>CM055910.1:49164743-49597243 GCA_029582155.1 Panopea generosa | reverse complement strand
TAAATTAGTATAAACTACACTTAAATGTTATAATGACATCCCGTTTTACTGGTGGAGACGTAACACTATTCTGAATAGAACCGCCGTCTTTCCTGAAGTAGTATGCAAACTGTCTCACAAGTTTTTGTACCGAGCTGGTCACGATCCCACGACCTTAATGACCTTAGAGGGACGCCACCTGGCGTAACTCGACTGAGGAGGAGCCTATCGAGAATAGGAAGAACCCGGATCTGTTTGAACACATTTATTGTTGTAAAAAACAATACTTGTTTGTTTGGTTATCTTGATGTTTGGACATTTATTTCAGCTGTGATTACAGTTGCAGCGTGGACGCAAAATGTTCTTGGAGAAGATTTGAAAAATGTAGGAGCCACGGGTCCCTGGTGTTGGGTCAAACCGATTTATGAAACGAAATTCATAACGTGGATGTTTGTTGCTGGAAAGGGCTGGGAGCTTGCATGCTATGTCCTTACCATGGCCTTTTATGTGCTTGTGAAATTTATTTTGGTATGAACATTTTAATTGAATAAATAGGAAACTGTATTTAAATTAACTTCATGATGTGTGAATGCATATGTCACTTTCTTTATATTAGAAACAATGTATGTAAATTGAAAAACTGATACGAACATCGAAATATAAATGAAATAATTTTAATTCTCTCAGTCCAAAGACTATATGTAAGGCTGCTTGTAAGTTACTTGCGAGAGCACCGTGGTTCTGATGAGAGATCCATCATGATGTTCTTCCTCAAACAAGAAACTGGCTGCTATAGATATCGTTTAATGGGTTGAAAATAATATCAAACTACAGTAGTATAGAAAATTAGATACGACTGGAAATGTTAAGCTATTTAAAGAATTTTTTTTGTACTTAATAATTATTTTTGGACTCCATCCATACCTTATATCACGTGTCATGCTAAAGGCTTCACTCTCTTTTGCGTTTTTCATCCACGGTTTCAGTTTTAGCTATTGAGTGTCCGTGTTCATTAATCGACAACGCTTACACTATTCCTTATTTCTCAACAACGTGTTTCAAAAAGCAAACCAACTAGTCAATATGTAGAATTAACAATGCATACTTTAAATTTCAGTTCTTCAAAAAACGTTTCCGCAGCTTAAACCCAAATCTACGGGCCGAGGACAGAAACTATCTCTACGTTTGGTTTGCACTGTACCTGGTTAGAATTTGGGGAACAGTCAGGTTCTTCTTGATTGTTCACTACAAGTCACATACATATCAGCCTACGATGAGGACCCTGCTCTACCTACAAGCGATAGGGGATCCAGCACAGGCATTCTGTAACTTCTGGTTCTTCTGTGTTCTAGATATACAGATAAGGAGGCAACTATGCGACATTATTTGTAGACGAAATACGTCACAAGAAGAAATGAGTATAGTGAATAGCGTATGACATTGTATAGGTTTATTCTCTTCATTTGATATAAATTAAAGCATGACACCAGTCATTGCTTATATATTAATGGTAATGTTATTAAAATATTACATTATTTACTATTTTGACATAAGCGGTGATATGTTTGCTAGTCTCAACCATCTATATTTTGTGTAGTTATAAGTGTGTGTAATATTGTAACACATGATTTGTTTTGGATTTACATTGAACACCATCTATTTTGACGCTAATGTCGCAGGTTAGTTTTATGTTACCATTATCCTGTAATCATGTATTGATTTATATTTGCCTGCACGATTGGATTGTATGGTATCAACTATTCCCGGTGCGTATTGATAAACAATTCCAGGAATTATTTTCTTTAGTCTATTTTAAATTACAACGTTGTCCAATGTATATACTCACAGTCCAGCATAAATACTGGTAGGACTTTTTATCCATATTTATACACATCATATATTATTTCCTCTCAACAATTACTGTCATCACAAACGTTATTTTACATCAAAACATCTAGTGTCGCCGTAATGATTGTTTAAATATATTTTTAGGCGTTTATTTACGATTCATACCTTCTGTATGGTCTGGCCACAACTGATCTCTCACTACTTGAATTACCATGGTCCATGTACGTATTGTACTTGCGTTTGTTTATTCCACGTATTTATGTATTCTCTGTTTTAGATGGCATGCTATTGTGAATACTTTTCAATTTATGATTGAATGTATCGCCAGTAAAACAGTAAAGTTAACCAATGATACATTCTAAATCGTTCACCTTCTTAAAAATATATAAGCACTATGATTTGGCTATATCATCTACCCTTTCATTTTTGCCAAATGTGCATTGACAATACTGTACTGTAATTGGCAATAACATCGACATATTAAATAAAGGTTCATTCTGTATGCTTGCATGAATTTGTCGGGTTTGTACACGTCGATTAGCACTGTTCATTCCTTCATTCATTAATTCCATGCTTCATTATTTAATTCATTCATTCGTTCAATCATTCATTTATTCATTCATTCATTTAATAAATAATTCATTCAATTTTTTTAATCTTATAACTTTCATGAGTATATATCTATCATTTTGGGTTGAAGAGTTTTATTGTACTTGTATTACTGGAAGATACCGAGTAATGCTATCAGGGTATAAATGATTGTCAATAGTCAATAAAACTATTGTATATGATAGCCGCTGTTTTATGAACGTATACAATACTGCTTGATAAAGATAACAAATTGTACGTGTCTTGTTTTGGTTTTATTGTCTCTTTATTTCTGTGGTTTCATGAGTGGAAGGGTCCTCTGTCGGCGGTGGTCTAGTCACTGTGTCAAGATTGTTTACCTTTCACCGCGAATGTTCGGGTCCCAAAATCTTTATGTGAGAAGGTTTGCCAGTTACTTGCGGAAGGGTGGTGGTTCTACTTAGATTCATTCTGAGTTCTTCCTCAACCACTAAAGGCATAGTGCCACCATTGCAAAAAGGAAGTGCTTCCGTGGGATAGTCGCATAATGGCGGTTGTAAATAATCCTCAATTCTTCTTCTTTAAAAATGCATTTTCCTATTTTTAATGCTCATTTTTTTATTTGAATGGCATTATTGATGTATTTTGAACATTTTGATAGCATTGTCATGTTTGAATTGTGAATTTAGAAAAAAAAAATGATGCTTGGAAATTGGGGTATGAATTCATGATTTCGGAAGTCTACTTTCACTTTGTCACCAGTGTACACACTGAGCAGAAAAAAAATCTCTTATATGACACATGACCCCTACTTTTCTCATCATATTTTGATAGTGCAGAGGTTGACAAACAGTAAAATGTAGGTTTCACTTCTTTCATTTGGGACCCTCTATGAATGACAAGCCTTCAAACTTTTATTATTTACTATAGAATAAAGAACAAAAATCAATGGTGGGGTTACACCTAAAACTGGATATGTCAATGAACAGAAATGTGTTAAAATGGATTCAACCCCCATTAATGAGAGGCACGTGTAATAAGTGTTCTAATAAACCCTTACCAGGATATTGTATTTCAAGAGATTCTGAACAGGTGGATATTAAGTATTTTAAAAGCAGTAAATATTCAACTTAAGACACCTTACAAGTGGCGGGGGGGGGGGGGGGGGGGGGGGGGGTGTGATATGTAAATGCATTAAACATTTATTACCACGAAACTGCGACTTTCATGAACTGATCCGGAAATTGAAAAGTTTCTGTTTCCTACAAATCTCCAGTTTCAGTTGAGATTACAGAAAATTGTTAAAGTAGCATGGACGTCCTCCTTAATTTGAAGAATGTCAAAACAAATTATAACTTTAGTGTATTTGAATATAGAAAGCTTTCTTGGGAAGATACAAACAATATATGCGGTGGTAAAACGTTGTCTTGGTTATTGGTTTACAATTAACTAGCTACTAGTATTCTTAAGTAGGTAAACAGTGATAACTCTTAATGTCGATTTTGTTTATCTATATTTATAAACAATGCGCTTTTTTTATATTTGTAAATTTGTAATTGTTAGAAAAAAATTGCCTTCGAAATAACTTACTAGTGATGTAATGGGGAATGATCGTGAAATGTTTTAAAAAAACCCCCAAAACAACAACAACAAAAACCCAGAGTTGTTAAGAATGTTGGGATTACCGGGGTCAGCAATAAAAAGTTTAATAAGAAAATCAAGAACTTGGAAGCATGGTAAAATTGAAGTTGGGTTGGTATATAATAAACGTTTAAAAAGACTCAAATAAACATTCTCGTGTTGCGAAAGAGAACAGAAAACGATCTTTACACTATATTACTTATCTCATGAATGAAGGCATGGATCCTACATCTTGTACACAATATATTCAGAGATGGCGGTCACGTAGAGGAATGTTCGTGAGGAAGTTAACAGAAAAGTTAATGATGTCGAGAAAGGAATAATTAAACAGTAAATAAACACCATTATGGGTGGATCATTAGTGATAAATGTCAGATAGTGATTGGGAATAACAACCCATTTTATATGTGTCCAGCTCCTAGATTAAAGGTGAGTGTAATGGTATGGGATTATCTATGTTATGATAGAATTGGAACGCTTACCGATGAATTGTAGAATGTAGTAACGTGAGTACTTGACAATAATTTAAGGCCAGTAATCGTTTGCCATTTCGGAAATATTGAATATGCATTTCAAGATGACAATGCCCCAGTATATAGGACTCAAGCAGTAAGAGGATATATGACAGAAAACCACATAACTACAACCTTACTCAACTGAGTTCTATTTGATTTAGAATATATATCTATCTATTTAAGGTAGTTCGCAGTGGCCCTACCTGATGTTTTACATCTGGCATAAATTATCAATCATATGTACACTTATACTATGAAGTGTCAGCTTTTTTTATTTAATATAGTACTGTAGTTCCTCATTAACAGCGCCCCCATGCGGCATTTGTATTTCGGACGATAGTTGCCGTTTAATAACTGTTGAAGACGTTTACAACGATCATATTTGATAAAAGTTGAAAAGGGAGAAGCTTACAATAGAACGCATAGCTTCACAGCAACACAGTGTTTGTTTTAAAATTATAAATTATCATTTTACATCGACTGTGAATCAAGTTTTCACAACTTAAACAATTTATGGTGATGCATTCTTGGGCAGAACCAGTACTAAGCACATGCTGTTCAATGGAAAAAAACACAATGTATGGGCTAAGAGCCACGAACCAAAATTCTGGGTGCGGTACCCTACCACAAGACCCACATGCTGTTAAATATAAAATACTAAGTAGAGTTTCAGCTAATGTTCTTTTTAAATTAAAAATGACGAAATTAGATAATGAAAATATACATATCAGTATTAAATGATACGGTGTTGGATTGTTTTGTTTAGAATTATTATTTAAAGTGATCCATACTTAAAATTTGAATTAGATACACTTTGTAAGAACGATTTTGTCATACAATCAGAGATCGATTTTATCTTATATAATGGAATTCGGAACACCTCGCCGACATAGCGCAGAAACTACTTCACACGGTTTATCGGGAAACGTTTAACGGTCCATATAGAGTATGTAGGGCTGTTTTTACTTATGAATTGATTACTAAAGTTCTATTTATTCGATAAAATTTTTGCAAACACTTTTGGAAAGCTTAATTTATTACGGTTGTTCACATTTTTTTCTCCATTTTTTATGTTTATAGGAACATGGTCTTTTTTTCAGTTCTAATACGACACCATAAAATCATAGTTTTCCCTATATGTCCAATGTAAAATTTGAAATATTATGAGAATTAGTGTGTATTTAAAAGCAGTTTACGTATCTTTAATATATAATGACATATTTTTTTGCAATTAATTTCAAAATTTAAAGATGCTTATCTTTCCAACGGTTTATTTTTATATTGTTTAATCAGTTGGGAACATGGTTTTATTAGTATTTTTCTATTTTTCACTTTTTACGTCCACGAACAGAACCAGAACGATATTGTTCAAGTGACTACCTGCAGGCGGTAGTTGATGGTCGTGTTTTAAGAGCTACTGCTATGCTACCTTATAACTTTAATATTATTAAGAAATCATTATGTGTGTGTGTGTGTGTGTGTGTGTGTGTGTGTGTGTGTGTGGACACAATTTTTAAAAAGAACATTTTCGTTTGTTCACCAGGTAATAAAACATTACAAAAGGTGAAAGGTTCCCATTGGTTTTATTGCCCCCATATAATGATAACCGTATAAACTGTTAAACTCTTAATTTTAGATATACGTAATTAATACGTTAGGGCTAAAGTACCTGTCGTTAAAGTATTTTCTCATCTTATGATCTTTTTTAGAATAAAAAACAAATGTTAATTACAATTTATGGATTGCATCAAAACGAACAAAAAAGAATTAGCAAACAACAAAAAAACAACAACACAAACGCGCGCGTATATGTATACGTGTGTCCATTCAAACAGGTGTTAAGGTGTGTAGAATAAAGTATCATTTTTTTATGAAAATATTAAAAAAAAGAAAAGTTCGTTTTTTCCCTACTTTAAATCAATATTTTGTATATAATCCTCTTAGAATACAAACTGGACGATATGACAGAAATAGAATTCCAAAAAATGAAAGATATTGTTTATGTTGCAATTCAAGGGATATAGAAGATGAGTTTCACTTCTTATGTATATGTCCCTGTTTTAATAATTTACGAAAAAAGTATTTGAAAAAAGATTTACTATCAACGACCTTCTGTGTTCAAATTTTTAGAGTTACTCAACACATAATAAAACCATATTACATAATATTTCAAGATATATAAAAGAGGCATTAGAAATAAGAAAAACTGTGCTAACTGTTCAAGCATAGTATTCATCCTCATTTCATTTAATAACATTCATTAAATATTTTGTTATGTACTCTAATGAATTCAATTATTGCTGTTAAGTGACTATATGTTTATATTAATTGTATATTGTATAAATTATGATGATGTACTTTGTACAAATCCTAATAAAATATCTGTTCTGTTCTGCTCTATAAAAAATATTTTGTCTAGCGAAAATGTCCAATGACATTAAAAGTAGTTTGTCGTAACGTTGCAACGCGGGATAAATTAATCAGTTTTATTGTCTTTATTTGTCTCGGGTCATAAGTTTATTGGTGATAAAACAGTAGGGTGCCCTTAATAAACTGATCATGAAGGGTAATTTGCAAACAAAGCATATGTTTGTTGTTTTCATGAAGACGCTTCGTGATTTATTTTTAAAAACAAATTAATTTTAATGAAAATAAAAATTAAGACATTGGTCCTTTTTAAAGTTAATTTTTCTGCTTATTATTGTAGAAGTGAATGTGATATTGTCAATATTTGTATTTAATATAAATCAGTGATTATTAACTACTTGTATCTAGATTGAAGCCAAAAACATGTCCATTTTCTAACAAAATTTAAATTCGATATTTTTCTCCAAACTTTTGTCATCTTTTTTACCAAGAAAAATAGAGATAGAAGTAATTTAAGTTGAATAAATATTTTTTTCAATATAGGAAATCTTGTTGTTTTCTTTTGATAGGTGTATGACAGAATTAGACTAATTTCAATGATTAAACATTAAATTGTCTAATACATGTAACAATATTTTTAAAATAACACCAAAAAATGCCAACTGATTTATTTCACTGAGTGAATGAATGAATGAAATAATTAATTAAATAAAGAAAGAATGAATGAATGAATGATATTTAGAAATATAAATAAATGAATGAAATAATGAATGAATGAAATCGTTGTGCCTCAAGGCGGGGTCATAAAGTTTGAGAAAACTAAAATATTGATTATCAGACCACATTTTACGCATGTTTGGTTTGATAGACCCAATACTTGACGCCCTGCTTGTTAGAAAGCGACTTGAACTTAGTTTTGTGCAGAATTACGATAGGAAAAAACCGGAAGTACGTAAAAACGGACAGCACATTTGGGGCAAATGAATGATCGTTACAAATAACTAAGAAAAAGCAGAAAATCATTGAAGCCAATTTAAAATATCAGCCTGAAACGGTAACTGGAGATTGTGACTTGGAAGTGAACTGAAAATGAGACTAAGTGCATTAGGTGTACACACCGAATTCAAAAAAAAGAAAAATTACTAGACTTACTGAAATCAAAATTACGATCATAATCACGGGTGCACGCCAGATTAATCAGTGAAAAATATGCTTAATGAGATGTATGTACATGTATTAGATATTTATGTCTTATTAGTATCGTAGTATGCTATATAAAGTTATGGATATTTTGTTTATAAAACATAAATAAATAAAATAAAGCTTAATGAACATAAATGAAAAATAAAACAATTAAAACAATTAAATAAATTAAGATGAAATTAATTACTTTACTTTTTAATTGTTGTCATGTTTTCTTTCTTAATACATTGCATATACCTTTTATTACATTAAAACTGCCGCAACAATTGATTAAGCAAAAATGTACTTTATTTATCGATTTAATCTTAATATGCCCGCAGGCAAAAGATGTAGCGACAGGCATTTCTCATTATCGGAAAATGTAAAGGGAAGTAATACGTTATCGGCTACTAGACAGAGTAACCTTTATTGGATTTTATTTATTTGTATAAGATAGGAATTCCTACTTTCGGTTTCATAATGCTTGAATTTTTATAATGTGAACTGTGTCAGTCGAATTGTCTTTCTTTGTTGGATATCTTTCAACACGTTCGACTTTCTGTCTTATGTAAGTATGATATAATTATTGTAAATAATTGATAAATAATTGGTAAATAATCCGTCCCTGTCGGTATTTCTCGTCATTGTGTTTATTACACACGAATAAGATATTTTGTTTTGAAATGTATATATTAAGTACACAGGTAAAAATACGTTTAACGTATGTTTTACATGCGTTTTGGTTAACATACGTTTCAAATCATACGTTTAACATACGTAAAGAAACATATGATAATCAGAAACGCACGTTAAACCTACGTTTACAGAAACATATGTTAAATGCATGTTAAACGTACGTTTGACATACGTGGTTCAATTCATATGTTTAACATACGTTAAAGTGAATATATAATTATTGGGCTAAAATGCTCCACAGCACATGGCACTCACTATTTTTTGAAATATCACTAGCAGAGCCAGAGGCAGGGTCCAATTTAAGTACGAGAATCATAAATACATGTCTGACAATCAAAAACATAGTAAAACATACGTTTACATCAACATATGTTAAACGCATGTGAAACATACGTTTGTCATTTGCGTTTCGATTAATACACAGGTAAAAATGTCACGTATGTTTAACATATATGTTTTGTCGAACATATGTTAAACATACGTTTAACGTATGTTTCACATGTGTTTTGGTTAACATACGTTTCAAAACATACGTTTAACATACGTAAAGAAACATATGATAATCAGAAACACACGTTAAACATACGTTTACAGAAACATATGTTAAACGCATGTTAAACGTACGTTTCACATACGTGATTCAATTCATATGTTTAACATACGTTAAAGTGAATATATAATTATTGCGCTAAAATGCTCCACAGCACATGACACTCACTATTTTTGGAAATATCACTAGCAGAGCCAGAGGCAGGGTCCAATTTAAGTATGAGAATCATAAATACATGTCTGACAATCAAAAACATAGTAAAACATACGTTTACATCAACATATGTTAAACACATGTGAAACATACGTTTGCCATATGTGTTCGATTCATACATTTAAAATATGTTAAAAATCCTATATAATTATTGTGCTAAAATCTCCAACAACACTTAGGACATATTGTTTTAGGGAATAACACTAGAACAGGCAGAGGCTAATTTAAAAAAAAATCATTTTGCATATTATTCATATATGTTAACAAAACCATATGTAAACATATGCCTGTCATACATATGTTTAATCCAAATGATTTAATTCATTTACATGTATAACTGATAAACAATCACAGCTGACACGAGATATAAAAGGAACCGGCAATATTTTCCCAATATTTTATTGTTTTTCTTCTGTAGTATAGCCACAATATAATAATCATCCAAGTAGACACCATCTAGGTAGTTTCAAATTAATGGAGTGTTGTATCATGTCCAATATTTAATAAGTCCTCCTCTTCATACTTCACATTGCTGGCATACTCAAATGTAACTGTTGAAACAGCTTCACATCTGAAATAAAGTATAAAATATTCTTAATTTTATATATATATAACTAGATCTGTTTTATTGTGAAGCTGTCAAATATAATGACATCTTTTATTTCCTTTTGTGAAATAAAGGGCCTCAATGAAAATCATATGAATTAAAGACTATATCTAAATGTCAAGCATTACCTACTTCTATAAACTTTTGCATATCAATCAATACATAAAAATAATTAATCAACCAAAATTGTAAATATCTTTTTTAAAAAAATAATTAAGAATTAAAAAAAATAAACAGTAGATCTACCTGATTATCATGGCCCTATGACTTCTGTACAAGGTTGTACTTTCGGTTTTGCACTATCCCATTTTAACCTCTACCAAACGTGTATTTACATCGGTTCACTAACACACACTATGCAATAAAATATTTTTTTGAATCCTTTAATTACTTTTGTCAGAGATATGCCTATATGGTTCCACAGATTAAATATTGTCAATCAACCTCGATGTTTCCTGTTTCCTGGTATTTTTCAAGGTAAAGGTCGGTACTGGCTTACTCAGACTAAATAAACCGTAAAACAGCTAAATATGTAAAACTGTAAAATCTGAACATTTGAACAAAGATCATTTGCGGGATTTTTTTATGGTGAAGTCACTCGCCTTTAAAGAAAAACAAGGTAAGTACAAGAATGTATAGATATTTTTAAAATTAAATGTAAATCATATATAAAGTTTTCATATATTTTCTATTATTTTTACTACAACAATATTTTTTTTTCTAAAAAAAAGTGGGTGAACATGTTTAGGACGAAAATTGATTTGTGTGCTAGAGTTACTTCCCTTGTTGTGAACGCACAGAGAACAAATTTTATGAGTTTATAATCTGGCAAATTTAATAATACTCATCGTTTTTAATGATATTTAGCGGTTAGTATTATGTTTATGTATATCAACGTAGTTATAGATATACATCAGTACGCTATGCAACTTTCGGAACTGGAAATATTTTCATTTTAAACCAAAAACCTTACCCCACCCACTGTTACTTTGTATGTTCAATAATTATAATTTTAGTTTGTAATATTATTTTTAGACGTGTTCTTATGTTAATTGTATGGTGACTAAGTCTTAAATATTTTAACTGGAGGCAATGTAAAGAATTTCTTGCCATCTAATTGATATATTGAACTGGGACCATGCACAGGCAATTTTCCAGTCGGTGACACAGGCCCTATCTTGATATAGCGTTTGGATAGCTATACAATATATAGTAAATAATGGAAAGGTAGGACACTTCTTAAAGACATATCTGGTGTGAAGGGAGAAACCATGGGACATTTAGCAAGTAAATAAAACAAAAGATTTCGGATTAAATTTTGTCTCACTATCTAGAAAACATTGAATAAACAAATGTTAATTTAGACAGCCAGAATATAGTTAGCCACTAAACGGATTGTTGTGAAACTTCAGTAGACCACAGTCGTGCTTATTACCTCGATCACTAGACTTAAAGGCAATGTTAAAGGATTTCTTTTCTTTATCAGTGTTTTCTCCAGAGCACGTTTCTTGTGTTTGTGACGCAATTGAATCTCATTTGTCGCAATCAAGTTTGTTCACTATGATGCAACCTTAAAAATACAGAAATTAAAACTACACAGAATTGTTTTGGCAAGTGGGTTTCAGAGTTATTATTTTTACACTGCTAGCAGTGTTGAGAGATCACATGGTATGATTCAGGGTAGCCTGATATATACATGTGAACCTTTTTGGAAAGCAATGAGGGAGATTGGGTTTTGAAATGAGCAAGATTTTTTTTCGTGGCCTAAAATTTGAAGATATTGTCATTTCGGTACCATTTTAACATAATTTGTTAATAATACAAGTATATTAAACCATAACAGATGGTGTTTTGTCATAATATATAGAGAATATACAGTGTTTTCTCTAGAGCGTGTTTGTTGTGTTTTTGACGCAATTAAATCTCATTTGACGCAATCATACTTGTTCAGTGCGTACACTATGACACAACCTTAAAAATACAAAATTCCAATTATGCATATTTGTTTCGGCAAGCTGGTTTCAGAGTTAGTTTTACAATGCTAGCTGTTTTGGCAGATCACATGGTCTGATTCAGGGAAACCCTGGTCATGCGGTTCTACTAAGTTATGTAAACACTCAAATTGGTTATTAACACTATATTTATGCAATCGCATTGACGATTATGATCACATACATAATTTTCAGCGAAGCAATATTATAGTTTGAAAACAACATCTGTGAAAACAAACATATGCTGCAACAATAGCACTGATATATACCCAGTTTTAGGTTGTTTGTATATAAAGATAAAATGTGGAAATCATGAATCTTTTCTAGAAATTTGTTTGAAATGTACGGACGTTACTCTATCTGAAAACCTTTTTATTTTGTTTTCTATAAGGTATCGAGACGCGCATGGGCAACATTTTAATACCAGTTTAAACATAGGCCGGTCCATGTTTTTACGCTGTTTATGTTTCTTTAATGGACGTTTAAAAGGTTATGGAAAAAAGAAAATAAACTTTTAGAAAATTATATTTATTTTGAAAAACTTATTTTTGTTAAGTTACCATTAAAATGTTATAATATTAAGGCAACATTACTCTAAAATGAGCTATGAACCAGAAGAGAAATGGTTTTGGGAAAAAGAAAACAACAAAGTTTTGTTTTCCAAAGAGTATAATGCTTAGTAATGGTAAACATGAAGTTCAGCTGAAATATAAGATGAAATGATTTTAGTGTTTTTCATTATAAATAGTTAGGGCCATGGTGATCGAGCTGAGGCCATAACATTTGAAAAGTTGATGACCCGGTGGCCATGATCATAAAAACTGTCGTTGGGAAGGAAAATACTAGTTTCAGGTGTTGTAACTTGTTGGGCCAGAAGTGAAACATTCGTTTGGAAGTAAAATTGTTTTGAAGTTGTTAATTTCAGTTTGAATTTTGATTTTAAAATTTGTGTGAAATAGGAAGTAAAACTGTTAAAGTAAAATATGTAATTTTCACCTCTATTTATTCAAGTTGATTAACTTTAAAACAAGTCAATGATGACCCCCAGATTTTTAGTAAGTGGGTCATCAATGGCCCCCAAAAATTGGAGCTGGATAAAACACTGCTTTACTATATTCATTTAGCCTCAATTTAATTTTTGTGATTTTTCTGGCGTACTGTCTTAAAATGTTGTATCAAAGTTTGTAAACTATTCTCTAGATTGAATGCTTAATAAGTTATTATCAACTGTAAACAGTCATATAAAGTGTACAATTTGCTAATACATGTAGTATACAAATTATCTGTTGTTTCAGCTTTAACAGCTTATACTAGAAATGGAGGCGTTTTACAAAGGAAGAGATCTTAAAAGACCCCCAAATTCTATATGGACCTGGTAATCTAGCTGTAATGGTCCAAAATCTGTATGCCTCACCAGTGACAATGTCTTTGAAAAAGGTAGGGAAAATTATCGTATTGATTAATATTCCTGGTATTATAAATGAAAAACAGTATTGAATTCAATAATAAATTTGCATCTTATATCTCTTCATTTTATTCAAAACATCGAGGTATATCATCGCGGGGCCAAAACAGTCAAATTCAAGGTAGACTTTAAGAATCTTCTTGCTATTATAGGAAGCACTCGGAAACAAATTGTGAGCATGATTATTGACGACTATAAGTCCTTGATAAACTTTGTGAATTTCATGCCCCTGGGTCTCACGGTTTGGCTCTGGGGGCGGGGCCTTCTTTACTAAATCTTTATTTATGAGAAATTGACAAAAAACGTTATTTCTCACGACTGAATACACTTATGCGAATGTTTTTTTGGATAATCAGGTGACCGTTAAAGCCCATGGGCTTCTTGTAGATATTATATGTAATGTGTATACATGCATAATTATTTATTTTCCAGTGACAAACTGGTATGGAACATTGCCGAGAAGTGAGACATGGAATAATATAGCTTAGTTGGAAGAAAAGTAGATGGTACAGTTATATCCCTTAAACCTGAAGACAACAAGTGACAAAATCATACACTGAAGTTCAAAATCACATGTTGATGAGATGTCAGTCATACACAAGAACTTTTTTTCGGAAAATGTGCTGTTGTCCTGACTGATATTGCTATGATAATGGAGAAATTAAATGGAGTTTACAGATTATTTGCTACATATGTTATGAGAAGGAAGTATTTAAAAAACGGAAAATGCAGACTAACAACATTGTGACGCTCCTGTTGGAAGACAACAATTACTGTGACTGATTTAAGAATCCAGTATGTAAAAGTGAACCATCAATGAAAGAAATCTGCTTTTCTCATCATGATTGATATAAATGTGCTTAGATTTATTTCATTGTTCATTATTATTCACTCTCATGAGCCAAAAGCTCTTTAGTTATTATGTGATCAGCTTGTGTCAGTCGTGTTATTTTATTTTTCTTTCAATCTTTCACCTTTGCTATCTATGGTAGTTTTTGTCTAGAGCATGCAATGAAAGACACAGTGTCTACAAAATAATGAATTATGATGTCTGTCCCATTGAGTACAATGATTAACAGATTTATATGATAGTTTTTAACTTTTAAACAAATTTTATTAGGGTTCATGGAGGAAAGTAAAAAATAAATGAATACATCAGATTGATGTACAAATAGATTGTATAGATTTGTAATATTTTTGAAATATTAAGTTAGTCTCATACCTTTTTCATAATTTGTTTGTATGGCATTTTATGCCTTATAAGCTCACCTTGTCAAAGGCTTTAAATGAGCTATAATTCTAATCACTTTTTGTCCATCTGTCTGTCAACAATTTCTATAAATGACATCTCTGATACCGCTGGGGAGATTTTCACCAAAATAAGTATGAACGCTTCAAGCATTCTTACATCAAGCTTCTCAAGTTTGTTAAAGTTACCGATTGATCTAATGTTAAAAATGAGTTTTCATATGTTTAACATATTTTTAAAGCATACGTTAGAACCTACCTATGTCAAACATACATAGTAATATTTTCATGAAAAAGATACATATTTAAACATATGTTAAATGTGCGTGGTACTATTTCCAAGAAAAAATATGTACTCAAACGTATGTTAAACATGCGTGGTACTATTTTCATGAAAAACGTACGTATTGGAACATATGTTAAACGCATGGGAAACATACGTTTGACATGCGTGGAACTATTTATATGAATAACATACGTATTGTAACGTATGTAAAACGTATGGCCAGAAACGTATGTTAAACGCACGTGGTACTATTTATATGTAAACGTATGTTTTGGCACGTACATTAAACATATGTTTAACATACGTTAAACGTATGGCAAGAAATATATGTTAAACGCGCGTGGTACTATTTATATGTAAACGTATGTTTTGGCACGTACGTTAATATGTTTAACATGCGTGGCATTTTTACCTGTGTACAGGATAGTATGCACTCTATCAGCTGCCCAACTAGGGCCAATGGTGCGTCATTTTCTAATTTTAACAAAAAACACTTAAAATGGATAAACAAACACCAAATCTACTTTTAACTTTCATACATTTTATATATAGTTTAAACATACATATTCAACTGTTTATTAAATACACATTACATACATATGTTTAACATGCGTGGTACTATTTATATGGAAAACGTAAGTACTCTAACATATGTTAAACTTACATTAACAATATGTTTAACATGCTTTGTACTATTTATATGAAAAATGTATGTATTCTAACGTATGTTATAGTTAACATGTGTTGTACTATTTATATGAAAAATGTACGTATTGTAACGTATGTTATACAAATATTTAACATGCGGGGTACTATTTATATGAAAAACGTACGTATTCTAACGTATGTTAAACGTACGTTAAACATGTGTTTAACATGCGTGGTACTATTCATATGAAAAACGTTCGTATTCTAACGTATGTTAAACGTACGTTAAACATATGTTTAACATGCGTGGTACTATTCATATGAAAACATATGTATTGACCGTACGTTAAACATATGTTTAACATACGTTAAACGTATGTCCAGAAACGTATGTTAAACGTGCGTGGTACTATTTATATGTAAACGTATGTTTTGGCACGTACGTTTAACATACGTTTAACGTACGTTTAACATGCGTGGCATTTTTACCTGTGTATAGTTTGGGTTTATATACTTTGATGCATACGTTATATTGGATATCATCGGGAAGTAGTGTTCTGTTTGTACATAACGCTCATGCTGTGTTTAGTGTGATAATGGTGTTATGTTGTTTGCTTCAACACATTTGATGGACTGCCAAAATACACGGGGCGCAGACTAATGGTATTTAGGCATAGTTTCGTTATCATTTAAATACCGTTTGTAACCGATAATCATAGGGGCTGAGGTTCACTGCGAGCACTGGGTGCAATTATAACCATTTATGGATTCGGTAGGCTCTCAAGTTAAAGGCCGACATCTTTTGCCGGGAATGGAAGTTATTTAGGAGTGACTAATGTACAACAGCTGTTTATCTATCAGTTGTGTAGTGTTCTAATAACACACCATCATTCGGCTGCTGAAATGTGTATAAACACAAACCCATATGTACATGTATTTGTTTACAATTTAGAGTGCAATACCTCATTAGCTCTTCCCTACAATTTCAAATGTTTGGCAGTTGGGAGTTTAACTCTTTTTTTCAAACTGCATATAACAGACACGTTTTGGAAACTCTATATTTTGTTAATACATTGTTTTAACAATACTCGAGTAGTATGCAAAATTATAACAAAAACAATGCTAAGGTGACTGTAATTTTAAAAAGGATTTCTCTGAATTGAATCATCTATAGCCATGTATTGAATAAAACCTGCCCCAAGGTCATCATGGAGCTTTTGTATCACAATTGGGGCATAAAGGAATGACAAACATAAACGGTACACAAGGTACAGGCGACTATTGTATAATATTATAATCATGCCTTGAATTTATGCTGCTTTGAAATAAAGTCGAATTCAAAATGTCGCAATATATTGATACAAATGGAAGTTATGTTGGATAAAGGTGAGAATAGGTAAATTATCGCTTAACTAAATATCCTAGTAGGTGTGCTTAAAGGCGAACATTGGTCAATTATCGCTTAACTAAATATCCTAGTAGGTGTGCTTAAAGGGGAGCATTGGTAAATAATCGCCTAACTAAGTACCACAGTAGGTGCGTTTAAAGGGGAGCATTGGTAAATAGTCGCTTATATAAATTCCCTAGTAGGTGTGCTTAAAGGGAAACATTGGCAAATTATCGCTTAACTAAATATCCTAGTAGGTGTGCTTAAAGGGGAGCATTGGTAAATAACCGCCTAACTAAATACCCTTGTAGGTGTGCTTAAAGGGGAGCATTGGTAAATAATCGCTTATCTAAATACACTAGGAGGTGTGCTTAAAGGGGAGCATTGGTAAATAATCGCTTATCTAAATATCCTAGTAGGTGTGCTTAAAGGGGAACATTGGTAAATAATCGCCTAACAAAATATCCTAGTAGGTGTGCTTAAAGGGGAGCATTGGTAAATAATCGCTTATCTAAATACCCTAGTAGGTGTGCTTAAAGGGGAGCATTGGTAATTAATGGCTTATCTAAATACCCTAGTAGGTGTGCTTAAAGGGGAGCATTGGTAAATTATCGCTTAACTAAATATCCTAGTAGGTGTGCTTAAGGCGAGCATTGGTAAATAATCGCCTAACTAAATACCCTAGTAGGTGTGCTTAAAGGGGAGCATTGGTAATTAATCGCTTATCTAAATACCCTGGTCGGTGTGCTTAAAGGGGAGCATTGGTAATTAATCGCTTATCTAAATACCCTAGTAGGTGTGCTTAAAGGGGAGCAATAGTAAACAATGGCTTATCTAAATACCCTAGTAGGTGTGCATAAAGGGGAGCATTGGTGAATAATCGCCTAACTAAATATCCTAGTAGGTGTGCTTAAAGGGGAGCATTGGTAAATAATCGCTTATCTAAATACCCTAGTAAGAGTGCTTAAAGGGGAGCATTGGTAAATAATCGCCTAACTAAATACCCTAGTAAGTGTGCTTAAAGGGGAGCATTGGTAAATAATCGCCTAATTAATACCCTAGTAGGTGTGCTTAAAGGGGAGCATTGGTAAATATCGCCTAACACAATATCCTAGTAGGTGTGCTTAAAGGGGAGCATTGGTAAATAATCGCCTTATTAAATATCCTAGTAGGTGTGCTTAAAGGGGAGCATTGGTAAATAATCGCTAACCTAAATACCCTAGTAGGTGTGACTAAATGGGAGCATTGGTAAATAATCGCCTAACTAAATACCTTAGTAGGTGTGCTTAAAGGGGAGCATTGGTAAATAATCGCCTAACTAAATACACTAGTAGGTGTGCTTAAAGGGGAGCATTGGTAAATAATCGCCTAACTAAATATCCTAGTAGGTGTGCTTAAAGGGGAGCATTGGTAAATTATCTCTTATCTAAATATCCTAGTAGGAGTGATTAAAGGGGAGCATAGGTAAATAATCGCTTATCTAAATATCATAGTAGGTGTGATTAAAGGGGAGCATTGGTAAATAATAGCCTAACGAAATATCCTAGTAGGTGTGCTAGAAGGGGAGAATTGGTAACTAATCGCCTAATAAAATATCCTAGTAGGTGTGCTTAAAGGGAAGCATTGGTAACTAATCGCTTTATAAATACCCTAGTAGGTGTGCTTAAAGGGGAGCATTGGTAATTAATGGCTTATCAAAATACCCTAGTAGGTGTGCTCAAAGGGGAGCATTGCTAATTCATGGCTTATTTAAATACCTTAGTAGGTGTGCTTAAAGGTGAGCATTGGTAAATAATCGCTGATCTAAATACCCTAGTAGGTGTGCTTAAAGGTGAGCATTGGTAAATAATCGCATAACTAAATATCCTAGTAGGTGTGCTTAAAGGGGAGCACTGGTAAATAATCGCCTATCTAAATACCCTAGTAGGTGTGCTTAAAAGGGAGCATTGGTAATTAATCGCCTATCGAAATACCTTAGTAGGTGTGCTTAAAGGGGAGCATTGTTGATTAATAGCTTATCTAAATACCCTAGTAGGTGTGCTTAAAGGGGAGCATTGGTAAATAATCGCCTAACTAAATATCCTAGTAGGTGTGCTTAAAGGGGAGCATTAGTAAATAATCGACGAACTAAATACCCTAGTCGGTGTGCTTAAAGGGGAGCATTGGTAAATAATTGCCTAACTAAATACGCTAGTAGGTGTGCTTAAAGGGGAGCATTGGTAATTAATGGCTTATCTAAATACCCTAGTAGGTGTGCTTAAAGGGGAGCATTAGTAAATAATCGCTTATCTAAATACCCTAGTAGGTGTGCATAAAGGGGAGCATTGGTAAGTAATCGCTTATCTAAATATCATAGTAGGTGTGCTTAAAGGGGAGCATTGGTAAATAATCGTTTATCTAAATACCCTAGTAGGTGTGCTTAAAGGGGAGCATTGGTAAATAATCGCCTAACTAAATACCCTAGTAGGTGTGCTTAAAGGAGAACGTTGGTAAATTATCGCCTAACTAAATATCCTAGTAGGTGTGCTTAAAGGGGAGCATTGGTAAATAATCGCTATCTAAATACCCTAGTAGGTGCGCTTAAAGGGGAGCATTGGTAATTAATGGCTGATCTAAATACCCTAGTAGGTTTGTTTAAAGGGGAGCATTGGTAAATAATCACTTAACTAAATATCCTAGTAGGTGTGCTTAAAGGGGAGCATTGGTAATTAATGGCTTATCTAAATACACTACTAGGTGTGCTTAAAGGGGAGCATTGGTAAATTATCGCTTAACTAAATATCCTAGTAGGTGTGCTTAAGGGGAGCAATGGTAAATAAACGCCTAACTAAATATCCTAATAGGTGTGCTTAAAGGGGAGCATTGGTAAATAATCGCCTAACTAAATACCCTAGTAAGTGTGCTTAAAGGGGAGCATTGGTAATTAATCGCTGAACTAAATACCCTAGTAGATGTTCTTAAATGGGAGCATTGGTAATTAATGGCTGATCTAAATACCCTAGAAGATGTGCTTAAAGTGGAGCATTGGTAAATTATGGCTTATCTAAATACCCTAGTAGGTGTGACTAAATGGGAGCATTGGTAAATAATCGCCTAACTAAATACCTTAGTAGGTGTGCTTAAAGGGGAGCATTGGTAAATAATCGCCTAACTAAATACACTAGTAGGTGTGCTTAAAGGGGAGCATTGGTAAATAATCGCCTAACTAAATATCCTAGTAGGTGTGCTTAAAGGGGAGCATTGGTAAATTATCTCTTATCTAAATATCCTAGTAGGAGTGATTAAAGGGGAGCATTGGTAAAAAATCGCTTATCTAAATATCATAGTAGGTGTGATTAAAGGGGAGCATTGGTAAATAATCGCCTAACGAAATATCCTAGTAGGTGTGCTTAAAGGGGAGCATTGGTAAATAATCGCCTAATAAAATATCCTAGTAGGTGTGTTTAGAGGGAAGCATTGGTAACTAATCGCTTTATAAATAACCTAGTAGGTGTGCTTAAAGGGGAGCATTGGTAATTAATGGCTTATCAAAATACCCTAGTAGGTGTGCTTAAAGGGGAGCATTGGTAATTCATGGCTTATTTAAATACCCTAGTAGGTGTGCTTAAAGGGGAGCATTGGTAAATAATCGCTTATCTAAATACCCTCGTAGGTGTGCTTAAAGGGGAGCATTGGTAAATAATCGCCTAACTAAATATCCTAGTAGGTGTGCTTAAAGGGAGCATTGGTAAATAATCGCCTATCTAAATACCCTAGTAGGTGTGCTTAAAAGGGAGCATTGGTAATTAATCGCCTATCGAAATACCTTAGTAGGTGTGCTTAAAAGGGAGCATTGTTGATTAATAGCTGATCTAAATACCCTAGTAGGTGTGCTTAAAGGGGAGCATTGGTAAATAACCGCCTAATTAAATTTCCTAGTAGGAGTGCTTAAAGGGGAGCATTGGTAAATAATCGCCTAACTAAATACCCTAGTAGATGTTCTTAAAGGGGAGCATTGGTAAATAATCGCCTAACTAAATACCCTAGTAGGTGTGCTTAAAGGGGAGCATTGGTAATTAATCACCTAACTAAATACCCTAGTAGGTGTTGCCTAAAGGGGAGCATTGGTAAATAGTCGCGTATTTAAATTTCCTAGTAGGTGTGTTTGAAGGGGAGCATTGGTGAATAATCGCTTAACTAAGTACCCTAGTAGGTGTGCTTAAAGGGGAGCATTGGTAATTAATCGTTTATCTAAATACCCTAGTAGGTGTGCTTATATGGGAGCATTGGTAAATAGTCGTGTATATAAATTCCCTAGTAGGTGTATTTAAAGTGGAGCATTTGTAAATAATCGCTTAACTAAGTACCCAAGTAGGTGTGTTTAAAGGGGAGCATTGGTAAATAGTCGCATATATAAATTCCTTAGTAGGTGTGTTTAAAGGAGAGCATTGGTAAATAATCGCTTAACTTAGTACCCTAGTAGGTGTGCTTAAATGGGAGCATTGGTAAATAGTCGCGTATATAAATTCCCTAGTAGGTGTGTTTAAAGGGGAGCATTGGTAAATAATCGCTTAACTAAGAACCCTAGTAGGTGTGCTTAAAGGGGAGCATAGGTAAATAGTCGCATATATAAATTATCTTGTAGGTGTGTTTAAATGGAAGCATTGGTAAATAATCGCTTAACTAAGTACCCTAGTAGGTAAGTTTAAAGGGGAGCATTGGCAAATAATCGCTTATCTAAATACCCTAGTAGGTGTGCTTAAAGGGGATCATTGGTTAATAATCGCTGATCTAAATATCCTAGTAGGTGTGCTTTAAGGGGAGCATTGGTATATAATCGCTTATATACATATCCTAGTAGGTGTGCTTAAAGGGGAGCATTGGTAAATAATCGCTGAACTAAATACCCTAGTAGGTGTGCTTAAAGGGGAACATTGGTAAATAATCGCTTATCTTAATACCCTAGTAGGTTTGCTTAAAGGGGAGCATTAGTATATAATTGCTTATCTAAATATCGTTGTAGGTGTGCTAAAAGGGGAGTATTGGTAAATAATCGCTTATCTAAATATCCTAGTAGGTGTGCTTAAAGGGGAACATTGGTAATTAATTGTTTATCTAAATACCCTAGTAGGTGTGCTTGAAGGGGAGCATTGGTAAATAGTCGCTAATCGAAATTGCCTAGTAGGTGTGTTTAACGGGGAACATAGGTAAATAATCGCTTATCTTAATTCCCTAGTAGGTGTGCTTAAAGGGGAGCATTGGTAAATAATCGCTCATCTAAATACCCTAGTAGGTGTGCTTAAAGGGGAGCATTGGTAAAAAGTCGCGTATATTAATTCCCTAGTAGTTGTGTTTAAAGGGGAGCATTGTTAAATAATCGCTTAACTAAGTACCGTAGTAGGTGTGCTTAAATTGTAGCATTGGTAAATAGTCGCGTATATAAATTACCTAGTAGGTGTGTTTAAAGGGGAGTATTGGTAAATAATTGCTTAACTAAATACACTAGTAGATGTGCTTAAAGGGGAGCATTGGTAATTAATCGGTTATCTAAATACCCTAGTAGGTGTGCTTAAAGGGGAGCATTGGTAAATAGTCGCTTATCTAAATACCCTAGTAGGTGTGCTTAAAGAGGAGCATTGGTAAATAATCGCCTAACTAAATACCCTAGTACGTGTGCTTAAAGGGGAGCATTGGTAAATAATCGCCTAAGTAAATACCCTAGTAGGTGTGCTTAAAGGGGAGCATTGGTAAATAATCGCCTAACTAATTACCCTAGTAGGTGTGCTTAAAGGGGAGCATTGGTAAATAGTCGCTTATCTAAATACCCTAGTAGGTGTGCTTAAAGAGGAGCATTGGTAAATAATCGCCTAACTAAATACCCTAGTACGTGTGCTTAAAGGGGAGCATTGGTAAATAATCGCCTAAGTAAATACCCTAGTAGGTGTGCTTAAAGGGGAGCATTGGTAAATAATCGCCTAACTAATTACCCTAGTAGGTGTGCTTAAAGGGGAGCATTGGTAAATAATGGCTTATCTAAATATCCTAGTAGGTGTGCTTAAAGGGGAGCATTGCTAAATTATCGTTTAACTAAATACCCTTGTAGGTGTGCTTAAAGGGGAGCATTAGTAAATATTCGCTTAACTTAATACCCTAGTAGGTGTGCTTAAAGGGGAGCATTGGTAAATAATCGCTTATCTAAATATCCTAGTAGGTATGCTTAAAGGGGATCATTGGTAAACAATCGCTTAACTAAATACCCTAGTAGGTGTGCTTAAAGGGAAACATTGGTAAATAATCGCTTATCTAAATATCCGAGTAGGTGTGCTTAGAGGGGAGCATTGGTAAATAATCGCTGATCTAAATACCCTAATAGGTGTGCTGAAAGGGGAGCTTTGGTCAATAATCGCTTAACTAAATACCCTAGTAGGTGTGCTTAAAGGGGAGCATTGGTAATTAATCTCTTATCTAAATACTCTAGTAGGTGTGCCTAAAGGGGAGCATTGGTAAATAATCGCTTAACTAAATACCCTAGTAGGTGTGCTTAGAGGGGAGCATTGGTAAATAATCGCTGATCTAAATACCCTAGTAGGTGTGCTGAAAGGGGAGCTTTGGTAAATAATCGCTTAACTAAATACCCTAGTAGGTGTGCTTAAAGGGGAGCATTGGTAAATAATCGCTTAACTAAATAACCTAGTAGGTGTGCTTAAAGGGGAGCATTGGTAATTAATCTCTTATCTAAATACTCTAGTAGGTGTGCCTAAAGGGGAGCATTGGTAAATAATCGCTTAACTAAAAACCCTAGTAGGTGTGCTTAGAGAGGAGCATTGGTAAATAATCGCTGATCTAAATACCCTAGTAGGTGTGCTGAAAGGGGAGCTTTGGTAAATAATCGCTTAACTAAATACCCTAGTAGGTGTGCTTAAAGGGGAGCATTGGTAATTAATCTCTTATCTAAATACTCTAGTAGGTGTGCCTAAAGGGGAGCATTGGTAAATAATCGCTTAACTAAATACCCTAGTAGGTGTGCTTAGAGGGGAGCATTGGTAAATAATCTCTGATCTAAATACCCTAGTAGGTGTGCTGAAAGGGGAGCTTTGGTAAATAATCGCTTAACTAAATACCCTAGTAGGTGTGCTTAAAGGGGAGCTTTGGTAAATAATCGCTTAACTAAATACCATAGTAGGTGTGCTTAGAGGGGAGCATTGGTAAATAATCGCTGATCTAAATAACCTAGTAGGTGTGCTGAAAGGGGAGCTTTGGTAAATAATCGCTTAACTAAATACCCTAGTAGGTGTGCTTAAAGGCGAGCATTGGTAAATAATCGCTTAACTAAATAACCTAGTAGGTGTGCTTAAAGGGGAGCATTTGTAAATAATCGCCTAACTAAATATCCTAGTAGATGTGCTTAAAGGGAGCATTGGTAAATAATCGCCTATCTAAATACCCTAGTAGGTGTGCTTAAAAGGGAGCATTGGTAATTAATCGCCTATCGAAATACCTTAGTAGGTGTGCTTAAAGGGGAGCATTGTTGATTAATAGCTGATCTAAATACCCTAGTAGGTGTGCTTAAAGGGGATCATTGGTAAATAATCGCCTAACTAAATATTCTAGTAGGAGTGCTTAAAGGTGAGCATTGGTAAATAATCGCCTAACTAAATACCCTAGTAGGTGTGCTTAAAGGGGAGCATTGGTAAATAATCGCCTTACTAAATACCCTAGTAGGTGTGCTTAAAGGGGAGCATTGGTAATTAATCTCTTATCTAAATACTCTAGTAGGTGTGCCTAAAGGGGAGCATTGGTAAATAGTCGCGTATTTAAATTTCCTAGTAGGTGTGTTTGAAGGGGAGCATTGGTGAATAATCGCTTAACTAAGTACCCTAGTAGGTGTGCTTAAAGGGGAGCATTTGTAATTAATCGTTTATCTAAATACCCTAGTAGGTGTGCTTTAATGGGAGCATTGGTAAATAGTCGCATATATAAATTCCCTAGTAGGTGTGTTTAAAGGAGAGCATTGGTAAATAATCGCTTAACTTAGTACCCTAGTAGGTGTGCTTAAATGGGAGCATTGGTAAATAGTCGCGTATATAAATTCCCTAGTAGGTGTGTTTAAAGGGGGGCATTGGTAAATAATCGCTTAACTAAGAACCCTAGTAGGTGTGCTTAAAGGGGAGCATAGGTAAATAGTCGCGTATATAAATTATCTTTTAGGTGTGTTTAAAAGGGAGCATTGGTAAATAATCGCTTAACTAAGTACCCTAGTAGGTGTGTTTAAAGGGGAGCATTGGCAAATAATCGCTTATCTAACTACCATAGTAGGTGTGCTTAAAGGGGACTATTGGTAAATAATCGCTTATCTAAATATCCTAGTAGGTGTGTTTAAAGGGGAGCATTGGTAAATAATCGCTTATCTAAATATCCTAGTAGGTGTGCTTAAAGGAGAGCATTGGTAAATAATCGCTTAACTAAATACCCTAGTAGGTGTGCTTAAAGGGGAGCATTGGTAAATATCGCCTAAGTAAATATCCTAGTAGGTGTGCTTAAAAGGGAGCATTGGTAATTAATCGCTGATCTAAATACTCTTGTAGGTATGCCTAAAGGGGAGCATTGGTAAATAGTCGCGTATTTAAATTCCCTAGTAGGTGTGTTTGAAGGGGAGCATTGGTGAATATTCGCTTAACTAAGTACCCTAGTAGGTGTGCTTAAAGGGGAGCATTGGTAATTAATCGCTTATCTAAATACCCTAGTAGGTGTGATTAAATGTGAGCATTGGTAAATAGTCGTGTATATAAATTCCCTAGTAGGTGTATTTAAAGGGGAGCATTGGTAAATATTTGCTTAACTAAGTACCCTAGTAGGTGTGCTTAAAGGGGAGCATTGGTAAATAGTCGCATATATAAA
Organism: Panopea generosa; assembly: GCA_029582155.1. Lineage (NCBI taxonomy): Eukaryota > Metazoa > Mollusca > Bivalvia > Adapedonta > Hiatellidae > Panopea > Panopea generosa. Next base: position 49,571,176 of record CM055910.1, on the reverse strand, counting down.
TTCCCTAGTAGGTGTGTTTAAAGGAGGGCATTGTTTAATAATCGCTTAACTTAGTACCCTAGTAGGTGTGCTTGAATGGGAGCATTGGTAAAAAGTCGCATATATAAATTCCCTGGTAAGTGTGTTTAAAGGGTAGCATTGGTAAATAATCGCTTAACTAAGTACCATAGTAGGTGTGCTTAAAGGGGAACATTGTTAAATAGTCGCGTATATAAATAACCTTGTAGTTGTGTTCAAAGGGGAGCATTGGTAAATAATCGCTTAACTAAATACCCTAGTAGGTGTGTTTAAAGGGGAGCATTGGTAATTAATCGCTTATCTAAATACCTTAGTAGGTGTGCTTAAAGGGGATAATTGGTAAATAATCGCGTATCTAAATATCCTAGTAGGTGTGCTTAAAGGGGAGCATTGGTAAATAATCGCTTATCTAAATATCCTAGTTGGTGTGCTTAAAGGGGAGCATTGGTAAATAATCGCTTAACTAAATACCCTAGTAGGTGTGCTTAAAGGGGAGCATTGGTAAATAATCGCTGAACTAAATACCCTAGTAGGTGTGCTTAAAGGGGAGCATTAAATAATCGCTTATCTAAATACCCTAGTAGTTGTGTTTAAAGGGGAGCATTGGTATATAATCGCTAATCTAAATATCCTTGTAGGTGTCCTTAAAGGGGAGCATTGGTAAATAATCGCTTATCTTAATATCGTAATAGGTGTGCTTAAAGGGGAACATTGGTATATAATCGCTTAACTAAGTACCATAGTAGGTGTGCTTAAAGGGGAACATTGGTAAATATTCGCGTATATAAATTACCTTGTAGGTGTGTTTAAAGGGGAGCATTGGTAAATAATCGCTGAACTAAGTACCCTAGTAGGTTTGTTTAAAGGGGAGCATTGGTAAATAATCGCTTATCTAAATACCCTAGTAGGTGTGCTTAAAGGGGATCAATGGTAAATACTCGCTTATCTAAATATCCTAGTAGGTGTGCTTAAAGGGTAGCATTGGTAAATAATCTCTTATCTAAATATCCTAGTAGATGTACTTAAAGGGGAGTATTGGTAAATAATCGCTTATCTAAATACCGTAGTAGGTGTGCTTAAAGGGGAGCATTGGTAAATAATCGCTTAACTAAGTACCCTAGTAGGTTTGTTTAAAGGGGAGCATTGGTAAATAATCGCTTATCTAAATACCCTAGTAGGTGTGCTTAAAGGGGATCAATGGTAAATACTCGCTTATCTAAATATCCTAGTAGGTGTGCTTAAAGGGTAGCATTGGTAAATAATCTCTTATCTAAATATCCTAGTAGATGTACTTAAAGGGGAGTATTGGTAAATAATCGCTTATCTAAATACCGTAGTAGGTGTGCTTAAAAGGGAGCATTGGTAAATAATCGCTGAACTAAATACCCTAGTAGGTGTGCTTAAAGGGGAGCATTGGTAAATAATCGCTTATCTAAATACCCTAATAGGTGTGCTTAAAGGGGAGCATTGGTAAATAATCGCTTATCTAAATATCCTTGTAGGTGTGCTTAAAGTGGAGCATTGGTAAATAATCGCTTATCTAAATATCCTAGTAGGTGTGCTTAAAGGGAAACATTGGTAAATAATCGCTTAACTAAATACCCTAGTAGGTGTGCTTAAAGGGGAACATTGATAAATAATCGCTTATCTAAATACCCTAGTAGGTGTGCTTAAAGGGGAGCATTGGTAAATAATTGCTGATCGAAATACCCTAATAGATGTGCTTAAAGGGGAGCATTGGTAAATAATCGCTTAACTAAATATCCTAGTAGGTGTGCTTAAAGGGGAGCATTAGTAAATAATCGCTTATCTAAATACCCTAGTAGGTGTGCTTAAAGGGGAGCATTGGTAAATGATCACTTAACTAAATACCTGAGTAGGTGTGTTTAAAGGGGAGCATTGGTAAATAATCACAACTAAATACCCTAGTAGACGTGCTTAAAGGGGAGCATTGGTAAGTATCGCCTAACTGAATATCAAAGTAGGTGTGCTTAATGGTGAGCATTGGTAATTAATCGCTTGTCTAAATACCCTAGTAGGTGTGCTTAAAGTGGAGCATTCTTAAATAGTCGCATATATAAATTCCCTAGTAGGTGTGTTTAAAGGGGAGCATTGGTAAATAATCACTTAACTAAGTACCCTAGTAGGTGTGCTTAAAGGGGAGCCTTGGTAATTAATCGCTTATCTAAATACCCTAGTAGGTTTGCTTAAAGGGGAGCATTGGTAAATAGTCGCGTATATAAATTTCCTAGTAGGTATGTTGAAAGGAGAGCATTGGTAAAAAATCACTTAATTAAGTACCGTAGTAGGTGTGCTTAAAGGGGAGCATTGGTAAATAGTCGCGTATATAAATTCCCTAGTAGATGTGTTTAAAGGGGAGCATTGGTAAATAATCGCTTAACTAAGTACTCTAGTAGGTATGCTTTAAGGGGACCATTGTTAATTAATCGTTTATCTAAATTCCCTAGTATGTGTGTTTCAAGGAGAGCATTGGTAAATAATCGCTTAACTAAGTACCCTAGTAGGTGTGGTTAAAGGGGAGCATTGGTAAATAGTCGCGTATATAAATTCCTTATTAGGTGTGTTTAAATGGGAGCATTGGTAAATAATCGCTTAACTAAGAAACCTAGTAGGTTTGCTTAAAGGGGAGCATTGGTAAATAGTCGCGTATATGAATTCCCTATTACGTGTGTTTAAAGAGGAACATTGGTAAATAATCGCTTAACTAAGTACCCTAGTAGGTGTTCTTAAAGGGGAGCATTGGTAAATAATCGCTTAACTAAGTACCCTAGTAGGTGTGCTTAAAGTGGAGCATTGGTAAATAGTCGCGTATATAAATTCCCTAGTATGTGTGTTTAAAGGGGAGTATTGGTAAATAATCGCTTAACTTAGTACCTTAGAAAGTGTGCTTAAAGGGGAGCACTGGTAAATAATCTCTTATCTTAATTCCCTAGTAGGTGTGCTTAAAGGGGAACATAGGTAAATAATCGCTTAACTAAGTACCCTAGAAGGTGTGCAGTCATTTGACATTGGAGGGCAGACAGATGGAGAATAGTCCTTCACAGAAACCGGTCATGGTCACTACTGAGCCGGAGATGGAAGGCCGACAGATGGAGAACACTCCTTCACAGAAACCGGCCATGGTCACCGCTGAGCCGGAGATGGAACGTCAGCAATCAGAGGTGATGATGATTTACTAAATGTATCAAATTAATTTCCCAGTTCTATTGAGCGATAACGAATTATTATAAATGAATTTAAAGCCATTCTCAACACATGATAGGTTATATATATATTACATACCCATTCTTTGACAGTAGAACACCTCGAAATAATTCTGAGTACAACCACCTTTATTCCGTCAGTAAAAGGCAATCTCTTTCACACAAAGTCTTTTGACCGAGCGAGTGATAGATATGTGGTCCTTAGACTATTCGCTTATGGAAATCACATGGTTCTGGTACGCTATAAAGTACACATCAATAAGTAAATAATGTATTATTGTATGTATCCTTTATTTATTGTCAGAAACAGTTATCGTTAAGTGATTGAGACCTGATTCTTACTTTTCTTAAATGAGCAAACCGAGCTTGCACTCTATTTATTCTTATAATATTTTACACTTTGCACCAAAGTTCGTCTGCAGTGTGCTGTTTTCAGAAGACATACCAGTTTATTTTTATAATAAGAGAAAAGCATGCACTGTACTGATTGTGATCATTGGATCAAAGGTTAAAAAATAAGAGCAGTAAAGTTAAGACTTGACACAAAATTATGCATCGTTATTGAGTGTCATTTTTTCGAAAAAAAAAAAGGATTGATGTTTGCGATAAAAATGTTTCGTTTTCACGAGCGTAGGCAGCATATATTATGTTTCATGTCCGAGATACAATGTGGACCGAGATACAATGTGGACCGAATACTCGATATTATGCTGGTTTGATCAAGTACTGGCTCACGATTCACCATCGTATATAAACATGTATTTAATAATCTAGCACGCTCTATTACGTAACGAATCACTTGTTCGCTGCCAATATTGAAAGGCTACCAATAAGTCTTGGCTTAGTACAGTCAACGAATTAGATTTCATTTTTATATGAACGATTCGTAGTTCCGTGTAATACATTAGCTCATGGGTTTCAGTTTACTAATACACTTAGGAGAATAAAAGGAATATGTTCACAAATTCCCTACAATCCTCTTGCTATATACCTGCCTGCCCGCCAGCCCACTCAGTTTTGAAAACCAGAGCGAATAAACAAATAGTATTTTATGTTGGAACAAATGGTAGTTTGTAGGATATTATCTGTAATGGTTTGAGTAAAGAAAGGAAAAATGATGATGAGAACAGGCAAGTACTTGGCAGGAAAATATTTAAAATGTTAGACGGTCAAAATTTAAATAAAATAAGATTAATTGATTGAATATTTTGCGTTTCATTTTTATGCCTTTAAGGGCAAACAGACGCGCAGTTAACCTTACCACTCTTCCTGGGACCCTAGAAGGTTCACCAGTACTCAAGCACACCCATATCCGCAGGGAACTGACAACTTTTCCACTTAAATCAGCTATGAGAGAAGAACGAAGATGAGACGCATTGTCGTATATCAATCATAAAGGATAATGTCACCGGGCGAGGATTTGAACTCACGATCTATACTTACAGATATTAAGTTAGTCATATCATCCATGCCATGTTCCTGCCAGTCTTTGTATTTACATTTATAACCAAAATACAGCTTTCTTTCTATAACGTAGTTTTAGATTTGCAATGCTTAAATAATTAATGGAGCTCAAATATATTTGTAATGTATTATAAAAGAACTTAAAAAAAATTGACATTTAAATACTCCTTAAGCATTCCATTCGTACATGTACCATATATAAATTAATGACAATGATGATACTTTTATCATTTCAGGAACTTTTCAAGAATATGAAATTACTTGCAGATAGTATAACAAAGGAAACGTTTACAACGGTGGTTCGGCAGATGCAAGCTTTATTTCCCATCGACAATGAGCGTCAACTTAGGGGTGTTGTTGATATAGTTTATGAGAAGGTATATCATTCATTTTGAAAAAAAATTGATTCCAGTCCAGAACGACGAGACATTATTCTTATAAACCAGATATGCATTTCATACAACACTACAGGTTGTTTTCTTGTTCTTAATTTGACATCTTACATGAATATGTTCCGTTATTGAGAACAAAACTTTTATCTTACATTATACTTTAACTGAGTCACACGGTCATCATCAGATTTGTGCTACGTCATTGATGCGAAGTGACTCCGTACTTACTATGTCGAGTAATGTTCAGAGCACCTGGACAGGGTTGATGAACGCATCAAGATGACTTCAGAGAGGAAAATGACAATATTGGTATTATTAACACTTACATTCACGTCGATGGCGACGGTTCAACAAGGATTACCGTCTATCAAAATCATATCCGCACAGATCACTACTTAAATTTTACCTCCAAACACGACCTTGATCATAAACAATCACAGTATAGAAAGACTGGTGACCAACGAAAACGAAAAGACGAAAACACAAATATGCAAACTATTCAGAGCGGATGTTCGTTATCCCCAAGAAGTATAACAAGAATACAATGATAATTCATACATCAAGGCTAGGAAGTTGAATGTGGAAATGCCATACTTGCGTCAAACAAATGTTAATCAAGTGTGAAAACTGTGACGGTGACTATGTCGGTGTACAATCATTGACATCAGGATTTGAGCATGTGGCTATATCCAACTCGGCCATTTATGAACATTATGACAATACTGGACACCACATAAAACCTGAAAACACCAATTTTCTAACATCCGAAGACATTCGCATCAAGCGGTGTGGTAGAGAGGCGATAAAGATAACGATGGCCGCCACTGAAGAGGTACGAAAAATTGGTGTTACCATCGTGTACAAAGCCCACTTTGTGTCATGTGATCGATCTTACTACGTAACGTGACACTACGCATCAATGACCCAACATAAAGCTGATGAAGACTGTGTGTTGCAGTAAAACTATACTGTATTTAGTTCTAAATAAGATCTAAGATGGATTTCATAGTAGATAACTGGTAGTGGAACTGTTATCACATGGGCATCACATGATTTCACTAAACATCTCAACTTAAGATTTTCTTCAACTCAATTTATTTAAAAGCTTTAACGTATATATTAATAATTTGCATGTTACTATTAACTAATGAATAAAGATGTGTTCTGATCTCATTTATACGTTGGCATGTAATATATGATGAGTTCAAGTAATCATATAGAGAAATTGAACATTTTAGTGAGGAACATCTCAGCTGAAGATGTTTAATGAAACCGGTCCCTGTACCCACTCCACGTGCTTGTCATACATTCTCATATATTCCCCGCACTCTCACGTGACGTACACATATGTAACGTAAATAATATGATCATTAATTAAATTGAAAAAAAAACACACAATAATACAATGTGTTTGTTATGCAAGAAAATCATAAAAATAGAAAGTTAGAAAACATTTTTATCCCTGTAATTTCATGATTAGATTAACTTTACGTCAGTTGACATTTACCTTTTCACTTTGAATAACAAATAACCTTAACGGATTCTGAATGCAATGCCTTGTAGCAAATGGAAGTAATACGTGGATATAACCAAGGTCGAAATCGAGAACATAAAGCAATTATAAAGACAAATACTTGTTAAAAAGACAAACTTATATCGTTACTACTTATCTGCAGGCTAGGACAGACTTATATTGCATCCATTGTTGTGATCTACATGATATTTGTTTATAATAAAACAATGACTTACCAGCTCGTCTGGTTTCTTCTTCTGACCTTTATTTTTATTTCATATTCAGGCAACCTCAGGCGACCCTTCAAGATGTACCCTCTTTGCCAATGTGTCCAGGTGTTTAGCAAAGGTTAGGTTTTATATAATTTTTTGTACTATGTATTATAGCAGATAATTACATAAAGACTTGTCATTAACTGTCATTTTGCTTGAATTATATATGACATAGTTAATCATTGATTTAGTTAACTTGTTTTCATTGACATTTCTAATATTGGCCATAGAAAAAACGAAACACTTATAATTCCATTGGAAAAATTATGTTCGCCGTTCTGTTTAATTTAGTACATAGTTCCATCTGAAGTCGAACCGAAGAAAATGCAGAACTTTCGTGGAATTTTGCTGACGAAATGCCAACGGACGTTTGAGTATGACAGACGCATTAAATTGTTCTACAAAAGCTTAAGATCCCTTAAGACCAAGGTATATGTATATGGCCGTTTAATCGGTGACATTTTATTCATATCACATGCCTTGTATATCTATATCAATTTGTGGCCATATATGATTATACACAGTTAATTTTGAAAAGCATGTAATTGCAAGCAGTTTTCTGTTTTGAATTATATTCAAGATATATGAAAACTTATTTAGCAAGAGTGTATATAAATGTCACACATAGGTGTGAGTCAGATTATTTATTATTTGTTATTGACCTTTGTATGAAGAAATGAAGCTTCAACAAAATAGCTACAATCAATGATTTGTATTGTTGTATTTGTTCAGAGTATACACACTACCACACTAATTCTAAATAAATTTTAATGTAGACACTCTCAATATGTTCTCTAATGTTTAAAAATTCACTGAACATTTAAAAATGTACAGCGATAAAACACCGCAATTACATTTTTCCAAATATAGCCCTTTGCTCACTATGATTCGTCGTTTAAGTAGATTCCGCGAGGGATGCTGCTCAATATTTTTGTAAACCACATTTTTGTTACCACACAGGTCTCCATTATGACGACTAATTATTATACATATACCACATATTATGTATAATATTAAATTCGATACGATGTCACATTTTATAAACACGTGTACGACTTAGGACGTATTATATATTACACATAGGTAGACATCTCATATTATTACCACACAGGTCTCCATCATGACGACTAATTATTATACATATACCACATATGATGTATAATATTAAATTCAATACGATGTCACATTATATAATCACGTGTACAACTTAGGACGTATTATATATTACACATAGGTAGACATCTCATATTGTTACCTCACAGGTGAATGCCATGACTTCTTCTCTCTCTATATATTTATCTATATTATTGAACCACCTATACTGACGAAACTTCAATCACCCTTAAGGTTGCAAGGCTAACATCTCAACAACTGAGAAACTCAAATCACCCATAAACCACCTACAATTATACAAACACACTCTTACTAGAATGACATTTGGTACACACTTTCAAGATAATAACACTTCAACATTTCAGAGAATATAACTTAAACAAATAAATTACTCACAGTATCTCTCCTTTTTGATTCACTTGAATACTATTTAGCTGCCAATTTCTCTCTATCTGGCCATATCAACGACTGTTCGCATCTGACCACTTACACACTTTCACTGTACATGTCTAATTGGCATGTGCTAAAGCTTATTTCACGGGCGAATAGTCAAGCTAACAAAGAAATATAAAAAACAATAATACAGGTGCGTATGAAGCAATTGCCTGTTGGTGTTTTTGACTGTTTACAAGAGATTACTGAATAAGTTTGGTACCTCCTGCATTTGCGTCATTTTTTAAACATTGACTCGATTTAGTCCCGTTATATCTTACATGGAATCAATGGTATGGAGCAGAAAACATTTTTGCCATTTCTGGGACTGAATCCGACACTATAACATATAACGTTTTCTCAAAAGAAAATCTGCTGCTTCATTTCCATGCACAAAACCTATTAGTTAAATGGCCTGGTAGTGTAGTAGATTGAGTGATGGCTGCTTACGCGAGAGGTAGTGGGTTCAACCCCCTTATCGACCCAGTGACATTTAAAAAAACAACACTTTGAGCGGAAACTTGTTACTCGTGAAAACAAAACGTCCGGGATTTGCCAAACTGACATATATATAGTGAATAACTGCCTGATTTCAAAGCTCCCTAACCAATATGTTTCCTTAGGTAAAAGTAGAAGAAAAAGAAGGAAAAGATGATATTGCAACTGAAAAAGAAGAAGCACAAGAAGATGAAGGTACTTTAAAAGAAAAAACAAAAGAAGATAAAGAAACTAAAATAAAGCCTATGCTAGACGCTACAGAAAATGAATCAAATCCAGAAAATCAACTATTTTTGGAAAACTTAAGGTATGGTACGCCAGTTTCGCCAAAATATGATTAAATACTAAGAATCTTAAATTTAAAAAAAAACAGCAAGATGATCATGATTTTAGACTGTTTCAAGTAAAATTATATATGGGATTTCATTGATATTGATTATATTATATATGAATAACCAGTCAAAACATTTTTTAAGTATGACGTCATTTATGCCATTGTATCCTTATAACGTAAATGACCAAACAATATTACCACCTTACAAATGATGTCGCCTTAACAATGTTCGAATTTATTTAAACATTTAAATCTATATACTTTTTAATTATAGTTTGTTTAAAATGTAAACAGATAATAAACAATAAATATTAAAGTACGTGTGTACAAGCTCAGCGCCAAGCTATCTGCAATTTAAATAATATCATATTATTATTTTAATAGGGAATACATTGGCACTAAGGGAATTTTGTCAGTCATGTCTCTGTATTAATATAATATTTGATTATATATTACAGACATAAGTTACTGCTGACAATTTAAGAAAAGGCACCAATTACAATCTTATACACACATATATGATTGTGCTACTGCTTGGCTTAACACATTGTATAGAAATCCTGATGGTCGCGATCATTCGACGTTTCTATCTTGATGTACATGTACTTATCCGTTAACCATTATTTTAATATAATTGCTATTTTCAATCAAATTTCCTGCAATTATTTTGTGTCGATTTTTACATTTCAATGATTTATAGCGTTTTTTTATTATTATAATAGTTAGTATGACGTATTCTGTATTAAATTGTATAGTATTTTGTATGACGTATTCCATATTGAAATAAATATTTTTTTGTATGACGTATTCTATATTGAATTATATATGATATCTTGTATGACGTATCCTATATTAAATTGTATAGTATTTTGTATGACGTATTCTATATTAAATTGTATAGTATTTTGTATGACGTATTATATATTGAATTATATAATATTTTGTATGACGTATTCTATATTAAATTGTATAGTATTTTGTATGACGTATTCTATATTAAATTGTATAGTATTTTGTATGTTTTCTAGAGTTATAGGAGTTTGTGTAATAATAATAGATCAATAAAATTGTATTTTATTTTCTAGATTCATAGGAGAACTATTTAAACTGAAGATGCTGACAGAGAATATAATGCACAACATAGTGTTCAAACTTTTACATACGAGAAATCCGAAATGTTTACCAGGACTATGTACGTTACTGACTACTATTGGAAGGGAGTTGGATACTGACAAGGCAAAGGTACACACATAGTTATAAAGTTTATATTAAAAAAAACACGTCCGTTGGTTCAGTTAAAAATAAGCGTTTAAAAGCTGTTTTGATCAATGTTAATTTCGAGTGTGCAGAAATGACAATATTCCTTCTTAGCTGTACGGCTTGAATGCATATTGTTTTTGAGCAGTCGTTATATGATACATAACAATGTTCTATGAAAATAAGAACCAAACACTTATGCCGAGTTGTGTGTACAACTGCACTGTCGAAACATATTGAGCATTGTTTCCATCCTGCTGAAAAGTTTGAATACCACAACATATGCGTAAAAAATCAAATCAATAAACTAACAAAAAATGGTTTTGTCGGTTTGAAAATAATATGGATGGACTTTTTAGCTTAGACGAAATAGGCCTTAATAACTTAAAATGTAAAACGTAGGCTACCCAACAATGAATACCTGTGTCATAGTCTCTCAGTATTTATTGTATTTTTATCAAATTAATTTAATAAGTTTAATATTGGAACAATGATGGAATATCTATAACTTTTATAATAAAGCTAAATGGAACACTTTATCAGATGTTCTGATGATTGACGGCCGGGTACTTGTCAAAAGATATAAAGTGATTCACCAAATACAAAAGTCATGTTAATATATAGGGTTCTCCTTGTAACTGAATGTTTGCATTTAGCGAGTGACACGGTGAACAATTAGGAAGCTTTTACATATTTGTAATTAGGCAAAGGCCCACATTCATATAAAACAAGTGAAAGTAGCATAAACAGGTCTAAGATAGAGATATGAACTTGGCTACATGTATATTTAATTGTCCATGTGCATGAACAATGTGACTGTCATTTTTATGTCTTTTAATAGTGCAAGTTACACGATTTAGTTTAGGAGTGGATAAAATACTCCGGAAAGCGAGTATGTTAAGATGGGTTTCATAGGCAGTTTACTTCTGGACGCCAGAGAGTTAAGGCTGTGTTATCTAGGCAATAAGGCCGGGGAATGTGTGTGGGGAGGCGAGATGGAAACTTTGTTTGAATTATGCTTTAAAGCGTATATCGTGTTTAAGTAGAGACAATTGCAATTTAAAATGAAAGATGAAATAATGTAAAAAATATATATAGAAAGTCCTGAGCACTGTGTTAGTGTGTGCGATGTTGTCACACTGTCCGATGCGGAACTCAGCTGGCCTATTTATGTTATTGGGCCCATATCAACATCATGTGTTTAAGTCTACCTGTCTACCTTGAACAGTCAAGTGTTGATTATTAGCGCCTAATCGAAAAAGGAGCTAAATGAAAGTTTAACCCAGGATATTTTTCCAGCATGATGGTGTGGGGGTTAGGAAGGAATGCCAAGGGGTTTTCGGTCCCTCGTCATCCCACACACCCGAATATATATAGCAGTGTTAACATAAAAACCAAGACTCTCAAAAACATCCATACAACTACAATATACACACTAGTGTCTGCACTCGATCGGGGAAGAGTTTGTGGTCACTTGATGGTTATTAGCCCCTTTTTAGCTCGTCTTTTTGTAAAAAAAATGAAGAGCTATTGTCATGACCCTGTCGTCGTCGTTGTCGTTGTTGTCGTCCACTGATTAAAGTTTTATGTTTAGTTCAGCCTTTTCTTTCTTTCTAAACAAACTAACTAAGTTATAGAGACTAAACTTCATAAACACATTTGTATCAAGTTATAAAAAACAATGTACGAGGAGGGATCAGAAAGTTTGTAAACTTTAGCCATAACTTATTTATATAAATAATACAATGCACAATAGTGTTATTGTATTTGAAATAAATGTACATGGGACATATTTTGAAAATTTTAGCATGATACGTCATCTATTAAGAAAATAAGGCGCTATTCAAAGCATAGCAGTTAGATATGTCGGGGCAAAATGATGACGTTGTATTCAACCAAAAATCGACGTCAATATTTTAAACAGGTGCTTTTATATCGAATTTACTGAGTCACTCTTCTCAAAATACTCTCCTCAGTGGTCTATACTTTTTTGCCACCATTTACACCATTTAGAGAACATGGTAACGAAATTTTAAGATGGTATACTTGACACAAAATTCTGTAAAACATGCTTTAATTCCTATATGTCTTCAAATCAACTTTCCCTTTGCTCTTGTTAAATGACTGATTCTCGGCCATCTAAAAAACATTAGTTTTGTGACATTGAACACTAGAGACCTTAAAACATTAGATTCATTGTACATGCTTTTGTTTCTCTGTTCGAGCAGGTGTATTACCTAACATGGAGAAGAACATTCCGGATCTGCGGTATTACGCATGCTAATTCATTTTCAGGTGCCCCGACGTCAGTTTGTTTCAAACAAAATAGCTTACCGTAACATCATAATATTGACGTCATTTTGAGATGTGCATAATTGGTGCCATGTTTTTAAAGGACGTAAACAAGCATACGATACAGCACACATTGATATGATATTTTTATTTAACAATAAAACCCGTTATGGCAACGCTACGCTTGTTTGAATAGTAGAGGTAGGAAAAAAAAATACCTCGACGTTTCCATAGTTACTATAGAATATAAACTAATGAATCAGATAAAAAAATATCAAACTTTTGCAAAATTACCTCAAATATATAATGGCCCAGGCTCCCTGAAAATAATTAGAATACAATGATAAATAGATATAGCAAAGTAACCCTAAATTACCATACTATAAAACCTTAGGTTAAAGTTTTTTGTTTAGCTCGGGTTTTAATCATTTTTAATCTATTTTGTTTTTAAGTAACAAGTATTGATTCTGTTAACTTATCACAATCTTTTTAAAAAAAATTCACCACTGACCTTGACCTTCATAAAGAACTGCATTGTAAGGTTAAAGTTTTTATGTTTAGCTCAGGTCTTTTCTTTATTTCTCAATAAACTACTTATGTTATAGTGACTAAACTTCTTACACACAGTAATGTAACAGTAAGTGTTGATTAAGTAAATATGTAAAAATTAAAAAACCCAAAGGGAGCGACCGAAGGGAGCGACCGGGTTTTCTTATTTGATATATTTATTTAGTTTTTACCTAATGAACACTTACTGGCTTAGTGTTTAACATTTTGTCTGACAGTTTATGTAACTCTGGGAGTAGCTTCAATGAAAGCTGAGATCATTGATGTTTGAAAGCCATCCCTTGCTAAGGTCATTTCTAAGCATATCTCGGCGGGCTTTATAGTTTGTACATAACTTGTTCAGAATTCAGTCAAGAGCGGATTCTGTGCAATCTCATTCACAAATGCGCAGTGACTTCTTAATAATTAAGAACGGACTTAATAATTAACTTTTAAAGGCTGTTTTAACAAACAAAAGCGACACAATTTTGAAGCGATTCCATCGGATGTTAATCACTCTGCGGTCTTTCCCTTTGGGTCTCTTAATTGTTAATTTTTTACTTAATGAACACTTAATGAACAATTGCATAGTGATAATACTATTCCACCGTGTCGGGCGTTTTAAGAGTGAACAAAGGTATTTATCTACAATACTTCGTCACAATGTGTTCATTCAATCTCCAATTACTTTGATTCGCACTATGTAACGTCTTTAAAAGTCTCAACCATGCGCATTTAATGTCATCTAAGCCAAAAGCCCAATATAAGGTATGCAGACCGCCATATGTAGGATATGCATGGTCGGTCCGCCTGTTTACCTTATTGTTTACGTTTACCTTATTGTTATGTCCATGAATATTTTAAACACACATACACATAACTATGATACCACTTGTACGACAAAGTTGTTCTACATATGTTTTCGTATTCACCTCTGAATATGCAGAGTATTCAGTAATATGCAGTGGTGCGATACATGTGTCTATTGTCTCGAAGTATACTAGCCTGCTGCTAAATCGCCTAGCGGATCTGAAGAACGATGACTGGGACATGCATAATTTCCTGCTCGCCAAAATGACAATTTCAAAGCATGGGAGATATCAAGCTCTGGGATAGAATAATACACAATAAAAAGACGTGCCGATAGTTTCATTGCACACAACTCGACATAATTATTTCGTTCTTATTTTCATAGAAATTTTTCTTTACAACTTCCCTGCTCTCTTTTCCGATCACATTTTGGTATATTTCGTTTTACCATGTTTTTTATCTTCGGAGAATTAGACCTATTAAACGTTTATTTGTTACATGTAAATATACAAGTAAAAAAAGGAATGACTTCGGGATTAAAACAACAATAGAGACCGGTTTGGAAGGCGAGATAGAGCTCTAAATATCAAAATCATCTAACGTCTGTACAGAAGAAAACGATTTTCAAAAAACAACAACAGTACTCCCGATGTTTAAGCACCAAAAACGGGTCGAACTATGGATTTAGATTTTTTCAAAACAATTTTGATAGTGAAAAATCACATATGTCTTATCTTCCACACGTTGTTTTTACGTCATCTAACTCTGAACCTGAATTTGCACGTATGGTAATGGCGTCTGTACCATTTGTACGTTTAGCAGGCGTGACATTGCACGTGTCACCAAGTATTTTTTACAGACCCGCAACATTGACATATTGCCTTGGCCGGCATGTTTACCTGAATGTAATCCGATTGAACACACCTGGGATTACCTTGGACGGCGGTTACGTCAACGTCAACCGCAGCCTGCCAACGTCCAGCAACTAACAACAGCGCACCACCAGGAGTGGGCCAATATCCCACGATATCTGCTACGTAACTGGTGCGGTTTCACGGGGCGACGTCTTGCTGCTGTGGTTGCCAATAGAGGTTGCCACCCGCGCTACTGATTGTGTCAGTGAAATTGCTCTTAACAGTCTATTGAAATTCAAAATGTGAAGCATAATGCAACCCTGAAATCCTGCCTATGAACCATCAATTCTCTTAAACGATGAAATTTGCGAATGGAATTGTTCTTTTCTAATTCTGAATCTCGGTGATCAAAGTATTGTACAATGAGTTAGAATGAGGCGTTTCTTTTTCTCGGTAGTGTATAGATCTGTTATATTTATATTATATTTATGTTTACAGCCTAGAATGGATCAATATTTCAATCAGATCGGGAAGGTAGTAAATGATAAGAAAACGATTCCTGCCATGAGTGTTATGCTACAGGAACTGGTAGACTTGAGAGCGGTACGTAAAAAGTAAACGCGTGTGTATGTTAGATAGGTCGAATAGTCCATTCAGTATGTTCCAAAATACAGTTACCCTTCCGCCGTGGGCGTGAGTCGGTAACTGTTATTACCGTCTTGGACAGCAATCTTACGTGAGATGTGGCGTCCTTAAAAAGTCACATTTTTAGTCTTCCATTTTAAAGTTTTTATTAACGAAGATTTGGACATTTCTAAATAACAAAATACGCAAAAATACTAAAAAAGGTTTATAAACTTGGTAATGAACCTATCACATATTGTCAGAACATAAGTTCCAGTCGTTTGAAATGCGTCTTCGTTGGAATTACATGAATTTGGATTATGATAAACATTCGAACAGTTAACATAATTGCAATTTAGTAAGGAATGAAACTCGCGAATAATTGCAAAAAAAAAATTCTCGCTAATAGAAAGTGTTTTACAGAATATGCTTTAGACTGTTGTCCTGTATTTTGTGAAACTCTTTAATTGAATATATGTCTGTGATAAATGATGTTCGGAGCCTGTCAGGCGAGTATCTGACCACGGATCAGTCGTAAGGAGTTTGTTCCAACAAAAACGTCATGTGATATGCCTTCCGTTAAACGCTTTATCTGCATTAAAGAGAACTACAGTAGAACTTCGATGGCTTGCACCCGACGTGACCCGACACAATTGGTCGAGTTAAGGGATTTTCGAGTCAAGTAAAGTTCAACATAATACCATACATGTACATGTATATACATCGAAAATAGGAATTCGGCAGGGACCAAATAAGTGGTTCAAGCTATATTTGATATTCAAGCTGTCCGTGTTTGAGCCATCGAAGTTCTACCGTATTTATACACAAGAAGGCGTCGATTGTCATTATATGCGTTATACGATATTTTTACAACAGTCTTACATTAAATAACTTTGTATATTTTAGAACCACTGGACCAGACAACAATCGGATGTCCATGTAGGTACTAAAACCAGGGGCGTTGGAGAGGCTGTAGTGCGACCAAAAGTCAAACAAGGTGGTATGCTTTCTTTACACTAAAACTAAATTGAATAAATAAAGTCACGTGATGAACCATAGTGCGAAAAAAATACAATTTATATAAAATAATACTAGTAATTTAATAGCCTAAAGTTGGACTATTATAACTTTTATAAATTTAGCTAACTGCGCGCATTCTATTATTTATGAAGGTTAATTATCCGATGATTGACGACAAAGTCAAAGCTATGTAACATGTAATTATAAATTAACAAAATCGTGTTTATACATATCGTGCTTGTTTTTACATTATGTATGTAATAAGCGAGTGACATGGGTAAACAATTAGCAAGCTTTTCATATGTATGCTTGGAAATACTTACCATCCATGCTGTAGAGAAATTATGTACATATATTTTATATTCTGACACGAATATATTGTTGGATTCATGGAGTGGTCTTAATTAATTACCCCAGTAAATGCTTTTTATTGCCCACAGAAGAAAAGATGATTATCTTACATTTGGCTGAATAATAGAAAGAAGAGAAGTTGTGTTAGTGAAATTAACCTCTTAGAAGAGAGGAATGTTGTATTTAAATAATATTTCTACTTTAATATCCATTCGTTTAATGTGAAGACCTTCCCAGCAAAATTCTGACAATGCCGAAGAGACAACTGAGTGATTCCACAAGCAGGTAATGGACGCAGATAGCTGCATTATCAATTAAATCAAATGTTTCTAAAACATAACCTTTTAAATATTTTTAGTAATTTGTACAAACTACAAAATATAAAGTCATATAAATCCATTTTGTATATATAATGAGATTTTTGAAAGGCTGGACCGTCCAAGGCGCTAGTTCCAGAGTACTTACATTGAAGGATTTTAGTTTCGTGTGTCTAAGAATCGTCTCTAAATAATTAACTTTTCAGTGTTCACAATAACATTGTTGATTGTTAATGGACTGATCAGGAACATGACATGTTGCAATTATGCAGCCTAGAGATTTTCTTTCATTGTAAACTATTTTAGAAATCAAGATCACGATTTTATTACGATATATAAAAAAGTATTTTCTCACAATCTAACCAATGTTTTTAAAAACATTATATCTAACGAAGAAGCATCCAGAACGCGTCCACCAGCACAGCCACGGCGGTTGCAATACAGAGCCACATGCTCAAACTATTAAGATATACTTATAGTTTTAGA
This sequence comes from Panopea generosa, assembly GCA_029582155.1. NCBI lineage: Eukaryota > Metazoa > Mollusca > Bivalvia > Adapedonta > Hiatellidae > Panopea > Panopea generosa. Next base: position 49,553,359 of record CM055910.1, on the reverse strand, counting down.
ATGCACATGTTAAGGTATTTCATTAACGGCATTGTCAGTAATAATGATGATATTGGCAGAATCGATAGAAAAATACCTTAGCATGCATATTTTAAAACGCTTCTGATAGTTTTATAAGGTGGCTCTGAAATTGATCGGCGTTTCTTTATCCTTTCAGTATATATACTAATCAAACAGCACAACAGCACAATCACAATAATTATACATAATCAAATAGCACAACAGCACAATCACAATAATTATACATGATCAAATAGCACAACAGAACAATCACAATAATTATACATAATCAAACATTACAAAAGCACAATCACAATAATCAAACAGCACAACAGCACAATCACAATAATTATACATAATAATCAAACAGCAAAACAGCACAATCACAATAATTATACATAATAATCAAATAGCACAACAGCACAATCACAATAATTATACATAATAATCAAACAGCACAACAGCACAACAGCAAAATGTATACATAATAATCAAATAGCACAACAGTACAACCACAAAAAATATATATATTAATCAAATAGCACAACCACAAAAATTATATATAATATTTAACAGCACCGCCGCCACAATAATTATATATAAGATTCGAACAGCATAGCAGCACAGTCACAATAATTATATATAAGAAACGAACAGCACAACAGCATACCCACAATAATTATTTATAAAAATCGAACAGCACAACAGCATAGACAAAATAATTATATATATAAATCGAACAGCACAACAGCACAGCCACAATAATTATACATAAGAATCAAACAGCACAACAGCATAGCCACAATAATTATATATATAAATCGAACAGCACAACAGCACAGCCACAATAATTATATATAAGAATCAAACAGCACAACAGCATAGCCACAATAATTATATATATAAATCGAACAGCACAACAGCACAGCCACAATATTTATATATAAGAATCGAACAGCACAACAGTATAGCCACAATAATTATATATAAGAATCGAACAGCAAAACAGCATAGCCACAATAATTATATATATAAATCGAACAGCACAACAGCACAGCCACAATAATTATATATATAAATCGAACAGCACAACAGCACAGCCACAATAATTATATATAAAAATCAAACAGCACAACAGCATAGCCACAATAATTATATATAAGAATCAAACAGCACAACAGGACATTCATAAAAATTATATATACAATCAAACAGCACATCAGCACAACCACAAAAAGCTGTGGCGTATGATCAAACCCACGACCCTTTGACCCTGGTTCATACGCTGTGCCACCAGATCACGCTCTCAACACTGTGTACATATCCGTCATCCTCCAGAACGTTATTTGACTATTTTAGCCATTTCAACAGTTGACATAGTTTATCTTACAGGTTAAGACGTAGCCAGCCTCATGGACCTGATATTCAGCCTGGATTTGCTAGTAGTAAATTTGGTACTGTTCGCAAAAGTTGTGTTCCTGGTTTTGGTTTTGTTCCAGACGGTCGAGACATGCGTGACAGTTTTGGTTACCGATCTGAGCAATCAGCAAAGAACACTCGACAGTCCACGAGAGAAAAAGCTATCTTGCTTGCAATGTATGTTGATGAATCAATTTAACGTTGTCATAACTATAATAATAAGTCGAATAAAACCGATTCGTTCGTTTGTTGGTACATCCAGTCTAAAAGAATTTGCCCAGTATATATAATTCAACAATGCTGTCATCAGATTTACTTGAATTATGTTCCAAACCAATGTGATTATTTTTCTATTTCGATAACATCACAAACAATTTTGCAAGATAAAATAAGTGTACTATATCAAACTGGTCAACACAATATCCAATCAAATTCATATAATTTTGGTTACTAGTTAGTTTAGATAGCTTTGCCTATAGCGATAAGGACAACAAAACATTACTCTTTTTTACACAAATACAAATCAAGTTGAATAGCGTTATACATATATCAATAAATGTTTATCACATTTTCGTATAATCAATTAGGAAACAGACCGGGGACTCGACGAGAATATATAGTTTTGTGATTTGTTTGATTTGCTTTGCTTTAAACGATCATTTAAAATTTTGTTAACATCTTTTAAACGTTAGGTTAAGTACATGTACAACTTGGACGTTATCCGGTGTACATTCCGCGATTAACTAGAATCATAAAGTATTGGTGTAAAATCTTTAATACTGACAATATCATTATACGCAAATAATATCAACAAGATGTAAATGATTGTGCAAAAGGATGCTAAAGTTGGGTTTCCAGTGTAAAGAAACAATTAAATGATTATGGGTTTTCTTATTTCTTTACAAATTCTTTTTTTTAAATAAAAAACAACATTTACTTGTTTATTCAAAAAGCGTTTATTGATTGTTTTATCTAAGAATGGTATGGCTCAGTTAACGATAGTTTGCATATGAACAATACTTAGATATTCTCCAAAACGATTTAAGATTGTTTTTACTAGAATTAAATCATCAGCACATACTCTTAGAATTCAAACAGGTCGTTATGCAAGAAATCACGTTCCAAGAAATGAGAGATGTTGTCTTTGTTGTAACACAACTGAGATAGAAGATATATACAGTGAATTTAGAAAGTCGTATATAAATAAACACGTTTTTTCAAAGACCGTCAATGTACAAGCTTATGGAATTGCTTAAAACAAATGACAAAAGTTATTTTTGTCGGTTTTGCTCAGTATATTAAAAAATGTCTGAAATTAAGAAACATCATTTTAAATGTTTAATATGTTATGTTAATGTATTGAATATCTTTTATCTTTTTTCGGAAACAATCTCTGAATCAATGAAAGAAAATCATTTAACTATTTATTAAATTTGTTCATCCTCTTATTTTTAAGAATTTATGACTTAAAAGTGTTTCATACATTATCTCGATATTGATAATAACAAAAAATGAATGGTATTGGAAAATGAAGGTACAAATTATGTATTAATTAACAATATATTTTACGTGATAGTATGTGTTGTAAATATGTTATAATGACGATGTATCTATGTACAAGTTTGAAATAAAATATCTGTTCAGTTCTGATGACAACATTCATCTCGAAAAAAGTTTATTGACACAATTATTGAATATTTGCATACATTTATCTATTAATATTTATTACATTTATTCAATTCGTTAAGTCAATCAGGAAACACACCGGGACCTGACGAGAATACAAACTGGCGCGAAAAAAGTTCAACAGTTCTGGAGGTGAAGGACTTTTCATCTACGGAAATGGAAAAGAAAACAAAAGCCGTTTTAGATGAATATCTGTATAAACTTAATGCTGAGGTAATGATTTAAGCACACGTGACTATCGAATTTCTATGGTTATTGTATATTATTTGGTGTAACTATTACTTGTGGGAGAAAAAAGACGAATAACAATAAAGATATCTTCTAAACAGTTTCATGCATCTATCAATGTTACCGCAGACAGCGGCTTCTTAGATGTTTATTTAGTGTACGCCCGGGGAGTATTTCGGAGGATATTGTCTCCGTCCTGCTTGTAGGGAGTTGGGATCCTCTCCCTAAGATTTTTTTCCATAATAGAACTGTAAATGAGTAGTTTCTAACGCATTTGATACGGACTTTGACGTCATTCAAAGTGCCCGATATAATACAGGTTTTCTATTTCCTAAAGTACAAAACCCTTACCCCTTACCCCGTTTTATTGCAGATTTTTGCATTCTATCCTTTTACTTTCCTTATTTTACTCTGAGTTATAGGCCTGGGCGTATATGAGTTTGTTTAGGAACGCCCCTGGTAGAGAAGTAGAGACTTGTTAAAATCCGTAAGAAGGACATCTTAATCAAATTCCTCAGAGCTGGAATAAATATCAAATATCGTCATGTTGATTAACCAACCTGAGACACCCTCTGTCGCTGATTAACCACCCTAACCACCCTGACACACCGTCTGTCCAGTATATCGGAATTTTGTTGTTATTTCTCTGGTGTTCAAACTGCCACACCTATTCCCCGATAGTTTGAAGACATTATTGGGAGCATTATAAAATATTTAGTTTCAGATTTACTTAGCCCTAATTTCTAATTTTGTAATCTGTCCATTAAAAGCAACATTATTTGAAGACATTTAATCATTTAAATATCGAACATTGGTCTTAACGTTTTGTACATATGATATGATGAGTTGAGATATTAAATAAATAAATAAGGTTCAGTGGAAGCTACTTAAGTCAATTTGATGGGACCAAGCAGACAATCCGTATTATGATTGCGGTTTGAAAGTCGAGTTGATTTTACTTGTGTTCTCCAGGCTTAATACCGCTGTTGTTTTGGTCACGTGTGTAACGCATGGTCCATTGGTAATGCATCGGTCCCATGATCGGATGGTCATGGGTTCGGTCCTCCACAACGGCCATGTGCCCTTGAGCAAGACACTTTTTCCGCATAGGCAAAAAGTATTTGTTCACGTGGTGCATGCATTATATTCTAACACTCTAGAAAAGAAAAATACTGTGAGAATGGTTGTCAGTAACAATCAGAAACTTGTTGAAAGCGACGCTAAACACCAAACAACCAATCAACCGTTTCAATGCATATTGTCAGTTCTTAAAGTATTATAACTGAGTGTATATTCATATCCCACAAAAAAACCATCAAGTACGCTTATTATATTTGTAAGATGTTCAATTTAGCTATTTTAAATGTTATACAAAATCGATTAACCAATGTACGTTGACATGATTCTAGAAATGAGTTTAAACATGTTTATTTCAGTTTAACATAAAATACATTATTTCCTCCAAGCTTACATTAACGGCTTGTGTTTTATTCCATTTTAGACACCAGTCAAATTTGTGTCCCAGATTCCAAAAACACATCACCATTTGTTCCTGTACGATTGCATGAACCATGTACTGGAGATTTCAAGCATTGCCAGGACAGAGGTTGGGGAGCTGTTACACGGTCTTGTGAAATACAAAGTTATAACAAGGACAAACTATTTAACAGGGTTTGTGTATCATTTTTAAACACAACACAATGAATTTCTGGAAAAACTTTTTTTTCCAAAAACTTTCTTTTCATTATGAACTTTAATATTATAAAATAATACTTTTGGATAATTATAACAATTATTAAGTTAAATTCAAAATTACAGCTAAAAAAGTTCGTAAAGTACTGAGATAAATCGAATTAAATTAGTAAAAAAAAACACCCTGTCCAATTGGAATTCTTATATTCCAATTGGCTTTAGTTTCCAATGGGAAATAACGATTTCCAAACGGTCAATTCCAGTTTCCAATGGGAATGTAAAGAGTCCAATTGGAAGATTCTATGTATAGATTCTATAAATAGAATCATCCAATTGGAATGTAAACTATTTATAGATCAAATATTTTGTATACGCGAAGAGTAGGAGCGTGTTTGTGTATGTGTGAGTGAATGTGGGCATGTGCTTGTATTTTAGTGCAGCGTTGGTGCTTGTGTAAGTGAGCTTGTGTATCCATCAGTGTGTGAGTAAAGCGTTTGTGCATTTGAACGTTTCTATATGCAGCATGCGCATGGATGCATGTGCGTGTAGTTATGGTGGTATAAGTTTTATTAGTTGTAGTGGTGTTGGTGGTAGTACGAGTAGTAGTAGTAGTATTGGTGGGGGAGGGATATAAGTAGTTGCAGCAGCAACAGCAGCAGTAGTAGTAGTAGTAGTAGTAGTAGTAGTAGTAGTAGTAGTAGTAGTAATTGTAGTAGTTGTGGTAGTAGTAATATAGTAAAGTAGTTGTGTTAGTAACAGAAATAGCGGTACGTGTAATAAAGTCCTTTAAATATTTTGACTCAAAATAAATATTGCAATTAAAGTATGTTTACTTTCGTTGCCACACACTGTTATAAATACATATCTTTTCAAAAAAAATTGGCGAAAATGTTAATAAGCCACTCAGTTTTTTATACGATTACATGCCGGAGCTGCATGTCTCAAAAAACTTTGGACACTATGCCGTCACACAGCGTGAGCCAATCAGTGCCAGTTTGTTATTGTAAAAACAATGTTATCAAATGACCTAGTAATCTCTGCGGGTGGTGTCATAAAAACGACAAAGACCATCAGTCTTAATTTAAAGGACACGATCATTGCCGTAAATTGTCGATGTTTACCTAAGCATCAGTTGAATAGGTATTTAATATATACGAGTTATTTTTAAAAAGTATAAAAAGAACTAGAGAGATAAAATCTTATTAAAATAGAAGTTATATCAATAGAAGCTTAAAAAAATCGTGGTTCGATCCCCGACCGCGTCATACTAAAGACTATAATAATAGTAATAAAGGATACCTCGCTTGGCGATCAGAAATTACAGGATAGTTCTAGGTATGTTCGACCCGGTGTCAGTATAATGATATTGAAAGGGTTTCATGCCATGTGTGGCAGCGCTTAGAAAAGCGTTTTAAGTAATCTAAAAAAGACAACATCGCGATATGATTTTTTTGTTCAATGTAACGCTAAACCCTATACAACATATATATGTAGTTTGCCAAATAACTCATTTTACCCCGAAAATGAAGCCCTCCGACATAAACAAATTATTTATACCAAATTTTTCAATTAAGAATTTATCAAATTACAAACAATATAGCATACAACAGGTCATAAAACATATCTAATTGTGTGACTTATGGGGATACTGGGATTAAAATGATATACCACATGCAATGAACATATCTTGGGGCCATATTTTATTGTTAACGCTCTCGTAGCGTGTGTGTGTGGGCTGGGGGTGGGGAGGGGCTTTGGTTAATTAAACACGTGACAGTTTATATCAGTGTCTTAATTACAAATGTTATGTCCATGATTATATTAAACAACTATTTTCACTGGAACTGTTAATTAATTAAAATGAATAAAATTGCTTAACCTGTCACACATACATTTAAATGAAAGGAACTTAGTAAGTGTAGGATGATATTAAAACTAACAAAATTATCACAAATAAACTGTAAAGGCAAACATTCTTTAAATCGCAAAGAAAAGTTCATCCCAAAAACTACAATTAATCCTTTTCTGAAAATTAAATCTCAAAAATCGTTAGATTGCTTTACGAGGAGTTTTAATAATTATAATCACGAGATGACTCATTTGAATTACTTGAAATCGTCAAATAGGTCCTAATAAAGACCAGGCGTTAGCGATTATTGTGACCCGTTATCGATCAGTAGGAGCATCGCTCAAGAGAAAGTGTATCAGTTACTTGTAAAAGTCTTTGGTTCTGCTTCGATTCATTTTAGGGGCCAACAATTACCAGCTGGCTCCTGTTTAACCATTATATACTTAAATACTTAAATCTACGAAACGCAGACAGGTGATCGTGATTTTGACTGGCTCCAGTAAAACTGCATATTGTTTCATTCATATCCGAAAATTAGTTGGTTTCAATATGCATTATGGTGGATCAGAATCAAGCTTTTACAGTTGTACTATAACATTGCAGTCTTAAATTGACCTAATTGGATATTGAATATTTGAGTATTTTCGGCCCATTGAATATCAAATTTATTTTATTTGGTACAGTCGCTATTATAACTGGAGTTATTTTATTTTCAGTCAACAATTATCGTCTTTGATTTGATATATTAACATTTATTTTGACGCATTTTGTTGTTTTAGGGATAGATTTTCAAAGATAATCGGCTATTTGTACCAAACGTTTTGTTGTTTTCTCCTGATATAAACATACACCATAATTCAACGCATGAAGTTCTTCGCTACTTGGTTGAATTTTTGTTAAAAAGTAAATGTACAATCTAATATTTACATTGAAGTTCTCAATTAGTACATAAGCATTTTATGTTCAACTGATCGAATATCGCTCTATAATTAAACCAAAACAAAACATTCAACAACACTTGCTCAGATGTAAGTTTAAATGATATAAGTTGACATCAAATATGCATTAACATTGTTATGTATATATTAAAATTTATTCAAGAAGTAACTTTTGATTGAAAATGCTCTCATTTTAAGCTGTCCTGGAAATAAACCAATTTTCTAACGATTTTTATTGATTAGGATATAAAGTGTTGGTTAAATGCCATTGAAAATAGATAATAATAGAATGTATATATATATGAATGTATGTAACAACTTAACCGATACATATATTTGTACGGTTTGTTGTGGGACCCCGACCCTCACAGACCTATTACGGGGTGATTAAATGGATCACTTTTCAGTGATTGAAAAAAAAATTAAGAATAGATATCTTATTAATCTTAAACATTATAGTTTATTGTCATACATAATTTATATACAAAATCAATACATACGTTGAAATAAGATGGTATATAAATATAGTTGGTGTTTTTGTGAAAGTGTTACCTTGGTAATTAGAAACAATCATAATGTAGGCTGTTTCGTCAATTATTAACTGTTAAATAATGCATTTCTGTCACACATGCAAGAAGAACAACTGTTATTGTCTCTAGGTTAACCGAGGTTCTTGATTTTGCTGGGGATATGGAGAAAGACAACCCAGACATATGGGCAAACTATGGCGAAATGATTGTTCCAATGTTGCATGACGATGTGATAACGTTGAAAGACATGAAGCAGCCCTTGCAACCACTTGTCAAAAATAACAAGGCGGGTGTGTTGTTGGCATTTATTTTACAAGATATTGTTTTAATAAAGGTTAGTGGTGAATATTTGATATCAGGTATTTGTTTTGTTTATACTTAATATATGGGGAGAGTTTTCAACATCCAGACATACATCTACCAGACCAGAATACGGTTAGAGCGCCCAGCCACAATGAATACTAAGCATATAAGTCTCTAAACTTGTTTTATATTCGTTGAAAGGCAGCATCTTTGACTATACCATTATAACTGTATAATATACAAGATAGTTTATCACAATTAATTACACTTTGCTCGGTGTCATTTTTCAATATATCTTATTTATGGTTAGGTAAGACCCGTAACACAACAGCAGATATCAGCATTATCTAATATATATGTTTCGTAAAGAATGTGTTGATATCACCCTTCATGAGATCACTAAAGATGACAGACTCAAGGGGAAAGGAAAATACATATACTCATATAACAATATACAACGACAAAAAAAAAATAATTTAATGTTATATTATAATGAAATACAATATACATATATAGTAATTACAGTTATTAGGTTATTGAAAGTAAATTTCGTTGGTTTTAATCCAAGGGTCAGACAAGGGTGGCTAAGCTATGGCTGAACTCTGGATTGGAGTGGTCTGAGATCATGCCAGAAGATCAAATAGACTTGTTTCTAGCTGAAAAGGTATGTACGAGTAAATCAGCTACTGTACTGATGAGGCTGAGAACTGTAGATGAATAATACATATATTTTATAACTTGTCAACGAACTGTTATTTTTTCGTTAAAATACATACCTACATACCTACATACATACATACATACATACATACATACATACATACATACATACATACATACATACATACATACATACAAACAACATACATACATACATACATACATACATACATACATACATACATACATACATACATACATACATACATCCATCCATCCATCCATCCATCCATCCATCCATCCATCCATCCATCCATCCATCCATACATACACGTGATTGTTTGAACATGACCATATTTTACACACGAGTCAAGCATGGAATTTTGTTTAATAAATCACCACTTCAAACTACTTCATAATATTTACCAGTCAAAGTCACACATTTATAACAAATTAACCACAAATAAACTTTACGATACCTACAGTCTGTATAATATTATAAATGTATTTTACTATTTTGGAATCTCATTCAGGCATATTTCAACATAGTACTCAAGACGAGTACAATCACCTAAGAGAAAAAATGATAATCAAACCAGACATCTATAGATCCATTGTTTTTTAATCTAGTTTGACCGGATACTTAGAAAAAAATTGTTATGAATAAAATAAGTATTAAAGTAAAAATGTTTTGTGGTAGATAAGAAGAACGGATGATATTTAATTATATTAAAAACAAAACATTGTCTTGAGCTGTTTGTTATCAATTGAGAATTGGTAAAAACATTTCTCCCAACATATAGCGTGCTTAGATATACTGACTGAGCCCTTATTGCAACAATGATACGTATTAAACATGTTAAAATAAAACACTGGTAGCTTATATCTACATTAAAAACCCAATATAAATAAATTTTTTAGACATTTACATCGTTTTTCTAGACATACTGCCTTTAAAATACTCATCGAAGCGCATAGCCTTATTTTGTTCATACCAGTATACGGAATGATTTGACTCAGTTTCATTTAGGCTGTTTACGCATTTTCCTAATATTTTGTCAACAAACTGCTTTAAAGGGACTCCTATACTTCATTTTCTATTTGTTTTCGCGACGTTATTGAAATAAAGAAACAATAGCAATGCTCAATATTTCAAATGCATTTTTGTTGTGCACACTTTTTCCCTTCTTTTTCTTCTTCTTCTTTTTTTTTCTTCTTCTTCTTCTTCTTCTTCTTCTTCTTCTTCTTCTTCTTCTATCGTACATAACTGAATATACTTTGCAGAATACAATTAACTGAATGTACATTAAACATTTATGCAGAAGTTGCAGTTTACGCGGGCTATAACGGAGTTGCCACGGCGCAAAAAGGTCGAAACTTGTACAAAAAGCTTGGACAAACATATCGTTATCGGCGAAGCTGACAAAGATACTGTTCTTGATTGGACAGAAAAACACGAAAATGAATACACCTCAAATCGACCTATGTTTATCCGACAACTAATGACAAAGATTTGCGAAATTGCAGTTACAGGTAAATGTTGCAATTAAAAACATTCTGGATAGGAAATACTCTTGCGCATAGATTAAAACGAATTATGAAGATATTTTTTTTCAGTGATCATACAAGACAATCGTTTTTAACATGGATCCACATGTAGTAAATAAGTGCGAATTTAATATTTATCCGATTGAAATTAAGCTATATTTATACAAATGATATAATAATTGACTCCCATATTTGGAAATCAATATTCATGTTGTATTATAAATTTGATTGGATCAAAGCAAAGCCAACCTTTTATACACGATTATCATGTGACTAGGAATAAGATAATTGAAAATGTTAAAGGTTCTCTCTATTGAGGTCCCGTTTTTTTTCTACAGGTAATACAGGTGACAAGGGAAGGAGAAGAGTTGATCCAAAAGCATTTAAAATTAGAAATGACTTGTTGCAAAAGTATTTGGATCGCCAACCTGAGTCAGAGTTACAAGCGTTATATGCGGTACAAGCGTTTCTTAGAAAACTGGAGTATCCACCAGGTATACTTATATGTATAATTTATTATATACAGACCCTTGCACGGTTTCTTCATTGACATGCCGTTTCTGGAGAAATGTTAGAGGTGTTTGATTTACTGGAAAAACAAAAGCACGGACGTGACTGAAATTATTGATATTCTTGCCAACAAGATATAGAAATGCGATTGCATAACAATTCAATACCAGAATGTTGGATATATATATGAACGACAGCACGATGATGGCGAAGCGAGCCCACAAATGTATAAATGTGATACAAAGATAGTGATATTTATAGTATAATAGTGCAAGGTCATACATGTAATGGTCACAAAATGGTAAAATGATGATGGCGGACATACATGTAGGTTACGTCATGACAAACGATGTCATGATTGTGAAAAAGTTATTATGTGATGGTGATAAAACGACGTCATGTGTGGAAGGTCGTGTGTTTGATCCCCGGCCAGGTCATACCCAATGTTATAGGGTAATCCCGGCTAGCTGTTACCCACACCCCAATACAAAGGTTGTCAGTAAAATAAAAACACTGCTCTCTATGTACACTGTTTATTCCACTGATTAGATGGCCAATAACAAAAATCAAACATCTCTGAAATATACAAATACAGCTCTCAAAAAACATATAAAACACATATTCTAAAATCATATTTATAATATCACAGATTACTTAATGCTATGCTTTATATTAAACTTTATTTTCCATTTACATCATATTATTCAACTTATTCAATCATAATGCATTATGTAATATTATAGTCATATTTTTACTAATCAATGTTAACTGATGTATTAGCATATGCAAAATATACAATATTCTAGAATTGCTATTATCATTTGCATAGTAAACACATTATATAAAATTGATACTTATTCATTCAGATACATACATGTATATGGTACAAAGAGTCTAATTTCTTCCACCATATTCACATCACATCTTTATTTCACCAACATCTTATCTCTATCTCTCTAGCACTACATATTTCCTGTTTATATAATGTATGTACATATATTAGAAAAAGTACCTTTAACAATTAAAATAACAACAATACACTTTTCATACAGACAGTTGTTTCAATTTAGCATATTAACCTCATAACAATAAGGATAATAGTATTTATATTCGCTGTTCAACTTTCTATTGCTTAAAGGAATTAAAACATAAAACGTTCCCAGCCGACATACAGACGAATCTTTATCAACACAGACAGGCGCATTTGAGCATTTCCAGTATACACAATAACACATAGCCAATTCTCCATAATAGTTCTTGATTATAATTTATCCTTTGTCAGTTATCAATCCATTTGATTAATACTAATACAGTAAATAAATACTTATAAACACTTAAAATATAAAAGAAACAAATAACAGTTCCTACCTTCAATCCTCCAGATTCCAAATATCAAGGACCACTACCTCCAAGCGTTAAAATAATGCTCTACCACAAATGGCACAATAAACTTTACATTGTCCAAATATCTTATAACTACATACAAGGCAGTTAACGTATAACTACTGTAAAACTTGCAGCTTGCAAATTAAATAAATTATTGAAGGAAAGATGATAAATCATAAAAATGACATCTCATAACACAACTTTACACACCAAAGCCTTGACCAGTATAACTTTGAAGCTAGTAATTTTGTGTATGTTAATACTGGAAACATGCTTATGTGTTAGTACGTTAAAATATTTAAAAACATTAAAATTATACTCTACCACACAAAGACCAAAGAAAATGGTACTATAAGATTCTTCCCTTGCGCTCAGAATTTAGAGGATAGTGTTAGGTCTTGTCGTCCCAGTGTCAGTATAATGTGACTGGATGGGGTATCATACCAGGTGTCTGCGGCATGAAACTCCAGTGTGACAGCGCTCAGGATACTGTCTTAAGTAGACAACGTCGCGATATAACTAATAAAGTTGTTGAAAGCGACGTTGAACACCATACATCAAAAACAACAACGAGATCAAGACGATAAACAGCGAAATCATGATTGTATTGGTACGACAAAGCTAGGTCAAGATGGTATATGAGCGTTTCCAGGGTTGCGCTAGTACGACCATGCACGGTCATGATGGCGATGAAGTGCAGTAATCATAGTATTTGTACGTCAGTGGTAAGCCACATTGTTGACAAAGGTTCTAAAAATGTTGCTCTAACGTAACAATCACACGATCGTGACGAAGCAATGCCACTATACAATGGTGTTGACATTGAAATTGATTATTGCACCCTCGCAACTTGTTCTCGCATTTTCTTGTCATACTGTAGTCCTGCTGGACTAAACTATACTATATTTATTGGTGATTCGCTGTGCTGTACAATCGTGGTGTCTTCGCCATATTGGTTTGATGGCGTCCGATTTTCTAAACCATGGATTTGTATTTTCTTAGTTTTACAATCGTGGTCTGCCTTTGTCACCTTCAATTTCTGAGTTTGTTATCATGGTGTTTTTCATAACATTATTATCATGTCATCAAATTATCTTTAACACGTTTCTTAACACAGTCATTCATATTGATAATTATTACAAATATACATATTAAACTAACAACTTTATTGGATATGTTGGGTAAATATTGTATTCAGGTACATGTGTAATAAATTATAAATTATATGAGGTAAAAGTTAAAAATGCAATTATAAAAATAGAACAATTGGAATTTATTTTTGAGTTATGGTTTATGACTTGGTATTGCAATTACAGGTGTACTGCGGACTTTGTTTGATACATTATATGACGAGGATATAATATCAGAAGATGCTTTTATACAGTGGGAAAAGTCGGAGGATGAACCAGAAGGAAAGAAAGCGGCTCTTAAACAAGTAGCGCAGTTTTTCAAATGGTTAAAAGAAGCAGAAAATGAGTATTAATACGATTAAAAGAAAAACTTGTTAGATATTTTTAGTGTCGATTGTTTAGTTTATAAAGTAATTAGTTACGTATAGTCTAAAAGTGTGATGTACATGTTGATACTCAGAAATTTGTGAGAAGTTATTTTAACAGTTTTATCTAAAACATAAATTTTATCTATTTGTTGGCTATTGGGACCTCCCTTTTGTGATTGATTATGATGAATGGACATTCTGACAGCGTTTCGTTCTTAATATAATATTGCATATTTTGGAGAGCCAATGCTCAACCGATATTTCTGTATATCTTAAGATTATATTGTTGTTGTTTTTTCAGTAATCAAAAAGAAATTGTAATTTCATAGATTAATATAAAACTGCAAGAGCATGTTTATTTTTGTGTAATGAGCATAATATAACGCTGCATTTAACCGAAGATATACCTTGTGAAAACAAACGATGTCGTTTAAAACTTTTGGTAAAAATGTAATAAGAGAGATATGAAAGAGTAGTAAGAATAAGAAAGCAGTATTTTAGCGTACTTTTTTTTGTAAAACCCGAGTATGGTCAACTTTAAGATTCAGGCAGTTATGCATTTTATTTTGGCGGTCGTGTTGAAAATGGCTGACAAGTCGGCCATCTTGGATAGTACAGCTTGTTCCTTTTAATTTAATATTCAGGTAGGACCCCTTAACACTTTTCTTACAATATGGACGATTTTATGAATTTAAGTCACCATATGACCGCATGTGGAATGAATGAATGATGTTTTACGGCACGTTGACACATAAATGGGTCATTTTATACGCGTATGATCGTGTGTAGATCTGTATTATGGGGGTATACTTACGTTTTATTATATTGTCAACATAGCTTTAATTAATCTATATATTTTAATTATCAATAGGTAGATATTCTGATATTGATTCATTAATACGTCGCCAACTTATTATCTTATTTATTTGGAACACACTTCGGGAATATAATAATGAATTGAGATTCAAAAGGTAAACAATGGTTTTTTTAGTATGGTTACAACATACCGTATACGCTGACACTTCCTAGTTTTTCTAAGACGAAAATGTGTGTCCGACAGCAGGCACATGCCATATCCAGCTCCACAATGCCAAAACAAAGAATGCATGATTGAATAAACATAATGTGCTACACACATGCAGATGGATGTGCATCAGGTACTATTGAATTGGTATCTTCTCACAAAAACCTCCAAAATACTTCTATTATCTAAGCAGACTAAGTAGTCTACGCTGGAGATTGAGACAATTTGTCCTCGGTATTTTGTTTCGAGGAATAATATTCGGACCCGTTCAGGTGTGATGAGCATGTAATAATTTCTAGCTGTTGTTCGAGCCCATATATGTTGAATATTTTATGCTAATGTTACAGTCCCCATATGAGTAATCTTTTCTAGCTATATGTCAAATTCCATCCCCAGTGCCTGTTGAAACCCTCTTATGAGTAATTTACTCTAGCTATTGTTACAGCTCCTTTGTGTGTATTGTTATCTAAATTTTGTTACTGTCTCCATATGAGTACCCCGCTCTGCGAAAAATTACACCCCATACCTATTTGATGGATGTTATCCAGCTGAAGTTGGATAAATGAGTATTGACTGTTTTAGAACTTAAAACGTGTTATCTCCCTTCTATGCTATCATAATGCATTCTTTATTCATTCATGTTTAATCACTATACATGCGTCCCAGTATTCACATCTCAGTAGCACCACTGTGATACAATCAGATATATATAAACAACTAAAACTAACAACTCTGTCTGTCTGTCTGTCTGTCTGTCTGTCTGTCTGTCTGTCTGTTAGAACATTTATTTTGGAATTGTCATTTTGTAAGAGACTTTTGGACACGGTCCATATCTTTTGTATCGCAAACAATCAACCTTTCAACATCTGTAATCAAAATATATCGTTCGGGTTTTATAACTCTTCATCATTTAATTTACTGAATTGTATACTATCACTTGCTAAATACTTTATATTTAAGAAAAAATACACGAAGACAGTTCCAGTATTGAATTATTTCATTCCATATTTACAAAACAACAAGGCAATAACAAACTTATTGCAATAAACAAAACAAACTTAGGTCATGGGGAAACATGCGAACTATAATAACGCCAAATATAGAACAGAACAGAACATATATTTTATTGCTTTGCACATAAGTACATCATCATACAACACAATACATATAATAGAACATATATATATATATATTACATTTCTATTATATGAAAAACATTTCAAAAACTGTTGTCACGTGACTAGGTATAATACTATTTAAACAAATAAAATATATAGAGGATGAACTAAATGTTATGATGAAGGGAAACACGCAGTATAAATGCGGCTTTTAGATATTTTGCAAGTTTTGTTACTGTATCAATATCAGTACTCTTTAAAAGTTCTATGGATTTAAACATACTTGGGTTTTCGTAATAATAACGTTCAATAAATTTCCGTCTTAAAGTATTGTAACATGAACATTTAATGATGAAATGATATTCATCTTCAATATCTCGAATCCTACAATATGTACAGTATATACTGAATACAGCTTCTCATCTTCTTATCTGTAAATGTATATTGCTCCTTCTTTACCCTCTTTGCATGTTATGTGATCTAAAGTTATCATGTATTGTGTTACGTTTCAAATTTATATAGCTTGTATTGATACATGAACAGTTTTTCTTTAACATTGTATTATGTCTTAAATGTAATAAACGATATTAATAAAAACCAATAAGTTTTAATGCGATTATACAAAATGTTTAGGTTCTTTAATATAGTCAAGTACGTTGTACATCTTTAACTATCATAATGTTGTTATCATACTATATTTTTCCATTGCCATAAATAATGCTTTTAGTACGTAGTGGATGAAATGGTATTGTTGAGCTAAATAATATCAATCTTTGGTTTCTATGTTATGTGTATTTCAATTTCACCACAATAGAGACAAAATAACCAATTTATATATCTCATGAGCGACCACAAAATACAGTTTATCCCTATATTCATACCATAATATCTAATTAAAAGTCCTATTTAAAAGCGAAACATATTTTGGCTGTAGCGTACGCCCTGCAAGATAGTTCACCACGAAACTATTTATTGTTCGTCCATTATTTAGTAATAACATCACAGTTATATCGCGACTATGTCTATTTGAAACAGTATTATGAGCGCTGCCACACTGCAGTATCATGCCTCAGACACAGGGTATGGTGTCCAACCGAATCACATCACACTGACACCGACCAGACCTAGAACTATCATTTAAATGCTGAGCCCCAAGCCAGGAAGCTCCCAGTACCATTACTAAGTCTTTGATACAACCCGGCCGGGGATCGAGCCCGCGATCTATCGCTTAAATCGATGCATGGAGGAAAAGAGAAGGGGGATGTATTTGCTTTATCCATCATGAACTGATTCCATTGATTCGGGTCTGATACTTAACAGTTATGATTGAACAATGTGTTTGAAAAAAATACTGCTATCAGATATTCGTCTTCTATGCTCACTTTATTGTTATGTTTTTCAAGCAGACACCGTTCTTTAAGCAATCGTTTATGTTAATCTATAGTTGAATAACCTAGACAGAGACGATACATAGATATAAAACGAGTATCCTATAGGCAATCTTGATGTGATATTTCTTTAATCCGATATTGATATACATACAGAAATCTTTTCTGTGTCTCAAAAGAAATGGCATACTGATTTAAACGACAAATTAAACCTTTGAAATGTGATATTAATAATAAAATAACGCCTAAAATGTCACGTTGTTATAATAATATCTATTTATTTGCATGACAAGTCATTAACATCTCTTCATCTAATACAATATGTCTTTTATCATATCATCAGACGAAACTAAGTGCAAATGTCATTCGTAGATGGATGCCAACTATTAATAATATTTATTTCTGCAAAACTATAGACTATAAAATTATATTAAAAGCAATAAAGAAAACTTTGTGAAACGTATTATATATGTTATTTTATTTATTATTAAAGTGACAGGTACAAATGTACAGTACATGTTAGAATTTACAATATGAGCAAAAACCGTTTATAAATGTTTATAACTACCCAGCCTTATTAGTCGCATCAGTATGTTTTTAAAATTGCAATTACTTCAAGCCATAAATAAATAAGTTTAACATCTATTCAACAAAAACCACAAGCAACAGAATTAGAAGAATAATAACTTTTATTTTATTAATCAATACAATTTAACAAAAGTTTTTTTTAATTTGCCTTGTTTAAGAACAGTTTTCATAAACTTTCCGAGAGATATCATTGCATTTGTATTTTTTTTATATTATATTAATTTTATTTATATTGATTTGTACCACATACATAATTACCATTTGCGTTCAACTTTTCACATTAATTGAGACAACAAAATATGATTATTATAGTTAAACATCAAAGTAATAATTCCGCGATAAGCTGTTGTTTTTTACTCCAATCCGTGGTTGGATGGCTTGCGTATATAAATATGTGTATATACGGGAACACCACATAATGAAGTATGTTCTACTTGAATACTAGTATTTATAGAAAATGATTGATTGATTGATTGATTGAATATTAAGCGTCATTTTTATGTCATCGAGGGCTAACAGACGATCAGCCTAACCACTGTGTCCCGGGATCCTGAAAAGTTAACCAGTACTCAAGCACACCCCATCTCAGACAGAAACTGAACACTCTTGCACTTGAATCAGCGGTGCGAGACGAATGATAATGAGATGCAATGTCGTATATCTATCATCACGGAGACTGTCGCCGGGCGAGAATGCGAACTCACGAGCCCTGGATTGATAGTCAGACGCGTAACCGGGTCCGGCTATAGAAAATGAACGAATAATACATATTTTTAGAAAGAGTAAATATTTTTCTAGACACTTATGTCAGTGTAAAATATAACTGTTTGGAAGACCTTAATATAAAATTATACTAAAATAATAAACACTAACACTTATTATACAAAATTAATTTACAAGATATATATGCATAGTTTCAGACGGAGATATTCGATATAAATGACAATACACTCAGAGCTTTCCCTACAGCCTATAAAATCATGTTAATAAAACAATCACGCTAAACTGTGAACCGCTTCGCTATGAATTAACCATCACATTATATGTATTAAAGCTTAACACACAGTATTCAGAACAAAAGTGACGATATATAGGAGGACTGCCGACGTGCAGTAGTTGTAGAGGATGAACCAAAAGGTTAACTGAATACATAAAATGACATATCTACAAGTTATAATGAGCGGCGACATCAAGTCATGGACAATATGTATTAAAGTAACGTTTTATACAGTACAACTTCGTTAACTCGAATGCGGATGGCTCGAACACCACATATAGCTCGAACCATTTATCTGGTCCCGGCTAAATTCCTATTACAATGTATATACTCGTACATGTATGATATGATATTCAACAATACTTGGCTCGAACAACTCTAAAGTCGAACTATATTGTCAAGTCCCATCGGGTTAAAACCATCGAAGTGCTACTGTAAATTGATTAGGGAATGTGTATTCGTGCTGTCGGTCGATTTTAAGATGGAAATATGCATTATTTGCCTGCAACATACTGTTATATCTATAATAAAATGTTGAGGTATTGACATATGATTTTGCTTTCTCATGGGAAAGTTATATGGTTACAGTTCATGTTTTTATGAACTAAAACTATAAACACAATGTCTTTATAACGGTTGTCAGAGTACGTTATCGTTTCATGAATCTGTGGCAACATTTAATTTTGAGGAGAGAAAATGAGAAAAAAAAGACATTCGATCACTTAAAAGGTGTTGTGTTTTTCGTCAGATTGAGATATTCATTAGTACTCTCTTGCTGTTCTGATTTCTGCAAGGTATAATCTGCAAACATGTTGCTATGTTCATATTGTTTTACACCCTGCGGAAATATTTAAAAATATATATCCTAGCGAGAACAGTTGTATTTACCCTGTTTTGTCTGATGACGTTACTCCTCTTGTTACTTTTTGTCTATGAGCTCTACCATATAATGAGCATATACGTACATAAAACATTGAGGTGTGTGAGCCATAGTTTTGTGTACTACGTGTATGCTATATGTTGTATTTATATAATATATTCCTAATGTGTTTATTGCAACATTAACGTTGTTTCTATATTCATTAACTAGTTCATGTATACCAGTTAGAATCGTATTTACGTCTCACTACAAAGTATCACTACAAAGTTTGTCACGGTAGCAAGATTCTTAAAAAAGTAATGTAATTTGGTTTGGTAAGGGTCCGTGAATAGATGAGAAGAGCAAAAGCCGGCATAGAATATACTGCAATAAATCACCACAGTGACTTTCTATAGGAGTTTAACAAATGCACGTATTTAAGAGTTTAGGGTCTCACTGCACTCTTTTAAAAACTAAATGCCCACCCTACCAGTTACTGTACATGTTCATGTGCAGAAACATCCCTGCTATGAAAAAGTACTTATTTCTTAAGTGGAAATTCAAGACAATATTTTATATAGATCAAAGAACAAAACTGTGCACTGAGACCTGTATATTATTATGTTTAATGATATCAAAAGATAAGGAAAAAGTATTTACACATGTTAACGCATTGTAAACATTAATAGGCTTCTCGTTATTGAAGTTAATAACTCTTATTCCATTTGCATGTACCTATTATAGATAAGCTAGAAGCACTATCATTTTGCTTGATGCTGAATAAAAAGTGTTGTTGTTGTTGTTGTTGTTGTTGTTGCTTTAAATGTAAGTATGTTTCGGTGAACGGAGCAGCAAATCTTGTGTACAACATTTACAATATTTACATGTTTGGCATATAATACAAGCATCATAGTTTGTCGTTTATAACTTATATCTCGTAAACAAGTAATATCTTGGTATACATACCGTTTCTAGCGTTGTGCCCATGGACATTGAATATATATATATGCACGTAAGAAGAAAGAGTCGCGGATGTACATGATTTTATATATTATATTTACGTGACAATCATTTTTTACTTAATGAAAGCTGTATTTTCTACAATTTGGATTTTAATTCAAAGAGTTTCTACGGAAACATGTCATTTTATATTTTATATATAAAACCATCGCAAATTACTGTTTATCAGTTATTATACTTTTATACTACAAGACGGAATTGGAACTGATTTTATTGTCATAAATAAAGAAAATCAATGTAGTATCTTTTTATTTTTTATTTGTAGAATCATTCTCGTTGTTTTTGAAGACATAAAACATAAAATTATGATAACAAATATTTTAGAAACACAAACCTTTCATTTCGACATTTATTAACGAAAAGTAATATAACATTGTCTTGCAAATAAATTATTATTGATATTAATAAAACAGTGCGTGCGACTGTCGTAGAATATACAGTTATTAATAAAATTACAAATCTCTAACTTCTTATAGATAGAAACATAATTAAATAAGTTGTTAATTTAAGGTCTCACAAGGAAATGGATTGTTTTTTTATGTCTGTATACCGGTTTAACACGAAGAGTAACTAAGATG
The DNA here is from genome assembly GCA_029582155.1 of Panopea generosa. Classification (NCBI taxonomy): domain Eukaryota; kingdom Metazoa; phylum Mollusca; class Bivalvia; order Adapedonta; family Hiatellidae; genus Panopea; species Panopea generosa. Next base: position 49,531,540 of record CM055910.1, on the reverse strand, counting down.
TAATTATAACAAATGGATTCGCTTTACGTTACTCTTGCAAAAGTAATTTAAATAATAAATTTGATTAAAGAATTTGTATAATTTCACAATAAGCACGGCTTAATATTCAATATTCGTGCAACTCTAAATTAGTTCAAATACAGTGTAATACAAAAACACTGCCGTAATTGTGAATGAAATATCTTCAATCACAATTACTGAACATCGTCGCCTTTGGTTGTTAAATTTAATGTAAATTATTAATTATTCAACAGTTGTTACCGGTATATAATTAGTAAAACATGCTTTATTACTGAATAGCATCCAACTCTCATCATTTTATTACAGATAAATTAAAAGTGATTGATTATATATATTTAAATTTCGATCTCGTATTTCATAATTTTACCAAAATTCATCTTGTTAACTTAATATCAGTTTCAATTTAAAATATAGCATACGCATTGGGAACAGGAGCTGTTCAATGCGGTTATTCTTGTTTCTTTTTGTTTAAAAATGAGTTTGCCTTTTTAATGGACAAAATGATTTGAAATGCATTACTGATGTATTTGAAACATTATGGTAGAATACTTTGTTCGAAATTTGGTCTTACAATAAGGCCTTGAAATTGGAATAATAAAAAAATAATTTTGGAATTTCGTTTCCACTTCGCAAACAATGAAAAGAGAAAAATAACACTGCAGATAGCAAGGAATAAAAAGTTACTTCCTCTCAACCACATACATGTACAGCTTTTCTATTCATATAAACTTAACCAGGAAATGAATGGTATTTCAAAACTTAAAGTTGATTAAGTTTGATGTGTAATAATTAAATATGCAGTTATCAATAAACCTTAGCTATACGCTCTCGTGGGCAAGCAGGAGGAGCAAAGTACACTGATTCTCACGAAAAGTTAATTGATTTTTTTCTAATGGGAATAACATATAAAATATGTATGTATACTGTTATAACAGTATTTTGTTGTTACCGGAATATGATTAGCAAAACATGCTTTATAAACAAACAGCATTAAAATATTCATTATATAAATATGCCAAAAATGCTGCTTTACTAATTTTCAGCAACAGCGTTGTTTCATAAATACACGTTTCTACCAAATTATATGGCTCATCATATTTAAATACCCAATAGTTTTGAACACACATTAACCGTTGTGTGGAACCTATTTCCAATTTAATATCTAGACTAACGTCTTAGTTTACAAAATAACTTGATTAATTGCAATTAGAAAATAATAAATCATGTCATCTTCAATTATATGATTATTTTATACAGGTCAATCAGCTACCCAGTTAAGGTCAATCAGCTACTTAGTTATATTTCTTTGGTAATTTCCATTTGATCAATAGGACAAAATCTCGTATGGCTTTAATTCTGACAATATTGCATACGAGTGTAGTGTAGTGCTATTAATTTAAATAAGTATAAATAGACCCTGCTTTAGACAGGTGAGCTTATTGACAAACGTCTTATTGTTTAATATGTAAACTTGTTTTTGTTATTTCCCTTCAGCTAGTAAATGTGTGTAGTTTTTCATATAATTATTATCAACATTTTCTTCTTCTTGTTTCTATACATATTTTCTTTATTTTTTTCGTTCTACTTTTTTCTGTCTAATATATCTGTTTTACCATTTTTCTATGTCTATCTTAATACAAAATCATTATCCAATACATTTAATTGCTATGTTTTATCTTGCACTTATTTACTCTAAACTAGATTTGGTATTTCAGCAGAAGTTTATGATACAAATATGAGTCTAAAATATACGTTATTTGTCTATTTTATTTTGCCTTTAAGTAGTACTTTTTTTACGTCTACACATTCTTGACGTAATAAATTATTTAATGTTCGTGCATTGTTCCGTGGGTATGTTGATGTTATTAGTCTGCAGCAATCATTGGCCTTTATTACTTGTTAACCTTAAATTGGCATTATTTTCAAAAAAGCTGTGATTATGTAGGTGTAATATTATTTCGGACGTATTCATTGTTATTGTAGCCTTGTGGTAATCATTTATCGTGTGACGCAGTTACTGAATATCAAAAACTTAATGTCAATTTAAACAACAAATTCAACAGTTGCTTCAGTTGAAGTATTCGCCATATTATAAAATATTGTAACTAGCAATTATCATCTATAGTATGCAGTAATCCAGCCATACCATGGAGAGGAACACCAGTATTTTACTTTAGGTTGTAATGTACCAGAATTTGAGTAAGACCATCGTCTTCCTGCATATACCTGCGACACTTTCGCACATTAGCTTATGAGCTGATCGGAGCTGGAACTGACGGCCTCAGCGGTGATAGGTTAATGGTCGTTAGACGACAGAGCGACAGATCACACGGCTACAGAGCGACAGATCACTAGACTAAAGAGCGACAGATCAAACAGCTACAGAGCGACATACCACATGGCTACAGAGCGACAGATAACACGGCTACAGAGCGACAGATAACACGGCTTCAGAGCGACAGGCCACACGGCTTCAGAGCGACAGACCACACGGCTACAGAGCGACATACCACACGGCTACAGAGCGACAGATAACACGGCTACAGAGCGACAGTTCACACGGCTACAGAGCGACAGACCACACGGCTACAGAGCGACAGATCACACGGCTACAGAGCGGCAGATCACACCGCTACAGAGCGACATACCTCACGGCTACAGAGCGACAGATCACACGGCTACAGAGCTACAGATAACACGGCTACAGAGCGACAGACCACACGGCTACAGAGCGACAGATAACACGGCTACAGAGCGACAGATCACACGGCTACAGAGCGACATACCACACGGCTACAGAGCGACAGACCACACGGCTACAGAGCGACAGATCACACGGCTACAGAGCGACATACCACCCGGCTACAGAGCGAAAGATAACACGGCTACAGAGCGACAGACAACACGGCTACAGAGCGACAGATCACACAGTTACAGAGCGCAGATCACACAGCTACAGAGCGACATACCACACGGCTACAGAGCGACAGATCACTCGGCTACAGAGCGACAGACAACACGGCTACAGAGCGACAGACCACACGGTTACAGAGCGACAGATAACACGGCTACAAAGCGACAGATAACTAACACGGCTACAGAGCGACATATCACACGGCTACAGAGCGACAGATCACACTGCTACAGAGCGACAGATCACACGGCTACAGAGCGACAGATCACACGGCTACAGAGCGACAGATGACACGGCTACAGAGCGACAGAAAACACGGCTACATAGCGACATACCACACGGCTACAGAGCGACAGATAACACGGCTACAGAGCGACATACCACACGGCTACAGAGCGACATACCACAAGGCTACAGAGCGACAGATCACACGGCTACAGAGCGACAGATCACACGGCTACAGAGCGACAGATCACACGGCTACAGAGCGACAGATAACACGGCTACAGAGCGACAGACCACACGGCTACAGAGCGACAGATAACACGGCTACAGAGCGACAGACCACACGTCTACAGAGCGACAGACCACACGGCTACAGAGCGACAGATCACACGGCTACAGAGCGACAGATCACACGGCTACCAGAGGACCAACTTATGTAACTGCACTGTTTTTAATTGTTGTATGGTCTCTAGCGTCGCTTTCAACAATTTTTCAGTCATATCGCGACGGTTTTTACTTGAGGCAGGATTCTAAGCGCTGTCACACTGGACTACCATGTCGCAGACACATGGTATGATACCCCATCAAGTCACATTATACTGACATCGGGCCGACCAGACTTAGAACTATCCTAAATGCTAAGCGTCAAGCGAGGAAGCTTCTGGTACCATTTTTTAAGTCTTTGGTATGACCCGACCGGGGATTGAACCCACGACGTTCTGCATGCGAGGCGGACTCTCTACTACTAGACCACGCCGCGGTCTGCACTGTTTTTTAAAATACCAAACAAGTCAACCTATGAATTATTTTGCATTTTGATGTTGAGATACATACCTGCTATGAAAATAAAATATTTTAAAATAGATTATATGTGGGAATCCTTTTGACCTAGGATATTTTTGTAGGACAAGGAATAAAATACAACGGTGATACCTGAATATGTTGCCATACGTGTAGGAAAAGTAATAAACGTTCCTTATGATAAGCATTAGAAATATTGTCAGTGAATATAAGTATTAAACAAGTAATTTATATTATACATAGTTTTATATTATGGGGATATTTGTATATAATTGTAAATATAATTTAGATTTGTTGACAATAGTCCCTAAAGCTGGGAAAATACAATTCGCCTTATTTGAATGATATTCAGGACATACTTTAAAAAATAATCTATTTTGATAGGAAACATTTTATTGGCATTTTCATAGTTTTATATTATAGGGATATTTGTATATAATTGTAAATTTAGTAAGATTTATAAACATGTAAAATGAACTAAATACGCCAATCATCAAGTGGTAGTTTAATTCATTTAGTTATTTTTGTAATGAATGAATGATTGGGGTTTTACGGCGTACCAACACGTTAAAGGATATTAGAAGCCAACAGGAAGGAAGAGTCCATGTTCACCCTTCATATAAAAACAACAACAAACTAACATACAGATAAAAACCATCACAAGTGAATATGCAGAATGAACCTAGAACCTTCATACCTGCAGAACAGCAGAGCTTCTGCAATTGCTATCGTATTACTCCAATTGTCGCTTCTTACGACATGCATTGAGCCACAGTGACCCATTTTTTGGCATAACTTATATGGCTCCCTGGGACCACACAGGGGCTGGTTATGAAACAACAATAATAATGATGACAAAAAATGATAAAATGAATAGACACCCATTCGGAGGATTCCTACCCCTCTGCAGAGATCGACAGTGATTAACATGATATTTGTATTGTCACAACTGTGGTAAAAAATTAGTCTATTGTGAATACCTTCAGTAATCAGTTCATTGGGAGCACAACGGGTCGGTCAAGCATTGAAACATGGTTTATGTAGTGTTTGTGTTTGTTTCTGACCAGTCATTGTGTAAAGTATAAATTGGTTGTATTAACAGTAATACTGAAGAAAGTTGCTTCATTATTATATGTTTAATCTTTGAAGTGTTCCACATACCGTTTGCAGGGATGATTTTGTATACTATATGCTATACTATATGCATCTTATTATCTCTTCCTCTCTATCGCTCTCCCCTTCATCCTGTCTCTGTTTCTGTTTTTAATTGTCTGTATGTCTGTCTCTCCCTCTCCTACTATCCCCCTCTCTCTTCATATCTCACTCTTTCTCTTCAAGTGCCTTTCATCAGCCTATCATGGTTAAAAAATTCCTAAGTTGATATTTTTTTCCAACTGTCCAACATAACGACATGAGTAGAATAAATGACATATTGGAAATTAAAACAAACTTTTATTTGTAATTATAATGTCATAATGTCATTATAACAGTCTCCAATCATAAATGTGTGTGTTTCTTTGTAAGCCCATACGAATACATTTTAAAATTTAATTTCCGTTTTAGTTATTAACTTCTAAATTGAGTTTTCGATGAAATAAAATACAACTGTATCGCATGTTACACGAGACAGGCCATTAACCTTACACTGGGCTGTGTTTAGTAATCATAAATATGTTTATTGTATCTAAAACGCGAATGCTCATGGTCCTTAAGATCGATTATAAACGAAATTCGGTTTACCTCGTTGCTGTCCCTCCATTTCATCTAAACCATGCGCTTAATTACAAGCAAACGGCGTTCGTACGGGTTTAACACTCTGCTTTTGTTAGCTAACGTTTACATCTACACACGCTTGGTTTGAACGTTAGCTTATACGCGTACATTAAAAAGTCAATGTTATTGAGCGTAGCCCTATATAGTGACCTTTTAAAAATGATTTTCTAATAACTTTGAAATTGCAAGACAGTGCTTCTTTTGCTTTTAGGTGCTGATTAGTATCATGCATTGTACATGGACTTGCTACCGGCTGACAACGTGCATATTTAATCAATAATAAGCTATGTAAGTACGCATCTGTAAATGAAATAATTAATTTATTAAGGTAAAACAACCATTTCACATAAATGTTTATCAATGATGGTGTTACCGGTTTTCGATCACTTAAGCTTACTCGCTAAATATTTCAATGTAAAACTGATCTTGACACTAAATGCTTGTATGAAATGCGAATGCGGGAGAAACTATAGTGTATGTTTCATTTTACCAACTAGTGATAGTAGAATACAATTTTGTACATTTATTCCAGATATATAAAACTGTAATATGCAAAAAAAAAAAATGTTTAAAAGATACTACACAAATTCACGTATATTGTGATCATACCTCGTGATCGTAACTTTGACGTGATGTTGGGAACTCAATTATGAACACTGGGTGTATGTTAAACTGCCGAACAAACTGGGGTAAAATCAGGTTCTAGTACATCTCCTATGAAATGTATATATCGTCGGTTTAGTTGCAGAGTCTTCTTATATTTAAAACATTTTTTTTAATTAAAATGTTAATTCAGTATGTACAACATTAGATCATTTGAAATGATAAATGTGTATAACATTTTACTCAGTTCTTGTGTAGAACTATTAATATTTACCAAACATTACGAAAAAAATCATCAAAAACTGTAACTATTGTGCTACATACCTCATGTATTATAGCAGCAGAATGCAATGCTTTAGTTTATTTCCATCGTATTTCAAAGAATACGTGCTTTATCCGGCAGATATTCAGACATTACTTACAACGTAACATCCGTCCTTGGTATACTATTACACTCATGCATACCAAAAATACCAAGATCAACTTTCAATAATAAAAAGATAAAAGGATAGACGTATTCCCAACTCGACTGGTAAAGATTTGATTAATAGGTGACATTATATTCTTTAGTAAAACCATACCAATATCAAACGTACAAAACTATGATATATTATACATTAGATGCAAACACTCATCAATATGGATTACAAGTCTGATGGAATGTTGAGTTGCAATTCCAACCAATCCCATTAGACTTCCTGATTGTTATTGTATATGCTTATGCATAGCCGTAATATAGCAATGGTCACATGTCATTATCCAGGCTAAACGGTTAGAATCTGAATTTCGATATCAAATTATTACACAAGGATCATGAAAGATTACCTGCATAGAAGTACCATTAGCTTCTGACAAAATTTTACGACTGTATTATTTGTCTGACGCATGTGTAGTACATACTAGTAGAATGTTTTTTATATGACATGAATGTTTAGTTTAAAGGGAACAAACAAACAGTTGACATATTTTGCATGCTATCGCATTTGCGGATGACTGTTTGGACTAATATGGAGTTATTTCGTGCCGCAATCACTTAACTGGAAACAACCAGCCATTGGGGTGTAAACATTCACCATTAATTCCGATATGGAACGAAATACTTTGTATTTAATGAATCTCTCGAGAGCTGTGGTTACATATTTACAGGTTAAATTCTCTTTAATACTCCCCTATTCAGATCACGTGAGTTTGCTTATTAAATAATATATAGCCATTTTATTAATTCATCATTTAGTTCCTTGTTGAGAAGAAATGGTATTATAATAGTAATATTCATGTGTTTGAAAATTTAGCAACATTTTATGCAATAGAGTGATACCAGACGGCCAGTTAATCTAACCACTATTTTCAGGCATCTAGAAACGTTAACCAATACTCGAGTATACCCATCTATGGAACTTATAATTTTCCCATTTGAATCAGCGGTGACAGACGAATGACAATAAGACACAATGCCGCATACCAATCATCACGGAGACTGCGACCAGGTGGTGATTCTAACTCACGACCCATGGATTGATAGTGAGTCGAGATGCTGGTCGAGCCAAGCAGGATAATAATGTATAATACATACATTCATGTACTATATTTACGGTTATTCTTGTTTCATTATAAATACACTCAAACCTAAAACAGGGACAGTTTTAGGGAGACAGTTTGTAAAATATTTCTCTATCTATTATATTGAGACGAGCAAATTAAAATCAGTCAGTTTTATATATATTTGGATTAGTAAATAATGTAACAAAAATAGTTTTGATACCAGTTTACCTGTCTGAAATACTGCGATTTCTCTGCTATATGAATTCCATTTTTCTTATATTCTACCACGAAACCACCATTGTGCAGTTGTAAAAGAAAGTATCCCAATGTTACACAGCCGTTCATTAATACTTTATAATTGAAGTGATATGTATTTATATTGCATGAAGGTTTGAACCTTCATCCAGCCAAACTATTATTAATACCAGGATAACAATATAGAATTGGTAAAGTATGAACCCAGGTCTTTAGCTGACAATTCCAAAGAGAGGTTTTTTTTTCGAGAGAGGTTTAGCTCGTTGACTAGTAAGGTGAAAGTTACATTTAACAGTTGTGAAACTAAGTGCAGAATACACATTCTGGCTTATATAGCCAACATAGACAAAGTATCACAGAAAAATATGCAACATGAAAATAAATAGTATTTAAGGTAATGAATAACCTTAAAGTAGTAAAATGTATAAGATTATATTAATACTAGTAAAACTACATAACAGTAATTATCAATAGTGAATGTTCAATTTAGATTTATAAAGATTGCATAACTCTAATTTTATAATTAATTGAAAAGTCATTCCTGCTACAATTCTACCAAATTAACGGTTCTCAGACACCAGCGATTAGGTATCATAATCTCTATATATGTCTTCACAACGGCTGTATGAAGCAAGTGCACATTACGACGCTGGATTTAATGGTGCAACATACATTGGAATGGCTTATCTATTCAGACTTATAAAATAATGAATGGGAAATATCATTATAATGACAATAAGCATGATGTGGAAGGTAACATCAATAATCCAAACAACAACATCATTATCGTCGCTACAGAGGATTGAGAGTTGTTCTATACCGTCTCCTAGTTATAAACAACAATATCATTATCGTCATTACAGAGGATTTAGAGTTGTTCTATACCGTCTCCTAGTTATAAACAACAATATCATTATCGTCATTACAGAGGATTGAGAGTTGTTCTATACCATTTTCTTGTTATAAACAATGACATTTTGATCGTACGTGAAGCTATTTGTTTATTTTATTTTATTGATATATTTGTCAAATGACATATTGGAAAGTTGATTGAGCCTCTCATTATATATGTATTAACAGTTCGGTAAGCATGTTAAAGAGATTTAAATAGGTTATGGAAATTTAATCAGATCAGTTTTAATGTATACCTTTTAAGTTCAATTTGTCATGTTTGTCCTTTAACTGACGTTTGACTCATTGATAATTGGACAAATCTATTTTGCATTGATGTTTAAAATCAAAACATTAAAAGACAAAGTATAAATTTTAAAGAAAAGCAACACCAATAAATTAAAATAAAAAAACATACCTTTTATAATATACATACTTAAGGTTTTTAATAACATTCCTGATATGCGGAACAGGTTGACTTCGAAACTTAAACAAGTGGGTAATAATTATCTTAATGAATAAATGTTTTGTATTCAGTCATTCATCCTATATTTGTATATAAATAAGTTGCTGCACCTCTGATCATGCGGCCAAGTGTTTTGTCATTAGACGAGTATTTGTTAAAAACAGAAACAAGGACCATTATATGATTATTTATTATACAAATTTTAAAAATTCTTATCAACCAATTTTATCATTTTTTATGAAGCTACATACCATTTTCGAATTGAAATCAGCACCAGCTCCACTGTTTGTAATTCGGAGTACTTTTTTTGTAAGGCTAGACAATACTTGTTATACAAAATTGTTTCCTTATTGCTCCGTGTAGTCTTAGTTAATTATTCTTAGATATATATAACGGTAAACACAGCTTTTTACAGATGGGTCATTGACTGGTGAATATTGTAGTATCAATGTTGTATATCAATAATATAAAGAGATGTCCCCTCCTCTAAAATGAATAACTAATGAAATCAACACGTACAAAATAATGATATAACCAAGTCTGTTAAGTTATGATTCGGTTAAATTTCCTGCTTCAAAGGAATGATTATTGAATATTTAATAACACCTTGGGAGCCAATGATATAGCTCAGACTCTAAATCCCTGATTGTAAATGCTGCGTCAAATATTTGTAATTAAAAGTTGTCTCCATGGCAATCATTTTTCCTAGTTTCACACGCCAATGAAAACTGTGTTGTGTTTTCCCCCCATTTATTTGTCACGAACGGTTTTAAAACGATTTCCTAAATTAAACTTTATGCTTAATACTAAACGCAGTGCTTTTTAACCTTATTAGGCAAAAACACGAATTAAAATAGGAAGATCTTTCAGTGCAAAACATATTATGACTTTGACAAAAATAAATAAACATAATTATGGGGCTCTCAATTATGATATGCGTCGTTTTCTTTTATAGAAATAACAGCACAATCAACTGAGTTTTAAGAAACGTGTTTTCTTTGCAAACAATGCATTATTGTCAGTGGGTAAAAGGTCACAAATATATTTATTGCATACATGTGACGTCAATGTAGGCGTACTGCAGTGTGTTGTAAAGGTTATTACGATTATGATATCTAACTTATTAAGATGAGGGTGGTATCTATATTTGAACCATGGAATGAGAGGGGTCAAACTGATTTGCTGTGTGGCATGATCTTGCAACGATCATGATGAAAAACTCATCTGCCTGGAACGAATTTCTCTGAATAGCAAGATCGGTGCAAAGCTTAAAACAATATTATATATTTATCATATGCATTGTTCGTGTCTCTGCACAGTGCAGTGTAATCACTGGTTAAAACATATCAAATAAATAAATTGTTCATCAATAGGGGGGTAAAATAACTGAAACCTGACGTGTCGTAATCCAAGGATGTGAATTTACAGTGTATTGAATTTTGATCGTGTAAAGAGTTTTGAATGAAATAAAGAACGAAATGATTGAATTAAAAGTTTCGTATCTTTAGTTTACTTTATTTGTATCTATTTTTTATTCATTCATCCATACATTCATCTCTCTCCACAAACACACACACACACACACACACACACACACACACACACACACACACGTAATTTGAAATGTTAACAATACGTAATTTGAAATGTTAATATGCAATAAAGAATGTTACAGTTTAAAAGAAGCTGTCACATCCCTACTCACTAATCATTTCGTGTTTCACCCGAAAACAACTGAATGAGGCTCGATTTTTATTCAATCGAAGTCGATAAAAACAATTTGAAAAAAAAAGCGCACGGTTCGTGTATTCCGTCACAAATCAAGGAAGGTAACAATTTTCACTTTGTAGCCGCATTGTGATAATGCAAAGTTTTTGGACAGAAACTCAAATGTTTTTAAATGAAAAATAAATATACATATATTTAAAATTTTCATTGATCTCATTTGGATATATTGACCAGAGTAGCTACACTCAACTGTATATTGATATATGCAAAATATTTCATTTTTAAAAACAAATATGCAATTTTAATAAAAGATATTTAAAATACCATGAAAATCTCGAAAGATTAGTTGACAAACTGTCTTTATCCTAAACTTTCATTCTGATTATACGTCCATTAACAAATATATATGAAGAATGCCAATTGTATTATGTATTTAATCATAAATTGTATGTGAATAGACATTTATTACATTTAATTTAAGATTAGATGATATGATTAATTAAAACAAAATCTAACTAAAATAAATCATATAAACGCTAGGCATGTTTCGATGAGACGATCCATAAATAGTGGCAAATATAAAATCTTACAATGCTGCATTAGATCATTGTTAAAATTAATACTACATCCTTAGTTTGACATATCACGCAATATAACTTTGGAACATTAATGTTATTTGAAGCATCCAATCGCTTTGTTAACAATGATATTAACTGCAGGTTACTTTATTTTGAGGAATGTATTCTCTTGAAATAAGCAAACACACACAACTATTTCATATTGGAACTTATGTTTATCCAACTGGTTTAAAATATGAAGAACACGAAATGATTGAAGTGAAAGGAAAATGGTTTAAGTGTTTGTAAGTGGAGAGTTTAATTTTTTTTATCATCAACAGACATCGATAAGGAAGCTTAAGGTAGCTAAAATTTCTTTGATATCTCGCATAAATAATCAGACTGATGTACACTTGTAGCTTGGTTTAAATGGAACAAAAAAAAACAGTTGTCATCAATTGTTGAGTTTTTGATTTTACACAATACAAAATTAACATGCTGCAGCATTTGCGAATGACTGTTTGCACATACTACATTTTTAAAAATGTCGCGTGTTATGATGTCATGACGAGGGAAACAATGAGAGGGGTTGTCACTTCTTCTATATGTACGTATTATAATGCTGATGCTGTTGTTATAAATGAAGTGCTTTTTTATGTTGGGCATATATTATTTCTCTTTCAATAAATACAGATACAAATCGAAATTTATGCTCACAAACCAAAACACGCACTTATGTGAAAACTTATCCCAATACGTAAACCGTTATAAATACAATTGAATAAAATGAATTTGAAAACGCAATTGACCTCTGAACCTAATTACTACTGATGACATTTATCTTATATACACGAGTCAACTAACTTATTGAATACTTACTAAAATGTGTCATCCTTTTTTTATTGAACTTTAACTATTCGGATCGTTCCCTCCTATGAACACAACACCGCTTGTCGAACACAAATGTTCCTGTTTTTATTTCCGCTCTCATATCCTGCCTGAAAAGCTGAATTTAATCTATGCTTTCAATTTTTCAAGAATAATTTCTATTTGACTACCAGCATGTTATCAAATTATAAGAACGGACGTTTTGCCTGGACATCATCATCAACCGTTCATTCCATAAATAACACGTTCTGATATTGTCAATATTAGAATAGTTAAATTACTCCTCTGGGAGTTTTTTAAAAGCAGAAAATGTGGTGTTATTTCGTGCTTCCATCACTTAACTGAAAACAACCAGCCATTAGGGGTTAAACATTCACCAATAATTCCGATATGGAACGAAATACTCCGTATTTAATGAATCGTTCGAGAGCTGTGGTTACACATTTTACAGGTCAAATTACCTTAAATACTCCCGTGTTCGGCATCGTTTTATTTGCTATTCAGATTGAATTATGTGAGTTCATTTTCAAATAATATGATACTATATTATTTATTCATTGTTTCGTTACTTGTTAAAAATTAATGTTATTATAATAGTAATATTAGTTTGAATATTTAGCAACAGTTTATGAAATAGAATGATACTAGACTGTCATTTAATCTAACTACTATTTATAGGCAAACGGAATGGTTAACTAGTGCTCGAGCATACCGATCTATGCAAGTAACTTTCCCATTTGATAAACAGTGAGAGACGAATGACAATAAGACACAATGCCCATATCAATGGTTATGCTTGTTTCATTATCAATAAACTAAAACAGGGGCATTTTATGGTAGACAGTTACTAAAATACAGTTTAATCTGTTATATGAATATTTTTTTTAATATATTTCATCACGAAACCGCCATTGGGCAGTTATAAAAGAACGGAACCCAATGCTACACTAACGTTCATTTATACTTTATAATTGAAGTGTATTTATATTACATGAATGTTTGAACCTCCATCCAGCCAAAACATTATCAGTACCAGGATTACCATTTGGTAAAGTGAGAACCAAGGTTTACTTATAGACTTTAGGTGACAATTCCAAAACGTTAGCCTATTTGTGCATCTCATGGTTATTTTAGCATTGTTTTCTTCTGTGATAGCTGTGTCCTTTGAATGTTACATCTCCTGATGTACATAGTTCCATTTATTAATTTACCTGTCAAATATTTATAATTGAAATTAACGTGGAGACTTCTAATACAAACTGATACCAAATTAACAGGAAACCAGAGAAACTCTTTAATAACTATATGCATTCTCAGACACCAGCGATTAGGTATCATAAACTCTATTAATTTCTTCACAATGACTGTACGAAGTAAGTGTGCATTACGGCGCTAGATATAATGGTGCCACGTCCATTGGAATCGCATATCTATTCAGACTTATGAATGGGAAATATCATAATGACAATAAGTATGAGGTGGAAGGTAAAATTAATAATACAAACAACAATATTATCATCGTCATTATCGTCACTACAGATGCTTGAGAGTTGTTCTATACCGTCTTCTTGATATAAACAATGACATTTTAATTGTAAGAGAAGCTATTTGTTTATTTTATTATGATTGCTATATTTGGCAAAGGACATATTGGAAAGTCTCTCCCCCTTCTCTCTCTCTCTCTCTCTCTCTCTCTCTCTCTCTCTCTCTCTCTATATATATATATACTAACGGTTCGGTAATTCTGTTAAAGAGATTTCAAAAGATAAATGAAAGTTTATCAGATCAGCTTTAATGTATACTTATTAATTTTCCGTTGGCCTGTTTCTTCTTATGCGGACGCCGGACTCATTGATAACTGGTGTTTGAAATCAAAACATTTTTCGTGTAAGTTTAAAACCAAGAATATGTTTTAAAGAAAAAAACACCAATACAATAAAATAAAAGCATACCTTAAAAACATACAAACTTTAGGTTTTAAATGATATTCCTGATATGCAGCAAAAGTTGACTTCGAAACTTCAACACCTGGGAAATATTATTTTAATATATATACATATATAAATTGTATTCAGTCATTTATCCTATAATTGTAAATAACACTTCCATAAACCAAAAACATCCCGAAAACAAATATTACTATGCAGTTACAATTACGGATGATGATGGATTGAACGCCATTTTGAATACAACATATATATGGCATATGCGTGAGATATTTCTCCATAAGAATTAATCTGAGTACCAAAATCCCCCCTACCATCCGTCAAAAATGTGTTTGGATCAAGTTATGCTTGTCACAATTGTAATGGTAAGTATTACGTGACTGCACCTCTGGTAACTCGGTCTAGGGTTTTATCATTAGACGAGTATTTGTTAAAAAACCAGTAACACAGAAGATTACACGATTAATTAATATATATATTATACAAATTCTTATCAATAAATTTTATGATTTTCTTATGAAGCTGCTTACCATTATCGATGTGAAATCATCACCAACACTACGTTATTTTGTTAAACTAGACAATACATATTATACAAAATTGTTTCCTTATTGCTCCGTGTATTCTTAGTTAATTATTGTAAGATATGTATTAAAAACTGTAAATATAGCTACATACAGATGACTCGTTGACTTGTGAATAGTGTAGTATCAATCTTGCATATCAATATTATACATCAAAGGCTCGTCCACCTCTAAAATGAATAACTAATGAAATCAACAAGTACAAAAAAACTATATAACCAAGTCTAATAAGGTATGATTTGGTTAAATTTCCCGCTTCAAAGGAATGATTATTGAATATTTAATAACGCCTTTGGAACTAATGGTATAGTTTAGACACTAAATCACTGATTTAAAATGCTGTGTCAAATATTTGTAATTAAAAACTGCCTCCATGGAAAACGTTTTTCTCAGTTCCACATGCCAATGAATTACTTTGTTATTGTTTTTCTGTTTTTTGTCACGAACGGTTTTAAAATGATTTCCTAAAATAAACCAGATGATTAATACGAACTGAACGCAGTGCTCTGTTAACGTTATTAGGCGGAAACACGTATTAAAATAGGAAGATATTTTTGTGCAAAAAATATTATGGCTGTGACAAAAATGAATATCAACATAATGGTTTGGCGTGCAATTGCGATATGCGTCGTTTTCTTTTATTTTATTTAAAAAACAACAACATAATCATCTTTTTAAAAAACGATTTTTTTCTTGGATAATAATTCCATTATCGAAGAACGTGATATAAACCAGAACTTTGGCCATGTTTGTTTACTAAATCATTCTTTAATTTTACATTCAAAGTGTTGTTCTATTATAACTGTGGAAATGTTTCGTATATATTGTTACTTACATGGAATGCTTATAAAGTCACATGTAAAAGTCGTTTGTATTTTAAGTATATCTTAACTATATCTTAAGGTTGCGGATTAAACGTAGATGATATGATTAATAGTAAAATATTATGTAGCAGTCATGATTTGCCAAATAATCATCTTAATATCGGGTTTGTCCCACATATGTCTAACATCGATGGCTGTATGTCGTAAACTAAAATAAATCCTACAAACGTTAGGCTTGTTTCAAAATGAAAACGATCGAGACAAGCCATTAATTCTGGCAATCATACTCTCTTACAATGCTGCATAAGATCATTGTTAAAAGTAATACTCTAACATTGGTTTGACACATAACGCAATGTAACTGCCTGTGACATCCCTTTGAAACAGTTATGCCATTTGAAGCATTTAATGGCTATGTTAACAATTATATTAAAACAGTTATTTTATTTTGAAGAGTCTAAAAACTGTATTCTTCAAAGAAAAAACTTTACCAAACTTGTTTATAGTGTTGAGAACACAAAATGATGGAAGAGACAGGCAAAATGGTTTCAGTGCTTGTAAGTAGTAAACTTAATTGCTCTTTATTACCAACAAACATCGATAAGGTAGCCGATGGTGGTTTGATATTTTGACATCTGGCGTAAATTATCGGAAATCTGTATATTTATGCTATACAGTCTTAGTTTTCGTTTAAGTTTTTCAGTACTGCAGTTTCTCTACAAAAGCTGCTATTTCATAGTAAAAGTGTAAAGTATTTTGATAATTTATGTCAGATATAAGAACAATCCGACATGAATAGCGCGAACTATATTAATTGAAACGGTATACATACTAAACTCGTAAAAAAGCTTTTGGAAACCCGTCCAACATTTATATATTATATTTCCATCATACTTAGCTATAAATATTAACACTGTTTGCTGTAACTTTTATACTATAAAAACACGTCATTTATTTATTATTATTAAAGCAGCAGATGCATTCATGATTAAAATTAGATATAAATTTAGTTTGTAAGAGTAACCCTTAGAAACTTAAAGGACGTCCAATTAAATAATTGATTGATTGATTGCATATTAAGCGTCATTTTATACCATCGAGGGCGGAAAGACGATCAGTAAACCTAACCACTGTTTCCTGGGATCCTGAAAGGTTAACCAGTACTCGAACACACCCGATATCCGCAAGTATCTTGTAACTTTCCCATTTGAATCAGCAGTGAGAAACGAATAATAATGTGACACAATGTTGTATATCAATCAACACGGATACTGTTGCCAGGCGGGGATTCAAACTCACGACCACTGGATTGATAATCAGACGCGTAACTGACTGAGCTAATCGGGCCAGGCCCCAAAAAAGAAAATAGCAAACGTAGTTTAAATGGATCTATACACGCGGGATAACAATATATAATACCCACCGTACCCCTTATTCTACTTTCGATCACTACTCATTGAGTTTAAGGAACCAGAAATATAAATACAGTGTACAGTGTTATTAACACTTGGAATACTCCAGTATAAATTATATAGTCAGGTAAATTTGGTATAATCTTTATATTTCCTTTATATCTGAATAACAGTTATACGAATTGCAGTATATAATCATACATACATGAATATTATACAATGACTTACAAGTGTAAAATGAACTAACGGCAAACCTAAACAACTTACAATACACTCGTTTTACAGCGAACAATAGTGACTCGTATAACGTCATTCTAAATATATGATACTTTGATTAAGTGATGTCATAGTGTACAAGTAGATTGTTACTCGTATGCAAGGTGTATTTTAAAGAACACATGTTTTAACCGGTAGATATTCAGACATTTTGCATAACGTAACATCCGTCTTTGATGTTATATTATACTCATGAATACCGAAAATATCAAGTTCAACGTCCAGGAATAAACATATAAAAGGATTGGAATATTCCAAGCACAACTGGTAAGGTTTTGATTAATAATTCACATTTTATTCTAAAGTAAAACCAAACCAATATCAAACGTACATATCTATAAATATTACATTAGATGCAAATACTCATCTATTCGGATTAAAGTATGATGGAATGTTGAGTTTCAATTCAAACCAATCTCATAAGCCTTCCTGTTTGCTATTGAATGTGATAATGTAAAGCCGTAATAACACAATGGTCACATGCCAATATCCAAGCTAAACCGTTAGAATCTGAACTTTGATATCAATGGCCAAACATCAATGTCCGGGATAAACAGTGAGAATCTGAACTTTTATTTCAAATTTCTATAAAAGGACCATGAAGGATTGCCTGCATAGAACCATTAGCTTCTTACAAAATCTTCCGACTGAATTATTTGTCTGAAACATGAGTAGTACATACTAGTACATTATTTATTATATGATATGAATGCTTAGTTTAAATGAAATAAAATATTATTGAAATAATTTTGTTTTTGTTTTTGTTGTACCCAATACATCATGAACATGCTGCCACATGTTAAGACTGTATGCAGGTGGTATCTTTCACTACTATATCGTGGTATGAGGTCATTACCAAGGCGATAGTAACGTCATTGCACCTTTAAATAAGGATAAGGTTCACAAGTGGCGGTGTCCATTGTTGTCAATTTTTGACCAGGAGTCAACTAGTAATTGAAAATTAACTAAAAATATTTAGCTATTAGCTATAACTTTATCTATTCTGGTGGTCATTTTGGCATATGAACGCTGCGCCGCTAATTGGACACACGTGTTCCTGTGATTTTATTCTTCTCCCATTTCCTGCCTGAAAAGCACTAAATCTGTACTTTGTATTTTTAAGAATAATTTTTATTTGACTACCAGCATGCTATCAAACTATGAGACCGGACGTTTTGTCTAGATATCCTCATCAACCGTTCATTCCATAAATAACACGTTCTCATTTTGTCAATATTAGAATAGTTTAATTACTCCTCTGGGAGTTTTTTTAAAAGCAGAAAAAATGGTGTTATTTCGTGCTTCCATCACTAAACTGAAAACAACCAGCTATTAGGGTTTAACATTCACCAATATTTTCGATATGGAACGAAATACTCCGTGATTATGGAATCTCGAGAGAGCTGTGGTTATACATTTACAGGTCAAATTGTCTGTACTACTCCCGTGTTCGGCATCGTTTTATTTCCTATTCAGAATGAATCACGTGATTCTATTTTTAAAGTCATATGATAAATTCAGTATTTAGTTGATTGTCGATAGGAAATGCTATTATAATACTAGTAATGATTTGCTTGAATATTAAGCGTCAGTTTATGCTATCGAGGGATGACAGTCGATCAGTTAACCTAACTAGAATCTTAACTAATACATAAGCTCATCCTCTCCGCAAGTAACTGATAACTTTCCCACTTAAGCAGAGAGTTACGAATGACAACGAGACACAATGCCATATACCGATACTCACGAAGACTGCTGGGTGGTTATTCGAACTCACGACCCGTGAATTAATAGTCTGACACGCTACTGACCGAGCTATGAAGGATAATAAAGTATTAATTAATTCATGCACAATATATACGGTTATACTTGTTTCTTTATGAATTAATCGAAACTAAATTAGAGGCACTTTTCGGGAGACAATTTGTAACATATTTCTCTATCCATATATAATGACACCAGTAAATTAAAATCTTCTTTCATTATTTACAGTAAGTACAGCCGTAATATCCTAAGTTTTGCTTTAAATACATACTTTGAACCAAACAGGTGAGTCGGAAGCAAATATAGCATTGTACATTTTTTTTTTAAAGTGTGATAATATTACTAAAAGATGACGGAATTGGCCGTTTGTAATACTGAAGGATGACGGAATTGGCCGATTGTAATATTGAAAGATGACGGAATTGGCCGATTGTAATATTGAAAGATGACGGAATTGGCCGATTGTAATACTGAAATATTACGGAATTGGCGAAGGATATTTTATATAATCGAAAGTGTTACGATTATTTAGCCCAGAGAACTGCTAATTTGCACACATGTATTAGAATTACTGATAAGTAAATTGAGATTTTGAACACGATATATTTACGTTATAAATGCATCGAAGGCCATGAGAATTCACGAATTTGTTTGCCATTCGTAAAGAAATTGTTTCTTTTATTATAAAAAAATATCGTTGAATAATGATGATACCAATTTAACTGTAATGTGTGTGTCTTAATAAAAAATGTAAACAGTAACTGTCGTTATACTACATTGAATAAAGCGGAAAAAATTTTGTCAGAAAAAATATACTATTTACTGATTGTTATTTTGAATAAGACGTATTTCGATTATGACACACAACTGGCAAATAAGAATAAAATTGCCA
Organism: Panopea generosa; assembly: GCA_029582155.1. Classification (NCBI taxonomy): domain Eukaryota; kingdom Metazoa; phylum Mollusca; class Bivalvia; order Adapedonta; family Hiatellidae; genus Panopea; species Panopea generosa. Next base: position 49,511,178 of record CM055910.1, on the reverse strand, counting down.
TTTTGTTTCCTCTAACGAAGCACAGATATACCACAATATCCCTGTTTAGATTTGGAGATGTTTCAACTTCAAATAGAAATATGTTGTCAACGACAGTAATTATACTAACACAGATTGTCATTTTTATAAGATGATAAAGAACAACATACACCAACATTAAATTGATTATACTTTGATGAGTTACTTTTAACAGTTCATGATCCTGGTTGTTTACGCGTCTATACTTACTGTACAATGGTTACCATAATATACAGCTATTGCACGTCATATAAATAAACAGAAGAGGTTAAATGTTTCAGTCCGTCCATCCGTCCATCCGTCATTCAGGCCGACATTCAGTACAACTTTTGCATGCATAAACTGATTTTATAAACACCTGCTACAAATGATCAGCATAACATGACGACAAAACGTCAATTGCACAATGGTAATAAAACGATGTCCCCTGTATAAGTCAGTATTATTAGGTTTTGAATTAAGGTTCATGTGTTACATGTATACAAGTGCATTTTTAACAAACCAAGTAAGATTCAAAATCATGATACCAGGCCTAAATGCTTGAAAAATTGAGTTTCAAGCGAATAAGCTATGTATAAATTTTATCATTTTGATATTTTATCGCGAAGCCACAGTTGTGCAATAACTAACTGTTGTAAAATAACGTAACATAAGGTTACAAATCCGTTAAGTTATGATTTATAATTGAAGAGGTAGGCACTTTGTTTCGCCCCCCACGCAATTGAATTTTATGTGATAAATGCTAATTTCAAAGAAATACATTCATTTTTATTTATTATTGCTACCTTTAATACAATTACAGGAATGTTTGAACCTCCGTCGAGCCAGCCGAAACATTATCAATACCTGGGGTGCGTTTCACAAAAACACTTACGACAAAAATCGCCGTAAACGTAAACCAACAATTATTCATAATATGTTTAATTTTCATCCAAATGAAATCAAGTTGGCTCAAATCATGCAGAAAGTTATATATTTTCTGAAAATACAATCATTTTAATGTCGATCAAAATTTGAACACACAACGGAGAAATTATTTAGTTGACTTACGTCGATTTTTATCGTAAGTTATTTTGTGAAACGCTGCCAATGAAAGCACTATCAAGGCAGTAATCCATGAAGTCGGGTTTACCGATATACACTTTAGTTGATAGTTCCAAAGCATTAGCCATTTTTGTGTTTTTATATTTCCCTTGGCAAGGTTATATTAGCATTGCTTCTATTATAATAGCTGCGTCCGTTGCATGTAACGTCTCTTGTTGCACACATTGTTCCATTTATATACATAACTAAATATTTATAATGGGAACTAACGTGGCGAATACCAATACACACTAATACTACCAAACTAATGGGAAACCGGAGAAACTCTTTAATAACAATTTGCGTTATCAGACAATAGCGATTAGGTATCATAATCTCTATAAATGTCTTCAGAGTGACTGTCTGAAGTAAGTGCGCATTACGGCGCTGGATATAGTAGTATTACATCTTTTAGAGTTGCATATCTATTTAGACTAATAAATAACGCATGGGAACTATCGTTATGACAATGATTATGATATCATTAAGGTAACACCAATAATACAAACAACAACATCATTATCGTCATCTGCAGAGGTTTTCGAGTGGTTTTACACCGATTTCTAATTATAAATAATGGCATTTTGTTTTGAACATAGAATATAAGTTATTAGTTGCTTTTATTTTGATTAATGTATGTCTCAAAGGACATAGTGGAAAGTTGACTAAGTCTCTCTTTTTATATACTAACGGTTCAGCAATGTTTTGTATTATGTCAGTTATCCTATATTTATATATAAAACAAGACTTCTATAAACTAAAAAATAACCAGAAAATAAATATTACAATGCAGTCACAATTTTAGATGATATTGGATTCATCGCCATTCTAGCTACAATATATATATAGCATGAATCATATGACAACAAACTCCTTCCTCTTATGCGAATAAAGGTATTTGCAATCATGTATACCCTCAGGCTTTAAGAACTGAGTGAATTAAGGATATTGTATTATTGTATTGTATTGTACTTAATGTGGCAAATCAATCAAATCAACAAGTACAAGAGAACGATATAACAAAGTCTTTTAAGTTATGATTTGGTTAAGTTTACTGCTTCAAAGTAATTATTATTGAATATTTAAGAATGGCTTGGCAACTAATGGCATAACCTGACTCTAGATCACGGATTTCAAATACTGCATCACATATCTGTCATTTCAAAATGTCTCAATTGCTATCACTTAGCTTAGTTGTGCACGCAAGCAAAAAACTGTGTTGTATTTGTTCTGTTATTTGTCACACAACTGTTTAATAGCGATTTCCTGAAATAAACTTTAACTTTATGTTCAATACGAAATATGGTATTCACAAACGTAGCGCTTTGTTTAACCTTACTTGACGAAATATAAATAACAACATAGTGATGGGATTTTCAATTATGATATTTTTTATTTAAAAACAACAAGATGCTTCCCCAGATTCATCTAAATGATAAAGAAACGTGTTAGCCTGGCAAATAATTCACTATCTTCGGTGTTTATATTAACTATTTAGCTATCACTGTCTTATACTTTAGAATAGATACTTAAGAGAAGATACCATAATTATGTCAGCTGATGATATATACTTTCCACAGAAAGATGTTTTTGGCGATGTTTGTACACCATATCATTCTGCAGTTTAACATACAATGTATTTCTTTATTGTCGATATGTTTTCTTGTTACTACAATGTACCTTTTTTCGGCATACAAAGTGTCCCAATTATTGTCGAAAAACTATTTCTCACAAAGATATATACACGTAAGGTGTCTCTAATAATATAGAATGAAAAGAGTTAAAATGAAATAGGGTGGGGAAAACTTTGATTGTAGTTAGTGACATGTTGCTATGATTGGTAAGTATGAGTTTATTATATGTGTAGTGATGGGATAGGGTGTATAGAGATGTATAAAGATGTGATGTGATTATTTTAAAATATGTTTTTTGTTTTTGGTTTGGTTCGATTGCGAAAAAAGCGTTGAGGATCCTCTGTACCCGACTGGTCAAAGGTGTTGTCGTGTAACGACCCTTTATCTCTCATTTTACGCGAATACGCTAGTGTTCATTAAATCTCAACCAGTTATTTTTACTTCTCTATATAAGGTCTTGATGCAATGTGTTGAAAATGGCGTTAAATTTCATTCTAATACAGAAGACAGCTCAGAAGCTATATTAAATGCTCTCGAATTAATTACTGGTTTGGACCATTACTCAGTGTTGTGCCATTGGATCGAACCTGAGACGAATCTCCTCAATTTGCTGATGATTATAGCACAAATCAAGCACATTTATTTTATTCCATTGGTATATTCAGTGTAATTCATTTCGTCACAGTTTAGTTTAAACAATATTTATTCGTTTTCAACACATTACATATACAAATATTCAAATACACAGCGATACATAACAATATAATTGAGAAGAAAGCTATTTCTAGCTTATACAAAGTCTCTCTTCTGAATATCTTGCAAGGACTTTACAATGGTGTTACAAATGCAATGAAAACAAATTAATTACTAGACAAACGGATTGTAAGCAGTGCTTGAGATGAACATATTAAATATGTGCAAGTAACTTGATCGTTGGGAATACAGATGAAGCGGATTGGGTATGTATATAGGCTGCAGCGTATGCGACGCTTCGACTTCTGAGAGTTGAATAGTTTAATAATCACTGATTCAAGTGAGATAGTAATCAGTTATTTGCGGAGATTGGTGTGCTCGAGTACTAGTTTACAAGCGAAGAATAGTTTGGTGTTAGCCCTCGAGTGCAATGAAAATAGGCGAAATATTCTCACAATTAAACAAACAATACAAGTCGCAAATGATAAATTACGACATTACATAATATTATATAAAATAAACCATATTTAAAACTAACCATAATACGAGTACAAGGTTAAAGTTTATCGATTTATACTAAATAATACATTCAGTATTCAATTTGGTCTTTACTGGTACCGATTGTTTAAAGTGGTGAATACTTTCATTCATATTTTAACATCGTTTTCAGTCGACTGAAACATAACTTTGACAGTTAATACCATTGCTGTATATTAATCACTTCGTAGACTGGCCGGATGGGGATTCAATCTCACGATCCATGGATTGATACCCAAATGTGTACCGACTGAGCTAACCGATCCCGGTACTATTAAACTGTGTTGAAGCTTGAAAAGCTTAACGGTTTGGCAAATGAGAAGATTGACAATTTTCAGGTTTGAATGAAAATGTAATCGTAACCAGTATTTATTTCGTCTCCTGGTTTAATGATAATTGTACAAAAAGAAAATCATATATTTTTTATCGTGCAGAAAAACAAATCGTATCGTTTTGTATCGTGCTGCATCGTGTCATGCTGTGTTGTGCTGTAATGGGTTGTTTTGTATCGTATTTTCAAAACTATGACGTTGAAATTAATTTGTATCTATTATTTATTCTTGAAAGAAAAAGACATCTTAAATAATATTAATGTTTTCGCCAAGCCGTGAAATGTATTTCCTCCTCCAGTGACAAAATCAATCAATTTGTTTTAAATATAGAACTTAATACTGTAAATATGAACGTATTACAGACATTCCGGTCAGGTTAGCTCAGTCGGTAGTGCGTTTGACTATCAATCCAGTGGTCGTGAGTTCAAATTACTACCATGTATCACTCTCCGTGATGATCAAAATACAACATTGTGTCACATTGTTATTAGTTTTTCACCGCTGTTTCAAGTGTGAATGTTATTAGTTACTGGCTGAGATGGGTGTTTTTGAGTACTGGTTAACCTCCAAAGATCTCAGAAAATGTTAGGAGGTAAAATGATCGTCTGATTCAAGTGGAAAAGTTATCGGTTAATCGCGGAGTAGGATGAAAAAGTTAAAGGTTTAAGTGATCGTCGGTTAGTCATCGATGGGATAAAATTGACATTAAATAGTCAAACAAACAAAACGTATTGCAAGGTAAATGATTACGAAAAAAATCAGCTCATAGGTCATGATTCGTATATAAATGCATAGAAATATGAATTTCTTATTTTGGGGTACCATATTGATACGAAATGCCACTTTAAGGATTACACGCAAGGTGTTGTGCCATGCATACTGTTGAATCGGAATCTAAACTACTTTATTATATATACTCAAACGCAAAGGAAAGTGTACACATTTATATTTTTGATTTTCTGAAAATCCAAAGATGGAATACTATCATGTGTTGTATCAATTTTTAGTTTATTCAGTTACCTTTCTAACCAATATATCTACGTCGCCGCATGGAAAGGACTTAACGCTGTACCTCTGCCCAGCATCATTAAGGCGTCAATGCGCTGACGTTCTGATAGTCGTGGCATATTCGCTGTTATAAATTTTTAAAATCTACATTCGCACTTTACATGTGTGAAAGAATGTACAAAAAACAAGTTTGGCCACTTGTACTTATATATAAAGGTTCCACGTGGACATCCTGTAAAGTCGGTCTATTATGTAATAACTAGCTATAGCTTGACTGATTTTCCGTTGTGGCTATAAACCGTTATTTTCTTGGCAAAATTCTCAAGACATATCATTTCACCTATCTCGTTTCATAAATGTAACATGAAATAGGTACTTATGTGAGAGACTCTATTTAATGACAATGCACACACTGCTATAACAAAGCAAATAAAAGACGTGTTATTTGATATAAAACTAATATTTTAAGATTCAACAAATAAATATATTTACTGTCTGGCGACGTGTTGACAAGATTTAGAATGTACACTGTTTCTTGTACGCTTTCATGTCGCTCTCTGGTGACGATCAAGAGGGATCAAATAAAAATATTTACTGTCTGGCGACGTGTTGACAATAAAGTATCTGCGAGTTTATAGTGTACATTGTTACTTGTACGCTTCCCTGCCGCTCTCTGGTGACGATAAAGAGGAATCAAACTGTCCACTAACAACCACTGAAAGCATTTTGCCTGTCACGTCCTTCATTTCGTGTTCTTCATACTGTAAACCAGTAGGATAAGGATTAGTTCCTATACGGAATTGTTGTTTATTTTTGCAAGAAAACATTATTTAGTCTGTTCAAAATAAAGTACCCTGTTGTTAATATAATTTTAACACAGTGGTTAAATACTTCGAACATTATTACTATTCTAAAGGGATGTTTCAAGCAGTTATACTTCGTGAGGTGTCAAAACTAATTCTGTAGCATAAACATTTATCTTAACAATGCTCTAAGATTGTATATTTGCTGTATTGATGGAGTGTCTTGGTCGCTTTATTTTATCGAAGAGGAATTATTTAAGACATCCCTAAATTTTTTTAAATGTACATGTAGCAGTAATCATGCTATCTTACTTCAGCAACTTTTAATTATAATAAAATTGTAGATAGGCAACAAGGCGATCATTGCAAACATTCTCGTTCATGTTTAAATAAAAGTGTATACGTTATACAAATGTACGAACTGTTTTGCGTCAGTAATGGTTCGTCAGTAATGGTTCGTATAGAATTTTTGTTAAAATTATGGCCCTGATTTACTAAGGGTGTAATGACGGTGCAAGTAATATTAACCCCTCATACGTGCTTGTGTTGTGTGATGGCCGTATAGAATCATCTAGTACTTAAACTCAGTGTTAATACTGATGTTTTGTTAAACTCATGTAACGGATTTACTAAGGGGGTGATGGTGGTGCAAGTTGTATTAACCCCTCATATGTACTTGTGTGATGGCCGTATAGGGTAATCTAGTACTTAAACTTAGTGTTAATATTGATGTTTTATTAAATCATGTTACGAATTTACTAAGGGGGGTAATGGTTGTAGAAGTTGTATTAACCATTCGTACGTGCTTGTGTTGTGTGATGGCCGTATAGAGTCGTCAAGTTCTTAAACTCAGTGTAAAATGTTTTGTAAAAATAATGTAACGAATTTACTAAGGGGGGTAATGGTTGTAGAAGTTGTATTAACCCCTCATACGTACTTGTGTTGTGTGATGGCCGTATAGAGTCGTCTAGTACTTAAACTCAGTGTTAATATTGATGTTTTGTTAAAATCATGTAAAAGATTTACTAAGGGGGGGGGGGGGGGGGGGTAATGGTTGTAGAAGTTGTATTAACCCTTCATACGTACTTGTGTTGTGTGATGGCCGTATAGGGTCGTCTAGTACTTAAACTCAGTGTAAAATGTTTTGTAAAAATAATGTAACGAATTTACTAAGGGGGGTAATGGTTGTAGAAGTTGTATTAACCCCTCATACGTACTTGTGTTGTGTGATGGCCGTATAGAGTCGTCTAGTACTTAAACTCAGTGTTAATATTGATGTTTTGTTAAAATCATGTAAAAGATTTACTAAGGGGGGGGGGGGGGGGGGTAATGGTTGTAGAAGTTGTATTAACCCTTCATACGTACTTGTGTTGTGTGATGGCCGTATAGGGTCGTCTAGTACTTAAACTCAGTGTAAAATGTTTTGTAAAAATAATGTAACGAATTTACTAAGGGGGGTAATGGTTGTAGAAGTTGTATTAACCCCTCATACGTACTTGTGTTGTGTGATGGCCGTATAGAGTCGTCTAGTACTTAAACTCAGTGTTAATATTGATGTTTTGTTAAAATCATGTAAAAGATTTACTAAGGGGGGTAATGGTTGTAGAAGTTGTATTAACCCTTCATACGTACTTGTGTTGTGTGATGGCCGTATAGAGTCGTCCAGTACTTAAACTCAGTGTTAATATTGATGTTTTGTTAAAATCATGTAAAGGATTTACTAAGGGAGGTAATAGTTGTAGAAGTTGTATTAACCCCTCATACGTGCTTGTGTTGTGTGATGGCCGTATAGAGTCGTCTAGTACTTAAACTCAGTGTTAATATTGATGTTTTGTTAAAATCATGGAAAAGATTTACTAAGGGGGGTAATGGTTGTAGAAGTTGTATTATCCCTCATACGTACTTGTGTGGTGTGATGACCATATAGGGTCGTTTAGTACTGAAGCAAAGTGTTAATATTGATGTTTTGTTAAAATCATGTAACGGATTTACTAAGGGGGTGATGGTGGTGGAAGTTGTATTAACCCCTCATACGTGCTTGTGTTGTGTGATGGCCGTATAGGGTCGTCTTGTACTTAAACTCAGTGTTAATATTCATGTTTTGTTAAACTCATGTAACGGATTTACTAAGGGGGTGATGGTGGTGCAAGTTGTATTAATCCCTCATACGTGCTTGTGTTGTGTGATGGCTGTATAGGGTCGTCTTGTACTTAAACTCAATGTTAATATTAATGTTTTGTTAAAATCATGTAAAAGATTTACTAAGGGGGTTAATGGTTGTTGAAGTTGTATTAACCATTCATACATACTTGTGTTGTGTAATGGCCGTATAGGGTCGTCTAGTACTTAAACTCAGTGTTAATATTAATGTTTTGTTAAAATCATGTAAAAGATTTACTAAGGTGGGTAATGGTTGTTGAAGTTGTATTAACCATTCATACATACTTGTGTTGTATAATGGCCGTATAGGGTCGTCTAGTACTTAAACTCAGTGTTAATATTAATGTTTTGTTAAAATGATGTAAAAGATTTACTAAGGTGGGTAATTGTTGTAGAAGTTGTATTAACCATTCATACATACTTGTGTTGTGTGATGGCCATATAGAGTCGTCCATACTTAAACTCAGTGTTAATATTGATGTTTTGTTAAACTCATGTAACGGATTTACTAAGGGGAGGGGGTAATGCTTGTAGAAGTTGTATTTACCATTCAAACGTGCTTGTGTTGTGTGGTGGCCGTATAGGGTCGTCTAGTACTTAAACTCAGTGTTAAGACTGATATTTTGTTAAACTCATGTAACGGATTTATTAAGGGGGTGATGGTGGTGCAAGTTGTATTAACCCCTCATACGTGCTTGTGTTGCGTGATGGTCGTATAGGGTCGTCTTGTACTTAAACTCAGTGTTAATATTGATGATTTGATAAAATCATGTATCTGATTTACTAAGGAAGTAATGGTGGTTCATGTTGTATTAACCCCTCGGAATGTGACGGCCGTAAATTTCATTCAGTACCTTGTTTACCTGGTATTGCTATTCTGATTTCTTTTAATCACTGACCTGAACCACTGTTGCTCTAGAATAGAATTTTACATATTAAGTCGGTGATAGGGGTGTGGTGGTGTTGCATGTTTTATAACCCCTATGGTGGCTGTGTAACGGCCACAAACAATCACCATATACTTTTATGCAGTATTCTTATTATTTCTGATTCATTGAAAACATTTATTGATTCAATGATGTCCACGAAGAGAATATGTATTAAGTCTGCACTTGGGATGTTGGGAATTGCATGTTTTATTATAAGCGTGTTGTGTGACGACCGTAAAAAGTCGACTCGTACTTCGATTCAATGTATATTTTTGATATATTGAACTTATATACTGATTCAATGTTAGTATTATTTCTGATTAGTTGAACTATTTCAAGTTTCAATGTTGGTATTATTTCTGATTCGTTGAACTATTTCACTGATTCAATGTTGGTATTATTTTTGATTCGTTGAACTATTTCACTGATTCAATGTTGGTATTATTTCTGATTTGTTGAACTGCTTCACTGATTCAATGTTGGTCTTATTTCTGATTCGTTGAACGATTTCACTAATTCAACTTTGGGATTATTTCTGATACGTTGAAATAATTCACTGATTCAATATTGGTATTATTTCAGATTCGTTGAACTACTTCACTGATTCAATTTTGGTTTTATTTATGATTCGTTGAACTATTTCACTGATTCAATGTTGGTATTATTTCTGATTCGTTGAACTAATTCACTGATTCAATGTTAGTAATATTTCTGATTCGTTGAACTATTTCACTCATTCAATTTTGGTATTATTTCTGATTCGTTGAACTATTTCACTGATTCAATGTTGGTATTATTTCTGATTCGTTGAACTAATTCACTGATTCAATGTTGGTAATATTTCTGATTCGTTGAACTATTTCACTGATTCAATGTTGGTTTTATTTCGGATTTGTTGAACTAATTCACTGATTCAATGTTGGTATTATATCTGATTCGTTGAACTACTTCACTGATACATTATTGGTATTATTTCTGATTCGTTGAACTATTTCACTGATTCAATGTTGGTTTTATTTCTGATTTGTTGAACTAATTCACTGATTCAATGTTGGTATTATTTCTGATTCGTTGAACTGCTTCACTGATTCAATGTTGGTTTTATTTCTGATTTGTTGAACTAATTCACTGATTCAATGTTGGTATTATTTCTGATTCGTTAAACTAATTCACTGAATCAATGTTTGTATTATTTCTGATTGGTTGAACTAATTTACTGATTCAATGTTGGTATTATTTCTGATTTGTTAAACTAATTCACTGATTCAATGTTGGTATTATTTCTGATTCGTTGATCTATTTCGCTGATTTAATGTTGATATTATTTCTGATTCGTTGATCTAATTAATTCACTGATTCATTATTACTGGATCTAAATCATATAAAGCTATCAGTTCATGTATGTAAATTGTCCGTTGCTCGAGAAACTAATGACACTTAAACCTATGCTGATGTATGAAAAGTGCCTAAACTAATCACAGACGACAAAATTATCATTAATAATGAAATATCTGTATATTATAATAGTGTGTTCTTTCTACTTATTTTAATATGTTACGTACCATATAGCATCCGTTTCTACAATACAGCCGTCAGCGGCAAGGCTCAATCACTTCCGCCATGAACAGCTTTTAAATTGAAAGGAAAATTAAAATATTATATCTTGAGGGCTTGGTTTGAAAATTAGCTGATGAATTAGACTAGCTTGGCGCTGAGCTCTCAATATGGTGCTTGTGTTTAGAAATATATCTTTATTTAGAGAAGTCACCACTCTATAATAGGTGCAGATTTTTAGTTACAAAGTAATTGCACTATTGTTAAGTTATCCTGTCACCCACGTGCTTTACAAATGAGCACATAATGAGTTTTGCTGCCAGAGAATTTATTTAAATTATTCTCAATTCCAGGTAATTAGTCCCAAAATAGAGAAAATTTGTTGCATATCACTCAGTAATTATGTTTCGTCTAGTTTTAATATATTGTAACAGACGGTATGGTTTTTTACGTTGGCACAAGTTGTCGTTTCAGGAGTTAATCAATGCAATTTCTGCAGCAAATAGATACCTATTTTCACCTTTTATACACTAATTGGACGTCTATATTTAGCTGATTTCAAATTTGTAATAATTTTCTCTTTTCTCTTTCAAAACACGAATTTTGCCATATATAATTTAACTATTTCTATACTTAACAAATGTATTTTATGCCTTTGAGAATTACTAAATAACGGTTAATGTATTGCAGAACCAGATCACCAATGATAATAATTTACCAAATCGGAAATGTTTCCGCCTATTTTACATTATTTCTTAAACAATCATTGTCCACTGATATACACAAAGTCAACGTCAATAATAAATAGTAGTATTTAATTACAGTAATCGGTGCTTTAACTGCATTTATTAAATTGATTACTATCGTTTTTACGTCGCTATGCGATTAGTGTATTGATATGTTCACGTCACGTGTATGGTGAGTATAGTATACTTTTATAATTAGCATCAGTGCTCATAACAACTAAATCTTTTTATCTAAAATGTGCAATATGTAAAGTATTGTAAATATATATGCATATGAATACATGTGCAGCGGCAAATCATTTACAATAAAAACAACGATATCCTGTTGAAAATGTAATTTACATTATCCGATGCTGCAGCTACCAAAAAGAATATATTTGTGAAACTGGAGACAACCTGCGAAATTGAGTTACTGTACACAGACAACAGATAAACGAAAAAATACTGGAATGCTATTTGTGAGTGAACATATCGATACTTGTACCAGACTGAAAACTCCATCATTCACATTTTTTCCTTTGTACAAAATGCGAACAAATAACACAATTTTATGAAAAGAAAAACAACAATTATTCATCAAATTCAAACCAGCATTAAACGGTAAAATAACATCTTATGATATGAAATACATTCATAAAAATAACCCCTTTTATACTGACGACGTAAGAGTAACCTCCCTTTATAGTGACGTCGTAACTAGTGACGTTGTATGTTAATAACTCCTGAAGATCTGCACAGCAGTGAAACAGGTTGAGTGTATTTACATGTTTGTTGGACAATACTAGCTCTTCCCATAGTGTTGTGGTCCTTTCATTTTTGTAATTATTCCATCTATGTTTCAAATAGTATATTTAAACCATATAAATAATCATGTCACAAATATTAAATATGAAAGAGGCACTCGTTGTTTATTATCATACAACTAACTGCGTGTTATGCGATGGACTTATTTACAGTTGGCCATTACGCTTTCCTCCTTAAATATGGCGTCAACCGAAAAGACAGAGGATTTAATGATGTCGAAAATTTCACCAAAAATCTTACGTTAAACAGACACGGTTGCTGGCTACCTATTCTTATCTCCATCTTGTGCTGCCCTTATTTTTATACTACTGCTTCCCTGAATTCAGACATGTCATCAAGAACACTTGTTTCTGTTTTATAACCTGAGCATTATTGTCACTTACAATATACGTCTATTCAATCATTACCATATAACATATTTAAAAAAATATGTAGTCAAGCGGGGATAATCTTATTTGCTTTCATTTTCACTGTCTAGTCTTAGGATGTGTTGAAGGGATAACTGGGTGGTTTGGTGCACCCATCAACAGCAGTTAACCACCCATTGGCATATTTTACTGTTGACGACCTAGATGTCAATTCTTCGCTGTTATGGGTGCGATAATAATGATTATACATTCGATCAGTTGTGTTCGCTATGCCTTGATGGCTGTTTGTTGTCAGTGTTACATTTTCTATTGGTTACATTAACATTATGTTTTTATTTCTATGTTAACAATATATTGATATATTATACAGTGCCTGTATTTCTAATGCGTCATGTTTAAAAGCTACATATATCTTTGATTTATCTTTTTTTTGTTTAATTTACCGAAGACTGGCAAGTGTGCTGTAGGAATAATAATGCTCCCTTACTTCATAAGCATCTGTTTATTAATGTTATAAATGAGAAGATGGAATCATATATCTGTATAACATTAAATTTGTCTTCTCACGAAATGAATAATGATGCTCTAAAGAACTAACTGTTATTATGTTTTGTTTTATATAAAAGGTCTGAACATTTCCAAAAGTAATATATTTTATATATAAAATGTGAAATGAATTATTTAAATAGTAGAAGTAGGCTAAGTATTAGTACAAACAATATTTTATCAACAATATACATGATAGTATAACATTCATTATACACATTATATAACAATAGGAAAGTATTAATAAGAAAGCTAAATTAGCGTATATGTATTACAGTTTTATCAAATTTAGTTAATTTTGTTAAACTTCTACCGACTCTTTATTCATTGTTGATTAAAACCTATTAAAACGATTTTTTTTAGATCGGCTGTTTAATGAAGTTATTTGATTATCCCGGTGCATTTCGGTTGTTTGTGATGTCAATTTTTTTTTGTGTGACGTCAATGTTGTAATATTTTCAACACATTTCCAGCTTTATTTGTTGGAAGAAGACCTCATACTGAATACAACTTCCGCAAGTAACTGGAACACTTTCCCACATAAAATATTTCGAGCGGGCGGGACTCGAACCTACAACCTTATCAAGTGTTGTTGAACTACGCCGCATTTATCTACTACTAAATTCCTACTTAATTCAAATCATGTATCAATATTAACTACTTTTTAAAAAATTGTCAGTTTTAACAATCATTTTCTGGTATATTGGTTTTTATTTACTCATTACCATTATGTTTCCATATACAAAAATTGTCACAGAAATCGCAATTTAAGTGTACAATAATGACGGGATTTATCTTCTACTACGTAGTTAAGGATCGCCTGTGATGTGTAATCCAATATCTACAATGCATTAAAAGAGTTCATTTACAAGCAGCGGCAAATGGTTCTCTCGAGACATGGGTTTATTTGATTGATAAGAGAGATTTTTAACAAGAGGATTGTAGCTGGTATCAGTATCAATGCGTTTGGTCACGAAATAACTAAATGGCGTTTTGAAAGTAAATATATAAAACAAGAGAAAATTACCACAAATAGCAAAATCAATTCAGGACATGAAATGTATACACTTATTTGTCCTGTAAACTTTGAACCGTGCGCGTACAAATCGTAAAATTGCATGGTCGGAAATATCTATTTGTTCTGTATTCATCGATACTAACAAAAAATAGAATACTTTTTTATTGTAGTATTTAATACACAGTAGTAAAGACTGTAGTAAAATGACTTAAAATAGAGCTGCTAAATGTGCGCAAATACGAAATAATGTCAAGGCACGTTATATGCTAAGTCCCAAAAGTTTTGCACTTCTTTTGAAAGGCAATTTTTCGAAAACGGTTTAAGGTTGATAAAAGATAAAAGTATATATGCTTAGAGCAACGTTTAATTCATCGCATGTCATAACATTTTATGACATAGCAAATCCTTGTCAACACTTAAACCGTCACATACTCTCAGATCAAAAGTACAGATTCTGTAAATGTCAGGTATGACCCCATTGGTGGCTATACAGCTAATGCACCGTGATCGCATTGATCGTACCACAGTCCTTATATCCCTAAGTGATATGAGATTCCACCCAGCAGGACAACGCAAGGCCCCACAATGCGCGTGTAACACAGCAGTTCTTTCACACCAATAGCATCAATGTCCTCTCATGGCCAGCGATGTCTCAAGACCTGACTCCTATTGAGCATGTGTGGGACATGCTGAGTCAAAGATTCCGACGTCTCCCAGTTAAACCCAAGACTACAGCGCAACTGGAAACGGAACTTCTCCAAGAATGGAATCTCATACCACAAAGGGATATAAGGTAAGTGGTAAGATCAACCGATTTCGAATAATTGCCATTTCAAAAAGAGGTTCAAAATATTTGGAACTCAGTATATAAATGGAGTATGTGCAACACAGATTTTCAAAAAAGTGTGTCTGGAGATAAAGAGGTAATGTAGATTAATCAGATGTCAATTGAGTATGACTTTAGATACATTAGACCATGCTCCGCTAAAATAAATAAATAAAAAAAACAATAAGAAACAAAACAATATTGGGAAAAGGTTCAAATTCAATATTCATCCGATTGACCGAATTACGAACAACTTACTATATTCTGAAACAGCATCGTGTAAGAGTCGCTCCTAAAATGCTAAATATATATCTTAATTACGACCAAAGGAGGTCCAATGAATTGTTTACAGGAGATGAAACATGGGTTCACCATTTAAAGCCCCAAAGATGGACGAAAACTTTGCCTCACTCAAAGTGTAAATATTGTGTTATGTGCCATTTTTAATTACAACCAAGGTTCTGTAATCCAAGTTACCGTTCCTAAAGGTTACCGTAATGTTCTACAAGAATTGTGTACTGAAAAACTGGTATATTACTATAAAAAACGTCGACCAGCAACAGGGATTCGTTACAAATGCATTATACATGACAATACTCCTGCACATAAGTAGTCAATTGTAACGAAATATTTTCAAAATGTGAAGGTTAGTGTACTTCCACATCCACTTTATTCGCCAGGCCTAGCACCTTGTGACAAGCATCTTGTTTCAAAAATAAACGAAACACTTGATTGTTCCTAGTAACTCTGTCAGACTCTCGTTAGGCAAACATTGCAACAGCATCAACATGTCTTTGTAGAAAAGCATTGTAAATGTGTATATATCTACACATCTATTTTAGGAACAGATACACATATTCTAGGAATAGTGTACATGTGTATATATATACACCTATTTGAAGAATATTGTAAATGTGTGTGTACAAATTAACCTATTTTAGGAATATTGTAAATGTGTGTATTCAAATACACCTATTTGAAGAATATTGCAAATGTGCATGTACATATTCACCTATTTTAGGAATATTGTAAATGTGTGTATACAAATACACATATTTGAGGCATATTGTAAATGTGTATGTATATATACACCTTTCTGAGGAATATTGTAAAAAGATATGTATATATTCATCTATTTGAGGAATATTGTAAATGTGTATGTACATACACCTATTTGAGGCATATTGTAAATGTGTATGTATATATACACCTTTTTGAGGAATATTGTAAAAAGGTATGTATATATTTACATATTTGAGGAATATTGTAAATGTGTATGTATATATACAAACCTATTTGAGGAATATTGTAAATGTGTATGTATATATACACCTTTTTGAGGAATATTGTAAAAAGGTATGTATATATTTACCTATTTGAGGAATATTGTAAATGTGTATGCATATATACAAACCTATTTGAGGAATATTGTAAATGTGTATGTATATATTCACCTATTTTAGGAATATTGTAAATGTGTATGTTCATATTGGCCTATTTGAGAATTTCTGTAAATGTGTATGTATATATACACCTATTTTAGGAATATTTTAAATGTGTATGTACATATAGGCCTATTTGAGAAATTTTGTAAATGTGTATGTATATATACACCTATTTGAGGAATATTGTAATTGTGTATGTATAAATACACCTATTTTATGAATATTGTATATGTATATGTATTTATACACCTATTTGAGGAATATTGTAAATGTGTATGTAAATATACACCTATTTGAAGAATATTGTAATTGTGTATGTATATATACACCTATTTGAGGAATATTGTAAATGTGTATGTAAATATACACCTATTTAAAGAATATTATAAATGTGTATGTATATATACACCTATTTTAGGAATATTGTAAATGTGTATGTGTATATACACCCATTTTAGGAATATTGTAATTGTGTATGTATATATACACCCATTTTAGGAATATTGTAAATGTGTATGTACATCTACACTATTTTAGGAATATTGTAAATGTGTATGTATATATACTCCCATTTTAGGAAAATTGTAAATTTGTATGTAAGTATACGCCTTTTTGAGAAATAATGTAATTGTGTATGTATATATACACACCTATTTGTGGAATATTGTAAATGTGTACGTATATATTCACCTATTGAAGGTATATTGTAAATTTGTATGTAAATATACACCTATTTAAGGAATATTGTAAATGTGAATGTGCATATTCACATATTTGAGGATTATTGTAAATGTGTATGTATATATACACATATTTGAGGAATATTGTAAAAAGGTACATATATATACACCTATTTTAGGAATATTGTAAATGTGTATGTATATATACACCTATTTGAGGAATATTGTAAATGTGTATGTATATATACACTTATTTGAGGAATATTGTAAATGTGTATGTATATATACACCTATTTGAGGAATATTGTAAATATGTATGTATATATACAAACCTGTTTCATGAATATTGTAGAATGTGTATGTATATATACATCTATTTTAAAAATATTGTAAATGTGTATGTATATATACACCTATTTGAGGAATATTGTAAATGTGTATGTATATATACACCTATTTGAGGAATATTAGAAATGTGTATGTATATATACACCTATTCGAGGAATATTGTAAATGTGTATGTATATATACACCTATTTGAGGAATATTGTAAATATGTATGTATATATACAAACCTATTTCATGAATATTGTAGAATGTGTATGTATATATACATCTATTTTAAAAAATATTGTAAATGTGTATGTATATATTCACCTATTTTTCCTTAGATTGATACTTCGTGTGTTTGTGGTTTGATTTTTAACACTACAATTACACTACCGTGTAAAATACTGGTATGACACGTATATATCAAGCTAAACATGTCTAATGATACCGTTTGACACAAACATGTGTACATTTATTTTTTGGTAACACTGCATCAATGGAAACAATGTTTAATTGTTATTGGCATTGCATGTGAACGAGGATCGTGTCTAGCACTTAACGTCTCTAACGATAAGAACAAGGAATGTTGAAATAACGAGATATAACTTAAAATTGGAAATATCAATGCAAGAACTGAATGTTACATTTGGCGCTGGTATCAAAGTAGCAGAATTTCTACACACGTGATACATTTTAGCCAGTGAATGAGCAGATTAACGCACATCATCTGAACATATTCTTAAATAGAAATACGATCACAATAGGTTTGAAATTGAAATCGGATTAAGATGAATCTTTGCATGAAACGAAATACTTGTTTTTTCCACATGCAAAATCGAAATCGCTTTAGAAGTTTATTTGATAAAATGGACTTTGTAAGATGGAAGCCTTAAGCTTATAAGTCCAATGGAATGGTTATAGTTAAATATTGTAATACTTAAAATTAAACCAATGATATATTACTTGTACGCCACTTAGTTGAAATAGATTACGAGTGTTTTAAAGAATATGATCATAATTATATTGCTGTTAAAAATAATAGTTTAATTGTCAAACGAGATCTCAGTATGGGTGATGGTTAAAATTGATTCCATAAGTATGATGAAATTGATGCATTTCTTTCAATTTCAATTTAATGCTTCTAAACATATATAAATGATCTGATGTAGCCACTCTGTCATAAGTTATCCCAAAGAGAAATGCTTAAATAATTACTTTCTAGAATGTACTTCAAAATTACCTGTTCTGATTTCCCTAGTGTTCGTTATTACATAGCTACATAATGGTATTCCACATAAAACCATTATGGAATGCGAAACGACTCTGATTAGAGTCTCAGTCTTGTCAACAGGTCTTTTATAATTGTTAATGTCTATATAAAGATGGTAACAACTTGTTTGACACTATGGGTATTCATCCTGTTAATGTTTGCATACTGGTTCACCGTACGTTTGACTGCTACCAAACTAATCGTTTCATTTATTTCTTTCGAAGTGTCATTTATGTCACTATACATTCAAGCATTTGATATATCAATATCAAAGATCTCAATTAAAATAATTATAGTTAACTGTATAACTGTATATTTTTACAAACTAGTTTTAAATACTTTTTCTACTGATTTAAATGATTGCGGAATACCTTATAGTAAGTCTTAGTACGACCACCGTTCTCACGCAAATAAATGACTAATGTTCAGTATAACAATATTGGACAATGCTGCGATCGAACCCACGTGAGGGGCGGGGAGGAGGGGATGTGGTCATTAGCTGACAGCGCCTATGACCACTCGGCCAAGGATTCAGTTTATGAATTAAGATAAGATTATCCAGACAAGATAGAGTGCGGTAATCAAATTCAGAACACGAAGTTTCAGATGTTTACAACACAAATACGCGACGGGTAAACACTATGTTTTTAAGAGCATGCATAACAAATGTTCACACACAACTGTCTGTGCTCGTCTTACACGTAATGCACTGCATGTATTGCTGCTACTGTCAATACACAACAATTGTATTTATAGTTCCACCTGAAATTATATTTAAATGTAAATTTATTTTTTTCTATTGCTATGAGAAGAATTTGATGCCAGGCCTTCGATAAATACACAGGTTGAATTACCTTTATTAATAGATATGATTAATAATTACCTTTATTTATCGATTTGATTAATAATTACCTTTATTTATCGATTTGATTAATAATTACCTTTATTTATCGATAAAATTAATAATAATCTTTATTTATATATATGATTGATAATTACCTTTATTTATCGATTTGATTAATAATTACCTTTGTTTATAGATATGATTAATAATAACATTTATTTATCGATTTGATTAATAATTACCTTTATTTATCGATTTGATTAATAATTATTAATTTGATTTGATTATTGTATGGTGTTTTTGGCCTCTTTCAATAGTATGTCAGTTACAAACTCTACTTGATACGGTGTTCAAAAGCTGCATAACAGGACCAGACCGAGAACTATCCTTTAAATGCTGAGCGTCAAGCGAGAAAGTCTCTACCGTTTAGTATGACCCGTCAAGGGAATTTACCCACGACATTCCGCTTGCGAGACGAAGGCCCTAACCCTAGACAACCTCTGCGGTATGGGACCTAAAGACTTCGTAAGCCTATACGCCAATTACATTTAAAACTTTACAAGATATAAATCAGAGAACCGTTAAGGTTACTTCGTTCAAATACAAGACTCTAAAACATGCAACTATATCGTGCAGACAGTGCAGTAATACATTGCTTCATCTCAACACAGTCGTGTTTTCGCAAATAAAATGATTGTTTTTTATTATTTATCTTATCTTACTTATTAAGGTTATCATACATATTTTTTAATGTTAACACATTACATATTGTGGCTTTGAAGAATGAATTCAGTCGCTCACAAGTAAACCAGTTTGCAAATTGGTGCTTAAAATTTGAAATAACGGTGTCAGTATCCATATCATGGTTACTTAAATTCGTCTTGCAAGACGAATTGTGAATGATGATACAACTTGATTTAATGGTTAAATAACACCAAAATCCATTGGCAGAACAGAACACAACCAAAAGAAGAAAACAATATACTTTTACTGAATATGTTCGTATTAAAGCCTCTATAAGACAGTAATGTGATATTGTTATAATCAATAAAAAACATTTCATTTTCATTGTTTGTTTTTGCCTATAATGAAAACAAAATGACTTATTGTCTAAAATACATTTTTTTACACTTGTTATAGATGTATGTATTTTAAGTATTTAGTCTTAAATTCTTCAAAGAAGAATGATATACACAATTTTGACATAAACTTATTCTTCATAAAATAGTACATTTTGTTCTATTATAATTGCTGTTCTACATCGTGAATAGATAATGCTACGTAACGTTACGTTATTTTGCATTATATTTTCTTTTCACTTTACAGCTCAATAGCTCCACTAAATCAGTATCAGTATCAACTAAAATATTATATTTTATGGTTACATAACATATCATTTATCCAAATAGTTTACATTTTCTTGCAAATACAAAAAAAAAACAAACACAAAAAGCCAAGTTGAGTTAAGTTTGTCCCACATATGGCTCACTTATCTCGTCAAGTGTTAGAAGATGTTAAATTTGATATTAATGTAGTTTAATGAGAGAGCTTTTTCACTTATTAATATTTTTCAATGTTCTATACCAATATCAACGTGATCTAATTTTACCTTGTCAGGTATAAGTAGATGATATATAAGTATTTAATATTTATTGATGTCTAATGGGAGAGCTTTTTTCAAGCATTTAGATTTGTTTAATGTTTATATAACAATAAAAGATTTGTTCAACTTGTCTCGTGTACGTAGATGTTATATTTAATAATAATACTGTCTAATGAGAGAGTGTTTTGAGTCATTGAGATGTGCTATATGTTTCTTTACCAATAGCACAATTATCTTATCTGATTTATCTCGCTTTTGTAGATGTTATATTAAATGTAGTCTTATGAGAGAGTATTTTAGTCATTGCATTGAGATGTGTTATTTGTTTCATTACCAATAGCAAAATTATCTTATCTTATTTGTCTCGTTTTCAAATGGAAATCATTAATATTTATGTAATGCTTCTATCTGTCAAGTCTCATTATTCAAAGTTTCATTATTAAAACGTGAACAGTTTTGTAATTGACATATTTAATAGCCACTCAACTGATTTTAGTGTACTGGAAAAAATGAGCCAATATAGAATTGTTCAAAATGCTGAAAAGTATATGCATTTCTTATCTAACATGTGGTGACTTTATAAAATATTACAAATTTATTTTATTTTCATGTATGCTAATTGGTTTATTGTTAAGTGTTGATATTCTCATAATCAACACATTCTGGTAATATCGTACATTTATCAACTTGTTTAGTTATACACACAATCATTGGCAGGAAATACCAATTAAACTTCCACTTTGTACAAAAGACATTACCAGAATGTTCCCATTACCTAATAATTTACTGTCTAGTCGTATTCAGACAATAATTCTCCTTTTAGGTTTCATTTTCACCGTCATGCTGTGTATTTAAATGCAATACCTCGTGCTGAAAGAATGGTTGAACTAAGAAGCAGGCGAGATAGGCTTTTCCCATTTAAATGGTTTTGTCAATTTGTATAATTTTTCAGTTTATTAGTCAACTCAGCCAATAAATGCTTAGTTTAACATCATGAAATTTGTCGTAAAATCACCAGGGAAAATTGCTGAACTAATGAGACTAGAAAGATAAGAGACGTATTTATGGGGTTGTCTGTACTATCGTGTTGGTAATATAATTACAAAACTAGCAAGTCGTTTATCTATGAGCAACGTTTGATTAATTATTGCCAAATGAATAAAATTATATTCCGCAAATTGTATAACTTGTCAATAAAACAATGTGCATGACTCAGCAATAAGATGAGGAAACATTAAACAGCCTAACACGATATTTGTACAAACTGACAATAACATTAGCAATGGTTTTACACATCACAAATGTGCTGCGTTTGTCAGATTAAATAGAAGTTAAGCGAGACAATGATACATAGGATATAATTTCGGGTCTCTCAAAAGGGACCTAATGTCTGATCGGATGGCCACTGAAATACAACACTATTTGCTGATTTTAACCAGAAAACTGAAATATGAGTGATTAATATAAGCTCCGAAATGTCTTAGCAAATAAACTAAAATGAATTAATATATTAGATTAAATCAATAAGATCAAATTTTTAAGACAAAATCTATATGTGTATTATTTATATATATTAAAATGCATAGAGTCAATCCATGTGGACTTATTAATATTTCTTATATTTTTTATAAATGTTTATGTTATATAATCAATAATAATTGATAAATAAAGTTACTCTAAAGTTTCTACACCATTTTAAAAAGACTAAATAACCACAAACAAATATAACCATACAATAAAAGAATCACATAACCCCTCACTGAAAATTTAGCAATACAATTGTTTAAAGATCTGACAATACAGTTTGGAGGTCATTTGATGTTGACATTTCACTTATTCGATATTCTTTATCAGAAAAAATAATTTGCATGCCATTTGCTTATTTCATATTTTCAAAATGTACATTTCGTTGTTTGTTTGAGTTTGTATGTTAGTATACTTGTTGTCAATTGTCCATTGTTTTCAGTTCATGGTGTCATAACAAGTGTTAATTAAAGTAAACATAACTGCAGTGAACAAGTTCTCAGTCCTGAAATACAAACTTCGTTAGATAGTTTTCAATAAATATGAATGATATTGAACTATTTCATGAAACTGAACTTCATTATAAAGACAAATTCTGTAAATATAATCTAGGTCTAGTCGGCCCGGTGTCAGTATAATGTTACTGGTAAGGTACCATATAATCTGCTGCATGATAGTCCAGCGTGACAGCGCTTAATTATTGTCTCAAGTAGACACCGTCGCAGTATGACTGAAAATGTGTTTAAAGCGATGCTAAACATCCCATAACGACAACAACAACAACAAAAACAATAACAACAACAACAACAACCCTACAATAAGAAACTAATCATTTATACATAAATAATAACATATCTGACTTTGCCTTATAGTGTTTTTACACTGATGACAATTATACCTGATGTTAAGTTCACTTATACAGTTGTGTAAGCAGTTTGATATGTACATGTATGTTCTTTGTTTATAGTTGTATAAGTTGATTTTTATTTCTTCCTTATAAAAAATAATGTTTGTAGTCATGGGAGTTCAAGTGTGGCTAGGAACAGTTAAGAGAATAACATAAATATAATGTTTTATATATATTTTTAAGGAAGGAAACTTTGGAAGCAAATGGTTAGACTAAGAAATACAAATAGCAGATTCTGATTTGTTGAAACGTACCGATAGCTCGATAGAAGTAACGTTTCTAAGATCTTTTTACATTTTCATTCTTTGATTAAAGAATAAATCATTTTGACGTTTCATCAAATTCCGTTAAGTATTATGAAAGTTAGAATAATTAAACGGGTTTATTTGTCATAAAACTAATTTAAGTTTACACTGGCCTAATAGCGTAAAATCTGCTTCGTACGATATTGGAATGTTTGTTGTTTCTTGATTTGCACGAAATTCACTAAAGTATGTGGACTGTTTTGCTATTAATCTGACTGTTATGGGGAAACTGTCCAGTATAGCAATCTTTGGAGTTGGCGTGACGAGAAGGATGGAGCATGTATTCGGCAAATGGGTGAATTTTATATTATGTTTTATTTAAATATCTGATAAATATATTTTGATGTAATCAAATCTAAGTAAAGTTGTATAAATTGTTCATATCCATTCCGACGATAATGTCTGTAATTTGATACACATCCACGGTATTGCGAAGCGTTTTGTTAGAATATAGGCCGAGAAATCTGAGAACGTTTTTTGAGCTGTTGATATCGTGTTTACGATGAAGTATTGAAATTCATCATGTTAGAACTGATTGATATGTGTAATTAAATTGTGTGGATGATACAGAATTGGTCGGTAATTTATATTATAAATGAGAAATTATGTAAAGATATAATTGCTATTTTGAGATTGACGGAAGGTCATATATGAGATGTTGTTTAAACTACCATGAAACTGTAGATAGTAAGAATTGAATGAACTGTTATAATATGTTGATAAATCGACTATGGAACTGTTAGATGGTACAAAATGAATTCACTGTTATCATATATTGATAAAAATACCATGAAATTGATAGATGGTAAGTAATAAATACCATGTCAATATATATTTGAGTAACTAGTAAATCTGAGTTTTTATATATATTGTAGCCATTTTCAGACGTAAGCGAGGTATGTATCCGCTACGTCAACGACGTATCTAGACGTGACAGCAAGTCTGACGTCAGAGTAAGGTCGACAGTCGGTACGAGGCGACGTAAAGCCAGATACTCAGTATAGAGTTCTACGAATGATAACCCAGTTTATATAGCAACAGCCACAAGGGACGAGTGATGCTAAATCTACGATAATCCGAACGCGGTAGTAGTATCTTAAATACCATATTAGTTCATTTTTAAAAATAGTTCAAATGACATAAGCAGTTTGGATCGCGATGTAGATTACGGAATGTGTAGGAGATAGAACTGTGTAAAAAAGTGTTAATACCATCATAGGACCTTTTTAAACCAGCTGTGATTTTCTGTTGAGTAATTATCTTTAATTTGTATGTATTGTATAATTTTATATTCGTAATTCTATTCATATAAAATTAAAATTGTTAATTTTATTTTGTGTATGGTTGTATTCTACCCTTGTGAGTTGTCGGCCCTTAGTCATTTTGCTACACGCTTCCATTTTCTGTTTAAAGACCTAACCTGGGTATTAAAAGGAGGTAATGACAGTGGGAATGTTTTCCCTTATCTTTCAAAACACATTCAGATGTAGGAGAGTAATTTTCAAATAAAAAAAAAAATTCATGGATTGAAAAAATCGAAATGTGTAATGCAACATAGTCTTGATATTACTCACAGTTCCTGAAAATTTCAGAATAAAATCTGAAATAATTTATTACTTTTTGCTTTCAACAGACAATCAGTTACAGAGAAATTTGAATTTTGTGGGAGGAGCCAACTGGTCAATATTTGTCATGTGACCAATGTTTATAAACAAACTGGCATACTGTAGCTCACATGGCTGTATTTATGATTTAATAGTTAAATACAAACTACAAATAATGCAAGACTTACCAAACTTTTAAATGATTCCTTCTATTATCCTTTTTTTAATCACCAACAGTTGTATATCACCAAATTTAATTGAAGTATACAATTGTTCCTCTTCTTTATTAAAAAATGATGGTGCCACATGAATGAATCATTTTACATGTGTATTATATCACATGAAACATAATAAATGATAGTTTTAGATTCAAAGTAAAGATAGTGTTTTCATTAGGAATATCATGAATATTTATATATAAACGGTATTTGTCAAATGACAGCTTTTGAATGTGACTTAAATTACCAAATAAAAAAACATTTCTAATCTTTTTCTTAATTAATAATCAGTAAATTCTTAATTACAACTGATTTATTCATCATGATTTCGGTTTTAATGAAGTTGAAGTGTTTTATCTCCCTCCATGTATTATACTGTTATAACAGGAACCATTTTTTTCAATGATTTTTTCACTTTTTATTTTGTTTTTGATATGCGCGGCCTTGACATTGTTCATAACCACCACACTTTATAATTAACAGTTGATACACATGCATGATACAACACCTACATTAATTAAAGTTTTCAATATTTAATCAAATCTACATTAGTTCAAGTCTAATTCCTAATATATTCAACAAAGTGTTGATTATTACGTTTTTATCAATAACATCCCAGTATTAATATAATATCCAAGTATGAATATAATTGCAAGTTCTTATTTTCCGTCACTAAAAGTGGTAAAAATATCAGCACATAACAAGTAACATATTTATGTATTTTAATTTCCCTCTAAATCGTACTAAATGATTCATAATGGGCTATACCAAATTGAATATAGGGATTTTGGGCATATCTGTTAGACTGATTATAATGCTTGAATTGTGACTTAAAATTAATAGGCACATATGTTCCTATACATAATTACTTTGATATCAATCAACAACATTATCACATCACTTAATAGTGTTGATAAAACAGTAATTACCTGATAATGATTAATTAAAAACCCTGTAGTCCCTAATGCTAAAGTGGGATGTAATATTGACTACAGAGTCAACATTCCTGTATCAGTTACAATGTAAACCTTCAGCATGTTTTACAAACGTTTTGCTGTCTGCTATTATCACTGTTCTATTGTTAGACCATATTATACACTCCCAGTTGATAAAACACGCCCTGTAGAGTAAATAATTTACATCCGGTAGTCTGATCGGATGTTGGGGCTTTAAGTATTGCATTAGTGCGACAAAGATTTCAATAAATCCTTCTTCCGTTGTTTTATTAGTCAAAAGTTAAATTGTTTCCGTAACAAAGCATGTTTAGCCTAGTTAGCGTGTCGTTATCATTGGTTTTACATGCTATTTTAGCTTAATGCGATTTTATGTGATACTGTAAGAGAATAATTACTAGTATTGGGAAGGTTACATTATTGTCTCGATGTGTGACGCTGTACGGAAAAGCGAGGTTGAGTGCCTTTATAAAACAGGTTAAGGCTTACCCTAGAGGCGATGTAACTTCTGAATTGACCTTCGTTGTATATTCTTTGACATTAGCAATGCATGTGTAGCAAAACAAGTTGTGTCGATAAAATAGATTATCACCTTTAAAAAAATCTAACCCCCAAATAAAAGTTACCCTTTTCTTTAAACATTTAAGTTTCTGTCAAAATTATTGAAACTTCATTCACAGTGATAATTTTGTAATCAATTACATATTAGTAAATATTGTTTATAACTTTAAATATGGGTGGAGATATTATATATAATGCGATCAAGTTACAATTTAGATAAATTGTGGGGTTTACGTTGAGGAAGATATCAGCTTATGATATTTAGTGAAACCAACCATTAAGATGATTTGTTGTTAATAACACTATGTGAACATACAATTATGGGTAAAAAATGTTATTTTATAATGCATCCAATCAATTTCTACATGCTGATTGATAGATAGGTTATAATTTGTGCAACCGTATTGTCACCGCTGAATGTGAATCCGCGTTATACTGCAGCAAAGTCAAGATCGAATTGCTAGTTAAGAATCAATCCAATTTTTTTAAATTTTCTTTCTGAAATTAAATGTACCACTTACAAACACATATGTTTGATTCAAAGAACCTTCGGAAGTTTACTTTTTAAACTGAATAATCGTGTTTTATATACAAATAAATCGTTTTATTGACACCGTCACGTGTAAACAATACAAATTTCAATACACGAGGATACTTCTTATTTTGTAAAAAGAGAATATAGTTTGTGTTACAATTTGATTTTTTACATTTCTTACTTAGATTATGGGACAGTGATTGTGAGATGCTCCACAAAAATACAACCAGACACGCTAAAATGTCATCATTAAACGAAATATATGACCGTAAAAAGAGTCAATACTGTTGACCCATTTATACTTCGTTTTTGTTACATGGTCATTGGAATTTAGTCTTGTTGTTGGTTCGTTTTGATAGATGGTCAATGAAATCAATTCGTATTGTAGGTACGTTTTTTGTTAGATGATCATTGGAATGTATTCGTGTTGTAGGTACGTTTTTGTTAGATTATCATTTGAATTTATTCTTGTTGTAGGTACGATTTTTGTTAGATGATCATTGGAATGTATTCGTGTTGTAGGAACGTTTATGTTAGATGATCATTTGAATTCATTCTTGTTGTAGGTATGTTTTTTGTTAGATGATCATTGGAATGTATTCGTGTTGTAGGTACGTTTTTGTTAAATTACCATTGGAATTTATTGTTGTTATTGGTACGTTTTTGTTAGATAAGCATTTAAATTTATTCGTGTTGTGGGTACGTTTTTGTTAGATGATCATTTAAATCTATTCTTGTTGTAGGTACGTTTTTGTTAGATTACCATTGGAATTTATTCGTGTTGTTGGTACGTTTTTGTTAGATGATCATTTGAATTTATTCTTGTTGTAGATACGTTTTTGTTAAATGATCATTTGAATTTATTGTTGTTGTTGGTACGTTTTTGTTAGATGATCATTTAAATTTATTCTTGTTGTAGGTACGTTTTTGTTAGATGAGCATTTGAATTTATTCTTGTTGTTGGTACGTTTTTGTTAGATGATCATTTAAATTTATTCTTGTTGTAGGTACGTTTTTGTTAGATGAGCATTTGAATGTATTCTTGTTGTTGGTACGTTTTTGTTAGATTACCATTGGAATTTATTCTTGTTGTTGGTACGTTTTTGTTAGATGATCATTTGAATTTATTCTTGTTGTTGGTACGTTTTTGTTAGATGAGCATTTGAATTGTTTTTGAATACGATTTTGTTTGTTTATTTACTTTTGTAGTTGCTGTTGTGCTTTTTATATTAATATTAATTGTATTTTGTGTCCGGTAGTTGTTCAAAACGTTGTAATTTTGTATCAGCATTGTGTCGTGTACGTGTTTATATAAGGCTGTGCATATGGACTGTTTAATGTGTAACAAAAAGTAATAATCATAAATTAGAAAGAAATGACATTTATTACAATTTAATATTGACAGGTAAAGCAATGTCATCGCAAACACGATTTAGGATAAGATGTTGATGATTTTCTAAATCGTATCACAATATGTTCTACATTTTAATAAAACTAATCTATTTTTTCACTGTTATAACCTATATATTATATGTGCATAAAAGAAAACAAAGTGCCAAATGTGCTATATTTATGAACAAAACAATTATTTAACAGTGCAAGAAAATGTAATCTGTAGATTTTAATGAGATAGTTTACATTACAAGTACAAGGCAACTTTAGTGAAAAACCTTTACATAACTGTTATACATATTTTCCGTTTCTAAAATAAACCGTCATTCGGGAATTGGAGATGTCATGTGTGACACACTATTTGTGAATATCTTATAAATTACTTTTCATTAAAGACAAACAATAGTTTATTAAATTATTTACATCAGACAAAGACTTCACTGCATACAGACCGTAATCTGTTCAAGTACACCAAACGGACGCAAACGAAACGAATATCAAACGCGTTTAAAACGATATACAAACGGACTTAAAATGCGAACGAAACGATAAACGAAACGAAACGATACACGGACGCAACAGGGCGAACGATCCACAAACGATACAAAACGATAATGCAAACTTTAAACGCATCAAATAATTAAGATTCGGATATCCTCTAATAGTGTCGTAGTTATATTGAAAATGAAATAAATAATTAAACGCAATGATTGCTCTCTTTGTCATTTAAAATCTTTAAATTGCTATACCTGTAACTTGAATTTAATTTCTTTGTTATAAGTTGAAATCCCGAATTATCCGTGAAAAACATTGCCTCGGGCATCGTTTCTTTACTTGTTAAAGTGTGATAAAACAATCAGATGACGCATGACCTGTTTACACAACTACCCCAATTAACTGATTTAATTATCTGAACACCGATTTATGTTGCTGTTCTGTTATATGATTGCCAATCAGGAAAAGTTTTCACGCAATTTTAGAAAATATGTTTGTTACACCAAAACCTTTCCACTTAAGGCTTTTCCAGAATTGTATATAAAAATAGTTCATATATATATAACAAACACACGTAAAGGGTTGGTGTTTGTTTGTAACTGGGTGTCTTCTAAAAGGTTTGTTTTCAATATAGGCATTTGTTAAAAAAAGATTACTATTAAGCTGATAGAGTTATTAATTACTACACATACCTAAATTTGTGTACAAAAAGAACACGCTGTCACCTTGTGCCAATGTCCGATGACGTCACCAGTGAAACAAACATTTTATTCACTAAGTGGGTATCTTCGAAATTTTTGATGGAAGGATATCAGAGGAATTCTATCGGTGTAATGTACATAAAAGTCCTTGAAAGCGTCAGAAGGAAGTACATGTACCAACGATTTTAGAAGCCATGCCACAAGACATAAAGCTGTTACCCTTAAAGGCATCTTTTTTATGGAAACATTCCCGCCTCCCCCATGCATTTACCGTAGTGAAATAGAACACGACGTTAAATGACGCAAGAAACTGTCAGAGTGACGACATTGCACTTTGCCCCTCGGTCAAATATAAATTATGTCGGAGTTATAGACATAAAGTGTGTGCGTTCCCTTCATAAATTAAGGCATGTGTATTTGTAAATATATTTATTTTTGCGGATTATATAAATTTTTTTGTTTAATGGATTGTTATAATTGTTTAACATGACAATCTATCGAAATTCATAACTGGAATTAAAATTGGAAAAATACCTGTAAATAGTGCATTATTCCTGTAAATAAAATAAATACTTGATGAGGCGTCTATACTCTGTTTCTTGCATAATAGCAGATTATGCACCACTGCAGATATAAAAAAACACGGACTGGTTCACATTTGTTTTACTATATACTTTTTCGATACCGTAATTTTACGTTATTGTAAACATGTGTCTGGCAATGTTTGGCCAATCTAATGATTACGTGACCTTAACGTCTTTATCTGATGTAATTGACATGCCTCGTACCATGTGTATTAAATTTCAATGATTGAGTTTTATGAAACATATTAATCTGCTGTCACGCTAAAATCATCAACTATATGGTAGACCGTATCTAACATAAGGTGGCTTTGTTAGCAATATTTCAGAATGATTTTAATCAATATTTCAGAAAGATTTTAATCAATATTATTTTAATTTATTAAATTAATATATTATCATATAATTCCGGCGATTTCTTTAAATATCTAGTTCTTATTATTTATTCTACTGTGGTGTGACAATTGGACAACCAGAGATGATGCGATTGGTCAACATATCGTGTAAACGTTAAATGGTAAAAGATACACGGTAAACGATACACGCTAAACGATTCGAACGCAAACGCAGGCTAAAATGCGTTCAGTATAGTTTTGAACTGCATTTTCGTATTTTCTCTAACGTTTATCATAAAAAAATGCAAACCATTAATGAAACTAAAATGCATTTTAAACGCAAAACAAACGCGTTTGACACGCAAAACGAACGCAATTGAAATGCATTTTTGGTGTACTTGAACGGATTACGGTCTGCATACGTCTTATACTAAAATAGTGTTTCTTGCCGCTTATTACGTTTGTTATGAATATTTTAATAAATTGAAACACATTGACGAGACCTCTATGCGAAATAAACACGTTATTATTAGATTTCATTTACGAAGACTTTTACAATTTTGAGAATAGACTGGCCGATATACTTTAATTTACCGTCTCGTCTCTGCCTTATCCCTTGTATTAGTAATGTTCTTGCTGCTTTGAATTCAACGGTTAGGAGACTATTGGTTATATATTGTATTATTTTGAGAGAAGAATGGCTAATGCAATCGGTAAAGATGTATATAAGATATTTTATAAATCATGATTCCAAAAGTTTAAACTTAAATTTAAATTTAAAAGTGTTATGATATTGTTGTGCTATACAGAAATGCTTCAAGCATTTTTGTCTTTTAAAATTTGGAATATACATACTTGAAATGCCAAAGTAATAATTACATGGATCATTAAATACGTAAAGGCGTTCCTAGAAACAAGTACGTGATGGGGCTTTCAAAACCATCCGATATTGCTATAATGAACAACATTGTAAATGAAAACTTTATGGACGGTGTCGGAAATCAAGCAATACATACACATTCTTAAATATATTATAATAAACGACACATTCATTGTTAAACCTTCATTTGAATGTTTTATCGTTAAGTTGTATTTTACTATTAAACGAAAAGTCTCACTTCATTTCTTAGAACAAACAGAGACTGTATGGGAATAAGGAAAGGTATTGCTTGTTACATGTAATCGTACAATGGCACAATTTAGATTTCACCATTTTACAATTAGATTAATAGATTGTTTCAGTGGCATCTATTACATGCGGATGTTTCGAACGTTTTAATTTAAATAAAGTACCACTACAGACTTACGGCTCATTTTATTATAGAACAGTTCTTGCGTATAAAATAAGTTTTGTGTCATTTATTTTGAACTATTTTCAAAATGATACATATATATTTCTGGTCTTAAAATTAATACGTTTCTTAAATGTGACCTAACATATTTATCTTAGACTATGCATATATACATGAACATTTCGAGATACGATTTGCAATTTCAAGAATCGAATTTCTCAATTCTTTCACTATATAAAACAGTTTGCTGAAAAACCATCAGCTCAAATGAATACTCTTAAAACGCCTGTAAAATATTCTGAAATGCACTGTCTCAATCTATTAATTTCCAGTAGTGTCTGTAGAGAATGCAACAGTCTTTGTATATCTAAGGCAATAACGTAACGTTTTCTCTTTGATTTATATATACTTCCAATCACCCCTAGGAAATCTCGTACTTAGGAAGGTGACATAAAGTTACTGAATACACTGTTTATATTACTTGCTATGCAAAGTAGACAAAACACGGCGTTTCTCTTTGTACAAATTGGTATTGACATCTGATTGACTGTGTCTATAGAGACACAGTTTATTCATGATGTCTCAAATATTTCCGTTTCAATCTCTGGACGAAGAAATCTTGGAAATTTCGTTTTGGAAAATAGTAAAAAAATGTTCACTGTTTGCTATCAGGGACTTCGGTTTTCTTCTAGATAAACCCCTTTTGATTAGTAAAATTACGGCAAATTATATTTAACTCTTTATATGAGCTTTAAAGTATGACTCATGTACATCTGTCTCTGTCTGCGATAATGTTTTGTAATAATTAAGTGTTTCCACCTGAAAACTATTATTATGATTATTATTTCGTTTACCTAAATTGCTGTACCGGAGTTTAGTTTAAATTTCTTAAAAGTTAACCATTTTATTTTATCCTTTAATGTGAACATCTGCAATACACTACAGGTCATGTTTGATGTAAAAAATCCATATGCGTAAATGTTAATGAACAGATTATCATTATGCAAGTAAAATTATTAGTTTGACCTGAAAACAGAAACCAAAGATATTATAATTTATAAATACAACTTAGAGTTTAAATAAGTAAAGTGAGTCTGACGCAAAAACATAAGTTATGCTGTTTGGACAAACAATAATGAAATTTAAACAAATGTAAATTTTGATAATTTAGATGGATGGAATATGTCCATCAGACACATATATATGAATACATTAATAAAAATGTATATATTTGATATATTGACAAAGTACTTACAGGTTTCTGCAGATTAATAAAAAATTGGGTACCGAAGAATTAAAAAAGTTACAGTGTCAAGTACTTCTCCTCTTTATCAACATCTTTTTTATACGATTTCTTCTCTGCTCTCTACTTACACAAACTTATTTCTATGTTACAGAGACAGACTTTGTATATTTACATTACACGTTGCGACATCACTTAGTTATAAAAAATTAACTTATAAGTTGTAAATGTAACAAACACAATGTGATTATTTTTATATTTTAAACTATTTAAAAAGCAATATCACTATAATTGTGAATGGTTTTAATATATAAAGTTAAGATATATAAACGTAGTCTAAAGGCAACTGTTAATATAAAACGTACATCTTAACATGCTAGGGATTCTTATTATTATGGTATGAACAATATGATGCTATTTATATATATATATGTTTAAGGAGAAATAAAACATTAACAAAACAATCATGGATATGTTTAAGAATAAGGTAAAATATACATGTCCAAGCAGCATAAATATACCTGTTTAAGTTTCATGTACATGGAGAGTGAAACGCTCTCATCCACATCATTAAATGATACAACGTATGGATGAAAGTATTTGTTGTTAGCGGCGATAATACAGTGTTGGCTATTGACACCAGAGGGCCCGGGTTTGATTCTAGACTCTGTCGATGACCTTCTAAATTCAACACTCAGTACTTCTAAAAAAGCTCGATTCTGTAGTTATGTGAACTGAATTATTTTGTTTATCTACTGAGAAAAATAGTATATATATTAACTAGCACAGGTTTCAGTGGTATCGCAGCGTTAAGTGTTATATTTATATACTCTTAAATAATTGATTGTGCCTCTCAGTGTTGTGTATCTTCAATAAAACTGATTATATCAACACGAACACAATATTTTCACCCGGGCTTCTCATAAAATGATTTAACAGTTTCAAAAACATTGCTTATTGAAATTAAATGT
The DNA here is from genome assembly GCA_029582155.1 of Panopea generosa. NCBI lineage: Eukaryota > Metazoa > Mollusca > Bivalvia > Adapedonta > Hiatellidae > Panopea > Panopea generosa. Next base: position 49,476,330 of record CM055910.1, on the reverse strand, counting down.
CTCCAGGAATAAACAGAGCGCAGAATTTAAAGTGTTCACCATAGTATAAGAAATAAAACAATTGTTTGGTTATCTTATTTTCAAATCGTGCCAACGTATGCATAAAACAGTTCAAATAAAACACGAGCCATGACAATATTTAAATGAAGACTAAATTTTATACAAATATTTTAACACGACAAAATAATGTGCCGAAATCAAGTCTGAAAAGAAAAACCATCTGTAACTGAAGGGAAGTATTTTTTATAAATCTTAAAATTGGCAAAATCAGTTTCCCAAGTAACGTATGCCTATATACATGTATACACATTTGCTTTATTCGCCATAATGATATGTATTTAAACATGGCAAATAAAATAAAAAATATTGGATTTCCTAGATGTCTTCACTTTATTATCGTGCACCAGCTTAATTGTAATGGAGTTGTCTCTAGTATTGTTTATTAGTCAACACACCAATGATTAATCAATTTTAAATGCTTTATTGAACTTTACAACGATTGTCATTTGAAACTGACAGAGCCAATGGAAGTAGAAATACAGGAAAGCGATTCCTTAGGGTTGCCTGCAATATCTTATTAGTAATACAATTATAAAGCATGCTTGTCGTTTAACCGTGAGCAAAGTTACAGCAATTACCAGAAAATTATGTCTTGTACAAATATACAACAATACCAAAGACGACAACGTGCAAGGACATTAAGACACAACAGACGGAATCATTACAGACTTAATTGGATGTTTACCTTTATATTTACATTGATACAAAACCTACAGTAGGGAACAAATATTTGTTTGTTGTGGTTTCTATGTAATTATCAATAATATTACTGAGAAATACACATTTTGTGCTAAAAAAAGTTATGATTACGTATCACACGAATCGTTAAGGAGGTAAATCATCAATATTATAGTATACTGGTTATCACTGTTTAAACTTGTTTTTATAATTTCCTGAAAGTAATCATGATAGTTGTGTCTAAGAAAATGACCTCATAAATAATACAAGACCCTTTATGCATAAATTATGGCATTGATCCACTATGGAGTCGTGCTCTTTGTGCGTGAAGATCGGACAATGTTTACGATAAAAGATCAAGTGTTTTGTAAAAAATGTATGTGTTTCTGTTTTTCTTTAAATATTTTATCTTTATTATACATATACATATGTAAAACGCAGCACATTGTTCATAGCACAATAACGAAGATTAGTGTGGACATTGAGTATATGTGTATTTGCTTCTACTGTTAATGCAGAACATTAACAGTATATGAGACTATTAGCTAAGTGTAAGCACGTCTGGCTTTAAGAGCCAACAAGATTCTACAGCGTTTTGTTTTAAATGTTGAATTAATAATTAATGTTCTATGCATGCATGGTCCGGTTAGATTTGGGAATGGATGATCGTGAAAACGTTATTTAAGGTGTTATGAAATAATTAATGGAATCCGACAGCGGTATACGGGTAAAGAAATCTGAAGAACATTTCGCCTGAATTACGAATCAAAGTATTGACAGTTCTGTGCAAATGGGTGTCTCGATTGTTTTAGTTTAATACATTTTCAAAATTGTCCAAACAAGTTGTAAATCATCTTGCAAGTGCGAAGAAGAAAAAACAACCCGCTACAATGAACAGCCACGAGACACCACTTGTTCAAATGTATTTGATATAGCAGATGGGCATATATTGGAACACATGGGCCATGACCTACTTTATGAAAACTATGAATGAGTGACTCTACTGTGTAAAAGATTACTGGACAACATGTCAGTTATTATACAGTTTTATGTACACATACTTTTATTCTCTTAAAAGAAACTACTAAATGTTTTGTATGTGTACAAAAATATAATCAAATTGATATACACTTCTGTTTATAGATTGTTTAGCAAAATTGTTATAAATGCTTTTCTCTGAGAAGTTTAGACAAATTTATAAAGTTGTCATTACAGTAACTGTGGAAATGTTTCGTTTCTCACCACTATTTCAATAAGTAGGAAAGTTATCACTTGCGGAGATTGATGTGCTTGGGTTCCGGTTTAAACCCCCCCCCCCCACCAGGAACCCAGGAAAGTGTTGTTAAGTTATCTGGTTATCTGGTCGTTATTTAGCCATCGATGATATAAAAATGACGCGAACTATTCAATAAATTAGTCTATGATAAAAGGTAAATCATATACAGATCATCAAGATAACGTTCCAAGAGCTTAAATTTATGAATATCCTTCCATCCCTTTTAAATCAAGAAAACAATTGTATTTGATATGCAGATTTATTATACAAGTAAACTGTAATGAACAGTTGAGATAGAAATATTTCAGCAACGATTTGCAAAACAATGTAAGCAGTTTCGTTGAATACGTTTACTCTACAATGTAGAGACGCCTGTTGAGTGTCTAAACTTGAAATGTTATTAGACTTTTGTCTGTCTGTTTTTTTTCTATTTATTATACCAAACGGTATAAATAAATTATGTTAGGCATCCAAGTTTATCAGTGAATGAAGAATACAATCGGTCTATCCAAAATCTGACATATTCTGTTATACCGTAACGAAAACATGGAATTCCCTGTCTGGTCCACGCATTATGTAAGGCGTTTACAAATATAACACCGATCAAACACAGGCCTGTAATATTGTTTTCTGCATATAACACACATATTTGTTGCAAATATGTTTTTGTCAATTAAATGTATTAAGAATAGTAAAGTAATATTTAAAATTATAGCAGCAACAATGCAGCGGTGACTGAAGTCTTAAAAAAGGGTTCTCGATTAAAATCATGTATAGACTTATATAAAAACCTGCACTAGAGCCAAAATAACAGCTTTTATATTGCAGTTGGATGCTTTATTAATCCTGTCATTTACATAATGACATAGACGTGTTTGCCTGTCCAAAGACATGTTTCTCCTTTCGCTACTTATACACAATAGAATCAGAAAAATTCTGAATAAGATGTGATAAAATAAAGTTTATTGGCAGAACTAATAATGCGCTAGGGGAAATGAGACCAAGAACGCTGGCGTTATAATGAGTACTTATAATGACGACAGAAAACCACGTACTAATCAATTTGTAGCTGTGAAGGAACACTTCAAGACCTCAATGAGTGGCGTTGGATGCACAGAAAGGCTCATTGACATTTTGACATTATGGTGAACATGATAAGATTCTTGGACGAACTTTGTATTTGTAAATTTGAAACCTAATATGTATCACTGTAGCTTCACGACCCAACGGGTTTCCAAGTCTGTCCTCTATACAACATGCGAGTAGTAATGAATCATTAACTGGATCCTACCCATATGAAATTATCAGTTCATATACGTAAATTGTTTGTTCAGTCCAGATGTGTTGCATGTTAAACCTTTTTTAACGTGCTTTTTAACTTGTAAACAGTATTTTTGTTACAATGTAAGAGTGGTTTTCGCTTCTATGTATGCTTTGGGATGATTTAATATTAAGAGACTATCTCAGAATACTACATTATCAAATTAAGTAAAATGTGTGCTTTGCAGCTACTAACAATGTGTCACCAACCTTTTCTTTATATCAATGCTTCTGTCACCACCATCTATTAAATATTTGCAACTCTAAAATGATGCTTATTCTAACGAACCATTGGTAACAAAGTTTTTCTCCATTAATTCAACTTACAAAATTACAGTTTTATCTTTGTTATATTCATTTAATCATTATTTGGATATGTATTTGTTGTATAAATCAGCTTGTTTTCATTAATTTGTCAAATAATTATTTATTTCAAAGTTCGTAATTTGCTTTTGCATTAGATTTTTCGCTTGCTAATGCTGTTCGGATTTAAAAGCTCTCAGCAGTCTGTTAGCATCTTCGTCTTTTTTATAATTAAAATTACGTCTGTCGAGCAAACTATAATAAAGCAACATTTTTTTCAAAATGGTGGCAAAACAAAATGTACTTTTAAATCTGTGTTGTATATGGGGAAAGAGAACTAGAATGCTGGCATTATTATCAACGCCTAAATTGCGACAGAACAGCGGGAAGTTGTATATCTGCTGCTGTGAAGTAACACATTCAGATCACGGTAATTGACGTTCGAAATACTCATTTACATTTAAACATTTCTCAAAAAATGATCAGTATTTTGTCTGGTACAAACACCATGTGTACAGAACTAAGGAATCCGACTTAATTTCGAAAAAAATGTTATCAAAATTTTTACTTAGAGACAATTTTAATATGTTGCATTTTTAAAAGGTAGTTTATATGTAAACGACGATGCTACAATACGTCATGGATATGTAGGGTAGGTAACTAACCTTACGTCTCGCCTTTTATTGGCATTATAATGAAATGTCACGAGTATGCTCAAGGTAAAGCTATTAACAATTGGTGTGTTATTTCAGTATACAATGTAATAGTTAAGTACCTTTTTATTTAATAGAACACATAATTGAATAGTGTTGTCTCGAGTTTATTTTATTTCACGATTGAAAGTAGTGCGATTAAAATTATATAAAACAGTTAATTGATAAATCTGTATAATTCTATATATTTCATTGAATGGATATGCTTATTTGTCTCCAGTTATACAATTTCTCGATACGATTGAAAATACCACTAGAACTGTTAAAACTTTTTATTGTTGTTGTTGTTTCTCTATGATGCTAATGTCGTTTTCAATAATTCAACAGTTTTCACTCATATTGCGAAAGTGTCTATATACTGTGAGCACTGCCACACTGTGTTACCATATACATGATATGAAACACATATTTCACTCAGTCACATTATACTGACACTATGCAGACCATACCTAGAACTATCATATAAACGTTAAGCGCAAATCTAGGAAGCTTCAAGTTCTTTTTTTCAAGTCTGGTAAGACCCGGAAGGTGATTAAACCAACAACCTTCCACATGCGAGGTTGACACTATACAACTAGATCACTGCTATTTGTTTTTAAACAAAGTTTTTTATTTCTTGTTTATATTTCAAATACTTTAACCATTTGAACAGCAGTTCATTTGTAAGGATGAATTGTTCCCTCCCTGAAAAGCGATCCGTTAAAAGATATTATCTCAAATACTTCATTTTCGAAATAGGATAAGTCGTAAATTAAAAACATGCGACTACTATTATAACGTGTGGTCAACCTTTTCTCCATGTCAATGTTTCTTGCACTCTAAACTATCAAATATTGGCAACTTTAAAACTTTTGAAACGATGCTTATTCTAACAAAGCATTGATAGTAGCTTTTCACATCAACAACTCAAACTCTTATCCATTGTTTTATCTTGTATCATTGCGGTTTAAAGGTTTTTATATTTATTTAAGCATTATGTGGTTGTTTTGTTTTCGTACGAAAGCAACTTCATTGAGACTGTTTATCATCTGAGTGCTATTTTCAATGTTCGTAATTTTAAGAATACATTAGAAGTTGTATTATTAGTAGTTTGTATTTTGACTTGCTAATGATTGCTAATGCTTTTCAGAATTAAAAGCTCTCAGCAACATATTAGCAACTTTTTAGCCAATTCATCTCTTGCTTTTTACTTTAAATCTCTTCCTTTAAGCTAAAAACATATTAAGAAACATGTTTTCTGAAGCTGGGTGTCTATATTGATCGTAAGATTAAATGAACATTTATTTAAATTATCTATTTTCACATTCGTTTAATGTTTTACTGAGAATGAGTAAGTCAATGATGTTAATGGAGGTTGCTGATTTTAAACTTAATTTACATAAATTGTAAGTTCACAATAACATATCATAGAGCATCTGACTGTAAAATCACATATATTTAAAACAACTATTTTCTTAACTATAGGCACAATACCAATGCAGTGTGATATGTCAACAGCATTTGATGTTAAAAGAATTAGCCCAGACATAAATAATGTGTGGTATATTTATACTTTTTGACATCGAAAATATTAGCTTTAAGATAAATAACATGTGGTATATCTATAACATTCGATTAATTGTTTTTACTTTCTCTCTCAAGCCACAGAGTAAGGTTAAGGCTAAACTCTGGATTCCTATGAGATATTTCTGTGCACCTGAAGCTGTATATTAGGTAACTTTACATTAGGCACAAACTTACGATAAAATATATTTTTATGATTATATACATATAGTTATGTCTTTATAATAAATGGTTATATACATATAGTTATGTCTTCATAATAAATGGTTATATACATATAGTTATGTCTTCATAATAAATGGTTATATACATATATTTATGTCTTCATAATAAATAGACAAAATGCAATTGTAATCAATATCAAAATACTCGGCATTGGAGTGTATTTGAAATACAATGCATCATACTAAATTTACAGAAAAAAAACAAAATTCTTCTTCCTGAATAAAGATTAAAGTGACCACATCCAGCTAAAGGTACTCTTCTCTAGATTAATTATACAATATGGATAATACAAATAGAATACAAGCGTCATAATGACCACTTTAAATGGCGATATGAAGTCTTCTTGCTAGCAAATGTAAAGATGTCAAGCTCCTCTTTAAGGTGCATTGTAATAATGTGTTGCAGAAAATTCAACATATGCAAAACAAAAAATTAGAAGGACGAGATATCAAAGTCATGCAAAGTCATCTTGATCGGAGAGCTTATCAAAATCAAATAAATAATGATAGAAAAAACAACATTGTAATTCGGAGACCCAATGTGGATTTTACCTTTTGTATTTATACTAAGTGTATCAAACAAACAAACGTTTTGTTGCACGTTTCTAACTTCAAAGTTTATAGACTTTATTCTGATTTATTAGCCTCCACACATTTTATGTGTTCAGTCGACGATCTTTCGTATCATTATGTCTGAATGAGCTTTTCTAGAAATTATATTCTTAATGGGTTCCGCTAGGTGGTGCATTATCGCCAGTCTTTTTGTGTTGAGTGTCACTTTTACTCAAAGCAGGGTTACTTATTGCTTATATAAACTCTTTTATAGAAGACAAACTTGCATTTCTCGTCATTGCTCATACGTATACTAATAGAATATTTGTTCCAGACATAAAAAGACGAAGCATACAAATGACATATCCACTAGAGAAGAACACCACGATAAAATACTATAACAAAGAAATAAGAATGTAAGGTATGTGACCACCCTCCGGCACCAAACGAGTATTAATGATAGCGCTTACATATTTGCTTACGTAAAACATACCAGAATTAAAATATATTACTGAATTTATACTCGTAAATCCTTAATGCAAAGCCAAAGAGCACATGTGACATTTTCCTATTAAGTATGCATGGTATAGTATATGCATTGTTACATCAGTTTTAATGTCCATAATATTTCAACTCATAATGTGAGTAAAACACCGATATTGGTTTATTGCAGTCATTTGTTTTTGTCTTACCTGGTAGATAATATCTAGTGATTGTTCAGCGGTGTTGATTAAAGGTAAAATAGCATGTTTTATCAAATTCTATAGTAGCAAATTCAGATGTAGCTGAATTATTAAATAAACTGTGCACTAATTGAAGAATTTCAGATTGTATAATTTTAACGTCCCAATTCATCAGAATATGTTTGCACAGTATATATTTCAACTGCTAATGGAGGTCATATCCAACAATTGTGAAAAGTAATGATTACTGTTTACCTTGAAAATAAGTAACTTCCATGTTTCTGATATGAAACACTTACATAATGTAAAGTGTAATTCAATAATGCTAGAAATCTAGTAATGCTTATTTATAGTATTATAACATTGTTTTTATTTTTTTAAAACTCACTTTTAAACAACAACACATATTAACGTTAAGGTCTGCATCTCCACCTTGGTATCCATTCTAACCTAATTATACAAAATTCTTTTGTCACAAATGACAATTTAAAACATGTATTCTGCTTATCCTATCAAGTCTGACACATTGTTATCTGTACGATTGCTGTCTCTCTAATTGGTGGATTTTATTAAAAAGACATGTCAATTTGTTATCAATTAATTTGAAAATACGTCATCGACATTGTCTTGTTTGACAGATACATATCAAAGTAAAGATAATTACAGCTCTGTTTCTTTCCGGGAAATCATTTCTTAACACATATAACCTTCAAGAAATGATTGATAAGAACTTCCATATTGTTAAATTAAGGATTAAATTTCAATTATTGAAGACCGAAGAACGTTATATTTAAATGTTGTCGCAGAAAGAGTCAATAAATATGGCTCATCCAATTGATTGATTGATCGACTATCGTTGGCTAACAGACGATCAATTAACCTAACCACTGTTTCATGGGATCCTGAAAGGATAACCAGTATTCGAGCACACCCTATCTCTGCAAGAAACTGATAACTTTCCAACTTGAATCAGCAGTGAGAGACGAATGGTAATGAGACACAATACCGTCTATCAATCGTCACGGAGACTGTTGCTGGGCGAGGATTCGAACTCACGACCCCTGGATTGATAGTCAGACGCGTAACCGACTGGGTTAATCGGGCCCAGCTAGATTCATCCAAATAATATATACCGACACGTCCCGTCTGTCAATATATTCTACCATTATAGCAGCAAATAACTAGTTGTGTCCGAAGGTTTAAGTCTGTAAACGTAAAACCTATGTCAAGACGACGTCTTCATTCTGAAATTATAAGCATATATAATTAAACGTTTGTGGATGGAAGAAGCAACAAATCAAGAGAATTATGCATATCGGTTTGTTTCCGCACACGTAATACAAAATATCTAAACAGCTGTCTGAAAGTCCATTATCGAATATGCATTTGCTTTCTCATCCGGGATATCGTCGTTAAAACGTCTAGTGGCTGACACTATTGTAGACATTGGGTTTATTCTCATTTATCACCAGACCAACTATAAGCTGTAACTTTTAAAGGGACGTTTCTGTATATGCTTGATATATACCATTTAATCAGATGATCTTTTTCTTTAGCAGACACTTGCTTTAAACAAGTGTTTGTATTGATTTATTGGCGGATACTCATAAGGAGAATGAGGGATATGGTATTTTGAAAAGAATCATTAGACATTGCCAAATTTTTTTTTCCAAGGATGCATCGCATCATAGAAACAAACAAATTACTCTGTGGATATTTTCTCACCTTTCAACTCATTTCAGGTTTGAAATGGAATATCTAGTTCTTTTGTTGGAGGAAGAGCTCAAAATGAATCGGAGTAGAACTATTTTCCTTATGCAAGTAACTGGCAAATTATCTCACATAAAGGGTTTTGAGCGAACAGGTCTCGAACCTACGACCTTAGCGATGTGAGGTTAAGTGTAATAAAATGGTAACCATTGGGGCGATATCTCTTTAATCCGGTAGAGATACACATTTGGAATATGCTGAAAGAGAAATATTTTTGTAAGTCTATAAGGAAATGCCATACTAGTTTAACCGTCAACTTTAACCTTTAAAATCTGATATTAGCTTGAATAATAAACCAATGTCTTAAAATATCACTTTGGTTAATATTAATGTATTTGCATGACGCGACATTTCGATATTGCTATCGTTATATTTTTATATGTGCAATATATCCTTTATCATACCATCAGGTAAAACTTATTCAATATCAAATGTCAGCTAATAATTTCAAATACTCTTCTATAAACTATATTTCTTTAACGTAATAGAACAGACTTTAGTAAAACTGCCTTCGATATTCCGGTCAATGATCGTAAACCGCGACGGTGTCAACAGATGTGTACAATTACATATTTTACAACTTGCGTCAATGCCTAAACATAGGCAATGGTCATTTATTTTAAAACAAACATTTACTAGTATACATATGTTTTATAGGTACCAAATGAATATCGGGCATCATGTCATCAATTGAACGGAAAGAAAGTCAGATCACTAACATAACGGTTCAAATATTTTCAATGACCTTTACACTATAGTATATTATATTTATACTTATGATATCATTGGTCCATTTTTTAACGTGTATTTCACTCTTGATACTTTTCGATTTTAAAAACACTATGAGAACACTATGATTTACAAGCGTCTCAAAACCTATGTTCGTTTTTTGTTTTTTATTCAATTATTGACATGGTGTTTGATCCTTACGTACATTAAATGATACTTATGAGTCCATTATTAAAATATTATTTGAAACAATTGCCTGTGCATATGATACTATCAACGGCAGATGCGTGCATGGATATTTCGGAAATACGAAGCTATGGTCAGAATGTTTACAAAGACCAATATAGATGTTGTGCAATTATATTTTACATTCCGTTCTAAAAATACCAATATTGTAATTAGCAGTAATTAAGTCATATATCAGTATTATACAAGAGCTATTGTATGTGCACAATATATAGAGAAAGACGATTTGCAATTTGTATGTGTAATTTTCAAATATACTCCGGACCTTTAGTAAACACAATTTTAGTACTAAATATATACTCAGATTGTGACTACCATACGTTTAGAATGTGTCAATACATAAATAAAAAAAACAAAGAAAGCCAAAAACACATTGACCCGTGCAGGGAGTACACACTAGATATATTATAATTGTTTTAATTTTCATCAAATTGTCAAAACTATAGTTGAGCAATACCCTGTGTTATATGTCAGCTTCAATTTGTTGTAACAGCGATACATGTATACATAACAGTTAAAACAAGCATTATCCACATCGATATTCATTAGAGCTTAACACAAACATTACTTCCGTATATATTCATTAACATTTTAGAGAAGCATTGCTCAAGCGATAACCTTTCAAGCTTAAATCAAACACAACTACATGTATCAGATACATGCATTCACATGTAATACAAACATTATCGACGGTAAAGCTTGAATTGACGCATGATTACAATGTTACCTCAAACACAACATTTAAACACATTACATTTCAGTTCAAAGAGATGAATTATCTGCAACACTGCAGCATAACATTTTAAAACATTTAGGGCGTTTTGTAGACATTTTTCAGTGTCATCGAGGATAAGGGTAGAATCGTCAACATATTAAGAGATTAAACTATTATTCTTATCCTATTTGTATTCCTATAATATTTGGATTACCTCGAAGCAGAACAGCAAGAATCTCCGCGCATTGTATAAAATATGCATGGTGATAAAGGGTCTCCTGTTTACACCCCCTTTTCAGGAAGAACCATTTTGACAAGTGACCGTTAATAATTACATAGGACTCTATGTTAGAGTAAAATAGAGAAAAAATAGTTTAACCCATCGTTTTAAGGACAGACCAAAATTACCAAGGACTTAATAAAATGTTTTCGTTAACAGAATCAAAGGCTTTTTCAAAATCGTTTAAGAGCGTCTAACCATTAATCCTTTCGTGAGTTTGAGTCTCAATCCGGCCACAGTCATCGTCATCATTAATATACGACCTGGCGTCTCATTGTCATACATATGTCTCTCTCGTCTGATTCAAGTAAAAAAGTGATTAGTTACTTGTAAGGGTGGGTAAGCTTGAGAAATGGTTTACCTTCCAGGATCCCAGAAAAAGTGTTTAGGTTAATGGATCGTCTGTGATCCTTCGATGGCATTAATTTCGCTAAATATTCAAATAAAAGGATCGAATAATGAGTTACGGATGTTAACATTTTTCATGTTGTTTTTCTAAAGTTTTGCATTCATTGAAATACTTAAATAAATCACAATTTAACATTGGAATTCATACTTGAATCATTAAATCATAAAAAATCCATGTATTAAGCTATTATCATTATCAACTGATTATGATGGATAAAAACGGAAATGGAACTGATTTTATTACTATATATTTGTTCATAAGGTTTATGAATCTTAAATATTGCATTATTTTATTATTATTTTTTATATTGTAGTTGATATCGCATTTCATTTTCTTTGAAGATAAGAAACATCAAAGCTGTGATAAAATAATGTTGTAATACATGATTTAGAGCCATAAACATCTTATTTCGACATTTATAACTGATATTAATAAAACAGCGCCCCATGACTGTCATGAAAAACAAAATGAATAAAATTATAACTGGGACTAATATCAAAACACATTAACGTCACACAAGGAAATGGATTATGTGTCCCTTGAAGACGGGTTGAAATAAGGACATAGACGTAGTATGAGTTGTAACGCATGTAAAAATGTTTTATACTATCATGTTAAAAAGAATATAACGATAAGAAAAGCAGATTCAAATGTATATAGTTTGTTTATGAGGTGTAATGAAATACGCAACACCGTGTAGCTGTACCAGTATTCCATATTCGTGCAACATCGAATGAGCCCCAAAATCAATTATATTAAGGCGCCATATGGTGAAAAATGTGCGTTTTTTTTTTATAAAAAACACAAAACCTTTGCACAACATAGAACATGGTTAACCAATTCTTTAAATGCCGGGGCCCACTGCAACACTTTATATTTGTCTTTACAAATTCATATAGTTTAAAAAATAACGAACTTATAGACATTTTAAAAATACATTTCCACAATAATACACGATATAGAGTTTAATGCAAAGAAAGGCTTTCCTGCTGCGAATGAAACATGATAAACCACACAAACATGAAAATATCGCTTTTTTGGTTTCTCAATTTGACTAACAGTAAAATGATATAATAACAGTTTATTATAATATATAAAAATTAAAATTGTTAATTAATTTCGATATTTTATTCATATTATTTGGTTTATTTGATTGTTGTGTTATTTGTGTGTGTATGTGTGTGTATGTGTGTTTCATGTTTAAAGTTCAAACAATATAGTTAACATTTATGCTATTTCAAACACTTGCAAAATCAAACTTAACATTCAACTGCTGCAGCATTTAATCTTTATACCATCTCAATCTTGATAAATATGTATGTGTATCGGTGTTATATACGCATATTAATGGGCCATATTTGGCTTAAAAAATAATTCAGATATAAGACATATCAGATATATATAATATATACATACAATACTGTAATTTATATTAGAACTAACATATGTGTAAATTAATGTCGATACAAACACATGTTTGGATAATTTGTTATACTTCTGTGTTTATAACTGAGTAAAACGTTTCAAAAGCATATAATGGATGCAAAGACTATGTCACTAATGTTTATTGTTTGCATATTAGTAGAGTCAAATAAGTAAATAAATGATTAAAAAAATCACTATTCTGTACATCATTGTATTAATTAGACAAGTCATGTAAATGATTGACTTCAGAAAAAAACACAAGGTGTAATCGATGCCGGGCCCGATTAGCTCAGTCGATAACGCGTCTGACTATCAATCCAGGGGTCATAAGTTCGAATCCCCGACCGGCATCAATCTCCGTGATGATTGATTTACGACATTGTGTCTCATTATCGTTCATCTTTCATCTCTGATTCAAGTTGGAAAGTTATCAGTTACTTGCAAAGATGGGGTGTGCTCCAGTTCTAGCTAACTTTTCAGAATCCCAGGAAACTGTGGTAAGGTTAACTGATCTTATGTTAGCCCTTGATGGCATAAAAAGTGACACTAAATATTTAATCATCAATCTGAATAATTGACTTCAGATAAAACACAGGGTTCAATCGACAAGATAAAACGAAGAATATACTATACTATAGAATGAGTGAAAAATAAAAATAAATGCTATTGCATTATATTAAATAAATACTTCATACATGCTGGTATATATGTATTTGTTATACTAAGCTAACAAATTTACAAACCTATAACATGTTAACTTCACTTTGGATAATGCATTGCTTAACCTTTAAAAGTGACATTATACCTGTTTAATGTAACAGAATGGATACAATTGATAATACTAAAGTAATGTGAAAATAGATGAAATTCATTAATTGCAGCTCTATTTCTCAGACAACATCGAATAATATATTCATCAGCAAGATATTTGTCTAGACAAGCAGAATCTGCAGCACGCATGAGGAAGAAAATTATACGAAGCACTAATATATTACGTTTATATTGTTAAATGTTTCCTTTAAAATATCATAAAAGTAAAACTCACAATGTATTAGTTTAAATAATATTTATTCGTCTTCAACATATAACATATAAATATATTCAAATATACAGCGATACATAAAAATATACATGTAATTGAGAAGAAAGCTATTTCTAGCTTATACAAAGTCTCTCTTCTTAATATCTTGCAAGGACTTTACAATGGTGTTACAAATGCAATGAGAACAAATTAATTACTGTGCAAGTATCTTGATCGTTGGGAATACAGATGTTGTAGGGGGTAGTTTGTTCCATTCTGATATAGCGGAGGGGAGGAAATATGCAGGGAAGTGTTGGGTATTGAAGGAAACGTTCCTAATGTGGTCAGAATTGCGTAGACCATAGTTTGCAACATTACCTACTGTCATGGGGATCATATTGGATAAGTAGGAAGGGGTAGAGGGACTGTTGAGCATTTTATAGAAGTGGATCAATTTGTGTTTTCGTTTGCAGGACTTCAAAGGCTCAAGAGCGGATTCTTTGCATACATTATTAAGTGATACCAGGCTTGTTGCTCCCGTAATGATTCTAGCTGCTTCGATTTGGATTTTTTCGAGGTCTTCTTCTTCAGCTTACGTTATATTATCCCAACCGACGTCAGATTATTCGAGTGTAGGTTTAATGAAAGAAGTGTAGATAGTTTCAAGCGATCGACGATCAGGAGTGAATTTGAGAGAGCTCAGATTGTTGACTCGATTCCAAGCTTTTTTGGTGATTTCTTCAATGTGTTTGTGCCATGTGCCATCGTTAGATAGAGTTATTCCAAGGTGTTTGTGATTGTCAGCATCCTGTATTTGAATAGAGTTCATGAATATGGGCGGGTGCTGGGGTTTGACGTGTTTGCGAGAAATAAGTAGATATTCAGTTTTAGCAGGATTAAAAGTTACTAGCCAGGTTGAAGCCCAGTCATTGATCTTTTGTAGGTCAGAATTTAAACGGAGAGCAGCATGTTGAGGATTATCGACAATAACATAAAAGGTTCTGTCGTCAGCAAAGAGGCGAATTGCAGAGCCTATTTCAGAAACAATATCATTGATATAAATAAGAAATAATAATGGACCAAGAACTGAGCCTTGAGGAACACCAGCCGATATTGGAATCGTGTCAGATGTGGACCCGGAAAGAACTACACATTGTGTTCTGCCAGCTAAATAATCCTTGAACCAAAGAAAAAGAGAGGCAGAGATACCGCTGCGTTCAAGTTTGAATAAGAGTCCCTTATGCCACACGCGGTCGAAAGCTTTAGATATATCACAAAAGACAGCTCGAACTTCTTTACCATCATCTAGAGCCTTGCAAAAGGTATGGTAAATATATGTAAGCTGATTGACAGTAGAGTCCTTGGGAACGAATCCAGACTGGAAAGAAGAGATGAAGTTGTTTGTCATGGAAGAAGTTAAATACAAGTTTGTTGATAATCCTTTCGAGGACTTTACTGATTGCACTGAGTAGGGAGATTGACCTGTAGTTACTAACATCATGAGGGTCTTTCGTCTTGTAGATTGCACAGACGTGGGCTAGTTTCCATTGACAGGGAACTTTGGATAGACGTACGGAGTAGCTGAAGAGCTCACAGAGAGGTCGGGATAGTTCGTTTGAGAGTTCTTTGAGCACTATGTTATTGATGGTATCGGGACCGATGGCTTTCCTGATTAAAGAATTTTTATGGCGTCAGTTACCTCTTTAGGCTGGATGTTAATGTTGGTGAGTTTAGGACCGTGATCGCTGATGGGAAGGTTTGAGAGGTCTATATTCGTGTCATCTAGGAGTGTTTATGCTTGAAAGAATGTGTTGAGTATGTCTGCTTTTTCTATGTTTGTTTCGTATGTGTTGTTGTTGTGATAAAATGTTGGGATGCTTGTTGTAGAGGAATTGGGATTAATGAAGCCTTTAAGTAGAGTTTCCAGTAGTCGGACGAGTTGTGTTGTGACAGATGGTGCTTTAGTATTTCGGTCATTTTGGTGTTGTGTACGTGTTTGGCATTGCGTACGAGTGAGTTTTCGTCTTCGAATATGGGTTCTAATTGTGTTGTGCATCCATGGTTTGTCGGTGGGTCGTACTGTTACAGTTTTGTTAGGAATACACTCAACACATAAAGAAAGTAAAGCTGTAGTGAGACTAGAAGAATATACATCAACATCAGCGTTAAAACAAATTTCCCAATCAAACTCTGATACATTGGTACGCAACAGATCGAAATTGGCTTCAGAAAATTTCCAGACTTTTCGCTTGAAGGTTGTGTGTCAGGGTTTAGTGTATCTGATACAACAGAATACTTGACAATGATAGCGAATATTCTGTTCAAGGAAGGGTTCACCTACACCACAAATGGATACCAGATTGGGACAGGATACGAGGAATAGGTCGTTAATGGACTTGGAAGATTCGGTGAAATTGGTTGGAACTGAAATTTTTTGGGAAATGCCGAATTGCATGCAGATGTTGTCAATTTTCATTCGAGATGCAGGTTTGCGACAATCGAGATTAAAATCACCAGTAACCACTATGTCTTTTATCTGAGTTTCTACAGCTAGGACTATGGAACCCTGTATACACGAAAGGACAGCAGCATTGGAATTTGGTGGACGGTAAAAAACGCCGAACAGAATAGGTTTATGTTTCACTCTCAATTTTAACCATATACATTCAATGTCGTTTAACTCTAAGTATTGTCTTCGGCGAGCAGTGATCGTATCCTAAACATAGGACGCCGCCATATCTGTCAGTCGGGCGATCCTTACGGAAGGGTGTTTGGTAGTTGGTAAAGGCAAGATCCGATGTAGGTGTGTTGTTATTCAACCAGGTTTCCGTGAAAGCAAATACATCAAATGCAAAAATCAGCATACAGTTGGTGTATCTTTGGGGCAAACATTGAACATTATAATGAACAAATGAGAGATGGCTAGAAATAAGTTCTGAGATGTCAAATGATCCGGAAGACATAATAGATGACGAGCCGGAACTCAATGTATTGAGGTTAACATCAGTACAAACAATACGAATCTTTATTTGCCGAGTTACTAGTATTACATAATAGTTCATATTTGTAAAATAAAGAAATGAAGCTTGTACTTGGATGATGTTTATCATCACAAACATTGTACATTTCACTGTGATATATACAGATCAGTTCGCTTAGCCAACAACTCTCTATTATCAGTTACTTGCGGAGATGGGTAGTGCTCGAGTACTGGTTAAACTTTCAGAATCCGAGGAAACAGTGGTTAGGTTAACTGATCGTCTGTTAGCCCTTGATAGCACAACAATGACGCTAAATATTATGTCAGTCAGTCGTTCTTACCTCAATGGGTATTAATAGAGAGCATTACATTTAGCGATCAGCTCCTTATAAATACCTTAATTATTACGTAATCCTAACTTTTATAGATAAATTGAATTTGCTACAGGTTCTGTCCCACTACTCATTGACGATAAGTCATGCAGAATTATGACTGATGCGGATTTGTATTTTTAAAATTGGTTTCCCCAATCAGCTAAACCATATTCTTTAACCTCAACTTTTATTAAAAAATCACTAGGCACATTTTGTAGGCAGGTTTGTGTTTATATTGGTATGGATTATGCCGTTTATAACTATTTGTCTGCAACCTACACAATATCATTTCACGACAATAAAGTTTTTAATAGATTGAAGATTTGTAGAGGTATATAGCGCAATTGTGAAATATATTTAATGGTTACACATGGAACAACGAAATGCCGAGAATTTGAGAAGAGTATTATATTATATTATATTCCGTTTTAGGAACTTTGTGAAAAATACATCAACGCTATACTAACCCAGAGTCTGTCGATGTAATTGAGAATTGCTGTATCATGTTACATGTTCAGAAACATCTAAATCAACAAAAATACTGTCGAAACATTTAAGAATATTTGTTTTTCAAACTACAAGTTAATCTGCTAAGTCATACATATAAGTAACAGTATCGATGTATGTAGTGCCACACAGAACTTATGACTTCTGTTGAGAAAAATGGTAACATCTGAAATAAGGGATTCATAGGATGCACTTAATGCAACCAGGAATTAAAAAAAAAAAGATTTAATTTTTAGTTTGTTCATCGGGGTAATGAAATAAACACCATCTTACGACTGTTCTTTCCAAAACTTCCTCTCATTTATTCATCCTTATTGATTCAAGATATTCAACTATAGTTTTATGTTTCTTTTCTTGTCATATCGTTTTCTTATTTTCTCTTCAATAACCACGTATTTATATTTATTCGTTTCATACCTCAGACCGATCAACGTTCGGGTGACATTTCTGATATCGTATTGCAATACGCAAACACACATTTGTATTAAAGAAAATACTATATATTAAAAGAAACTAAATATGTCTATGAAATAACAAAAGGCCATAATGATTCAAGTTAGTATTTCAACATCACAAACATCAATACATGGCTTGCATCAGTCTTTAAGGTGCGAGTGAATACGTTTGTTATTAATGCAAAACAGTATCTGCTGACATTAGTACGCCAAACGTGTAATACTGTAATGTGATGACTTGCTATTGATCTACAGGATCGTTTTACAACTTGACATATTAAAACGTGAATTTCATAATTGATAATAATACATTGTTTTATATTCACCCACGTGTTATAACTCTTTCATTAAACATATTTGGAATCAATTTTGTCATTCAGATTTCATAAAAAATACCCACAATGTATTTTATCGGACATCAATTGTTCTTGGAACCTTCACAGAGATTCAACATTCTGGCGTGAGTGGTCAACATTGTATCAAATGCACTTTTGTTCTGCTGTTTAGTGTTGTTGTTCATGTTGCTTTGTATTGCTTTGTCTTTCTGCATAGTGTTGTTGTTCATGTTGCGTTGTATTGCTTTTTCCATTTGCATAGTGTTGTTGTTCATGATGCGTTGTATTGCTTTGTCCTTAAGCATAGGGTTGTTGTTCATGTTGCGTTGTATTGTTTTGTTCTTCTGCATAGTGTTGCTGTTCATGTTGCGTTGTATTGCTTCGTCCTTCTACATAGTGTTGTTGTTCATGTTGCTTTGTATTGCTTTATTATTCTGCATAGTGTTGTTGTTCATGTTGCTTTGTATTGCTTTGTCCTTCTACATAATGTTGTTGTTCATGTTGCTTTGTATTGCATTATCCTTCTGCATAGTGTTGCTGTTAATGTTGCTTTGTATTGCTTTGTCTTCCTGCATAGTGTTGGTGTTCATGTTGCGTTGGATTACTTTATCCTTCTGCTGGTATTATATTGAACTACCATTTGTTTAAACCAAAAAATGGTTTCAATAACACGAATCTGCCTTAAATATCATTTTATTATTAAACTATTATTAAGTTTGCAATATTTATATTCCATAGCAGAATCATGCAATTCAGATGATTGTCAATTCCTATGGTCTTGTCATTTCTAACAATGAGTCAGGTGCATAAAGTCTCCATACAGAGGTCTGTATTGTCTCATATCTAATTTGAATCGTAAGCTGTAGGACATTTGCCTATCATCTATGGCGGTATTATGCAATAACAGTCAGTGCAGTGCAGCATATTAACACACTTGTAACTTACATTATCGGAATAAGCCAATATATCTATTTTACCGTATAAGACCTTAAGTTTGGGATGAATATTTTAATAATAACGTCCAGTAAATATTGTTCATGACAGATAAGGAATGCTCCTTTTATCAAACATAACAATGATAAACACAATAATGAGTCAAACTTCATGATACCCGGTCGATTTAGGTCGGTTATACACTAATGGAAAAAAAACAATGGAATTCCTGACCCACATTTCTGTTTCATGGAACTCTCGTGTATTTGTATGTACCAAACTGTGACGTCAATCATTCCTGGTGAAGCAAATGACCAATGTGCAGCTCTTATGTTGTTGCTAGGTAACGGTCCATAAGAAAGAGAGCATGGACCGTTTATGCAGTCTAAGGAAGATATTGAATGTAGAGTAAGCAAAACATCGTAATATAAATGACAAAAAACATACGTATTATGTCTAAACTAGCCTACTATCTAATATCAAATTGAACTGGCAACATCTCTAAGATTAATAAAATATGAACAATAACGAAATAAATAATACCCAATATGGCTACACAGCTTAGAAAAGAAACGTTTGGAAAGTACAATGTCGGATTGATCAGTTAGTCACTACACATATTTTAGTATATACAACTATGGTAGATAAAGGGCTTTACACACCTGAACGCGACCGCTCGACTCCAACCCCATCCATTTCACCGCCTCCACTTCACCCCATCCACTTCATCGCCTCGACTTCACTGCCTCCACTTCACCGCCGCCAATCCCTGGTCTCCATATGTTCCAATATAAACCGTCACACAATCACAGAAACGGGCGTAATGGAGACGTGTACAACCACCGACCATGCAGAACTCTGTATATTCAACGAACGGACCAGAGCATTTCTTTTGATAAGCGTCTTGATATATTTAGCTTATAACTATTTAGGGTGATACTTGTCAGGGTTCAATCATTGTTGTGAACATACATTTATTTCTTTGTTTTAAATTATCCCTTATGTTAAATACTTTTGAATAAGAGTTAACAAAAAAAAAACGGTTCCCTATTACACGCGAGTATTTGCTTGACACAAACGGAATTAACAAAACTTAAAGAGGAAACATCACTAACGTTATAGCACGTTATGTTCAAGTTTTATATTAAGTGCTTTTAAGCCGTTACACTGAAGTTCATCGCACTTAACGTGCAAATTTATTCTTGATATGCTTATGGATTTAAACAGTTGTGTCTGTATTTAAAGAATAAGTGATAGTTTTTATAAAGACCAAAGCACCTCCTAATGAAACCATCATAAAACACGCAACGTTTCGCGCATGCAATAACTTTTCCAATAAAAGCAGAAAACAAAGAAGTTAAAGAGGCATCAACTATAAGTCCGATATCTTTAGGATAAAATATTTTAACACTGATAATTTAAGATATAAATAAAGTTATTTTAATATAAACTTTCTGTTCAGAAACGTGTACTTTTCTGCTTCTATTATGCATGTTTACAGTCAGAATGTGAAGTGTTGTTGTTGTCAATTAAATCGCGTCCCGCTCTAAATGTAACAACAACAATTATTCTAAATACGAATGAATGAATGCGCAGAGATGTGCGCAAAATATAAAAGACGAGGCTATCTCCTTATATCCTTATCGGCACAACGAAAACATTTAAATTTACATAGCACATGAGTAAGGAGAATTACCGAATTGAGGGAATTAACATTAGACAAGAAATGAAAGGAGTAAAGATAAGGAAAATAGACAAGACATGACAATACATGCAACCAAAAAATCAAAAGCCAAGATAGCATTATACAACATGCAGCAGACAAAATATCACAAAACAACCCCTCTGACAACAGCAGAGAGACTATATATCTCACCCTAATCTTGAACAATTTGGAAAATGCCTGCATACGTACTTATACCGATTCAATTTTCTGCATTGACTTACTTTCCTTGTCGATTTTATTCAATATTCTATTGAGACTACTGAGCATCTACTTCTATACGTGTAGCTTGCATTGCAGTTAAATGTTCACGTCATAAAGCGTGATTTGTCAAATACGTATTTTCTTGTTTCACAATCGAAGTAAAATAAATAATAGTCACATATAAAAATCGTCTACAACTTATCCAAGATTAAACGTTGCAGAATAAGCTAAGACGCTTTGATTAATACAGCCAGTGTGGTTCCGGCTAAGAATAGAATCACTGCCGATCTCTGGAGAGGGGTAGGAATCCTCCAAATGGGTGTCATGTTCTTTTAATCATTTTTTTGTCATGTTCACTATTGTGGTTAAATTATCAACCCCTGTGTGGTTTCAGGGAGCCATATGTGTGATGGCAAGAATAGGACCACTGTGGCTCATACATGTCGTAAGAAGCGACAATTTGAGTAATACGATAGAATTTGCTGAAACTCTGCAGTTCTGCAGGTATCAAGGTTTTAGGTTCATTCTGCATATTCATTAGTTGGTGTATTTTTTTTAAATCTGTATGTTAATTTGTTGTTTTTGTACATGTAGAGTGAAACCTGGAATTGTCCTTCCTGTTGGCGTCGAATAATCAATAATGTGTTGGTATGCCGTAAAACCCTATTCATTCATTCATTCATTCATTCATTCATTCATTCATTCATTCATTCGTTCATTTGATTAATACTTAATCTGCACGCAGCAGTAACGATTGTCGTCATTATTTATGTGTATAGATACATGGTTGTTTTGGTTTAAGATCGAATTATATTTCATCAATTGGTCCTCAAAAGTCATATTCTCATGAAAGCCACGAGTGAAAATATATTTTTTGGTGATCACGAGATGAAATATCATTTGATACCAAAACAAACAAAAATCATTTTATTTTTGTATTCTATTTAAAATAAATTTATTAACGCACAGCTTCCTAAATTTTATGTACTGACCTCGATTCGCCATTAGACACCATTACTTTAAACATATTTTATTGCTTTTTTATATACATGTAGTAGCAAAAGGGTTGGGCCACAAGTTATCCAACGTTAAAATCGGCCCTTCCCAACAACAAATTATTTACAAAAAACAATTAAAATAGCAGTAAAACATATTCATATATGAAGCAAGAAGAAAAAATGAAATAGGATACATTGTTTAAATATATGCTTCCGATGCTGACCTTAAATGAGGGGCTCCATTGTGAGGTAAATACTAAAATTAATAAGATCTTTTCTTTATCAAAACGTTTAGCGTCTTAAATATAAGTTTGGACATTGTTAAATACAGCAATATTTTCATCGTCTGAAATATCATCTCTCCCGTGTAACAGGGTTTTAACACTTAAAGGATGAAGGTGACGTGTAGCATGAAAGAGACGAAGTCGATCGCTTAAAAAAGAAGGACATTGCATGAAAAAGTGTTCGGCATCCTCTCTTTCATGCCCATATTTTTCACAAGTTGAATATAATTTTAGTTTGTTGACAAATAAATCATAATTAAGGTTATTGCAACCATTTCTTAAACGTGCATGAAAAATTAATAATTAACGAGGACCTGTTAAATAAAAACATGGTATTTTGGTGGGTTTAAACAAATGATTCATAAGCTGGCGTTTAAATGATGGTAGAGTTTCAGAATTGCGTAAGTGTTCCGGAAGATTATTCCAAGAAGAAATACATGATGGAATAAAAGAATTTCTAAATAATTGGGTTCTTGTATTTAATAAAGAATAATTACTATTATTTCTTAGATTATATGGTGTAGTTATTCCTACAGTTTCAGGAAAAATATTGTTTAAATATTCTGGAGTTAACCTTTTTTTTACTTTATAAGCAACAATTAATTTCTGGTATAATCTTCTAAAGAAAGCCAACCTAGTTCTTTGTATAAGTTACGAAGAGAACTAGACCGAGTTAAACCGGATACAATACGAGCCGCTTCGTGTTCAATTTTTTCAAGATTTTCTTTTTCATATTGGGTACACCCACCCCATACTACAGATCCATATTCTAGAATAGGTCGAAGAAATGACATATAATTTGATTTAAAGCTGTTCTGTTAACTGTAATTTTGATTTTTCTGATCATACCTAAAACCTTTGATGCAGAGTGTAAAATATTTTGTATATGTTCATGCCATTTCCCATCGTTACTTAATGTGAGTCCTAAATGTTTATGATGATCTACAAACTTGACACTGGTATTATTAAAAGTCAAAAAAGGATACATGATATTTTTTTTTAGAGTAAATAAGATTGCTTCTGTTTTGTTTGGGTTAAAATTAACCAACCATTGTTTTGACCAATCTGAAATCATACTTAGATCATGGTTTAAAATGCCTTCAATATCTGTTATATTAGATGCCGTGAAAGCAAGAGATGTATCATCGGCAAATATTCTAGTAATACTTAATAAATGTTCGGCAATATCATTAATATAAATTAAAAAGAATAATTGCCCTAGGACAAAACCTTGAGGAACTCCAGCAGATGTTGCCTGACTGTCGGACAAACTTGAACCTACAAAGACCTTTTGATGACGTCCGGTTAAATAACTTTCCACCCATTTTAGGATATCACCGTTAACACCGTTCTGTTTTAGCTTAAAAAGAAGACCTTTTATCCACACACGATCAAATGCTTTGGAAAAGTCGCAGAAAACCATGCATGTAAATTGACCTGCATCGATACCCAGACAGACTTGATGGTAGATGTCGATTAACTGATGAACAGTTGAGTGACCTTTTAAAAATCCTGACTGTAACTTGTATATCAAGTTATTTGCAACAAAAAAATTATAGATATGTTTGTAAACAACTCTTTCCATTAATTTACCCACACAACTTAAGAGTGTTATTGGTCTATAATTAGACAATGTATTCGTATTTCCTTTTTTGAATAGTGGCATTATTAAACCATGTTTCCATAACTCTGGAATTTTACATTCTTCTAGTGATTTACTATAAAGCATAACCAATGGTTTAGAAATACAGTTTTTTGTTAATTTTAAAAGTTTATGACTGATTTTATCTTCTCCAACTGATTTGTTGGGATTTAATGTGTCTATAATATCCTTAATTTCATTTTCAGTTGTCTTGATATTTGTTAGAGTATTGTTTGTTTTAAGAGAACAAGTTGGTAGTAAAGTATTGTTTTGCTCATGACTTATTGATGAAATTGATACAAAATAATCGTTTAAACTATTGGCTCAAAATAGTAATTTTCTTCGCCGTTATCTAATGTAGTTTTTAATGGAGGAATAGTTTCACAATTTTTATTTGCTCTTATTAATTGTTTAAGTAATTTCCAATATAATTTAGGATTAGTCTTACTACTGTATACAATCATTTCTTCCATATTACTAAAATATTGCTCCTTGGCATATTTTTTTAAGTTATTAACCTTATTTCTAAAATGTCTGTATTTTGTCCAGTCTTCTGTTTTTTGCGTCCGTATAACTTTTGTCCTTTGTCTGTTCGTTTTCTTGAATATGTTCTTATTTCTGAATTGTACCAAGGTTTATCATTTGGTAGAATAGTTACATCTTTGGATGGAATACACTCGTTCATGTATTGAAGAATTAAGTCAGTAAACTGCAAACAAGCATAATCTTTATTATTATTATTAATAAAATCCCAATTAGTATTTGAGATTCTGCTATTCAATTTATCAAAGTCTCCTCGTTTATAAAACCATACTTTACGTTTAACTGCAGGAGTTAAAATAACAGTAAAAGGAAAAATAATAAAAGTAGATTTATGGTCGCTTATTTTGGAAGGTACATTTATAATTCCTTCATTTAATGATTTAACAGAATCAGACATAATAATTGGATCTATCAATGTGGCCGTTGTATTTGTAATTCGGGTAGGTTCGGTTATAACATTGCGTAGATTATTTAAAAACATGATTTATTAAGGTGTTGACAATTTGGGTTTAAAAGGTCATCGTTTAAGTCACCGACAATAACGATATTATTGTTAATACCAAGGGCCATTTCTATTGAAATATTTAAATTATTCCAGAATAAAACATTTGAATTAGGGAGTCGATATACATTACATAATATTACTGTGGTTCCTTTGTACTTAATCTCTGTCCAAATTGAGTCAATAGATGGATTGTCTAAACATGTTAAACGTTTACCAACTAATTTATTTGAAACATAAGTCAACAGGCCACTTGAGAATGCAGTCTTGTCCAGTCGCAAAGGGTCCCGAAAAACCGTCCAATAAAATATATTCGTTCGTAATGTCGTCAGTAAGGTGGGTCTCTGTAAAGCATAGAATATCAAAATCAAGCAAAAAATCCTTGATGTAATCTAGTTTCGTGCGAATGCTTCTAATATTTAAATGAGCTATTGAAAGACCTTTGTGTATTTCATTTAAGTTTTCACACGGTCTTGGATTTTCGGCAATGTCGCTCGACATCAAGACTAGTAAAAGAATGACTGAAGCAAAATTTATGTTTAAAGTGCAATCACGAATGAAGGAGTAAAACATATAACTGTTATATGTTACATTCCTTTTTAGTCAAAACAAAAATATAAGTACAATCGTAAACAATGAGGTATGTTTGAAAACTTGACTTTTTATAGTTGAATTAGATCTGTTGTTAAAAGTTCCGATTGCCATTCCCCACGCAGTTACATCATTACCTATGGGGTAACACAAAAATATAGACTATGAGAAATGACAATAATTAGACACCATTAACAAAAAATAAACTACCCTCCTAAATAATAAATTTTGTTAATTATTATTCAAGGACAAACTATATAAAATGTTTTTATAACTTCAGTTTGAAACAGTGGATTGCCATAAATATTCCACTATTATATCACTATAGTTCATTAATATAATAAAATAATTTTTTTATAGTACAGAATTAATGTTGACATATCACCCAGTATAACTGCATGGAACATCCCTTTGGAACGGTAATAGTGTTCAAATCACTAAATCGCTCTGTCCAAAATGATATTAACAACAGGGTACTTTATTTTGAACAGACTAAATAATGTATTCTTGCAAAAATAAACAACAATTCCGTATAGGAACTAATGTTTATCCAACTGGTTTATAGTATGAAGAACACGAATGATGGACGTGACAGGCAAAATGCTTTCAGTGGTTGTTAGTGGACGGTTTGATTCTTCATTACCGTCACCAGCGAGCAGCATGGAAGCTAATTTGTACAGCTGCAGACACTTAATTATAAGCAAGCGTATAAGAAACAGTTTACACGATAAACTCGCAGATACTTTATTGATAAAAACACTAAATAGTATGATTTCAACATACAGGGTGTTTCAAAATATATGTTACAGTTTCGTGGGTTTATAATTTGCATTTTTTGTATACAATATGTAAAAACAGAAAAACACAATTTGAAAGTGGATATTTCAAAATTTTATTACATATGAAACATGTAAGTTTTGCTTGAAAAAATGAGATGTTGGTCAGAAATTTCATAAAATTTAATTTTCAGATGATGTGTTCCAAGTGACGTCCGTTTTGACGAATAACGACGTCAATTCGTTTTCCAATGTCTGACTTACATCTCATTTTTCAAGCAAAATTGACATATTGCATATGTTATAAAATTTTGAAATGTCTTCTTTAAAATTGTGTTTTTCTGTTTTTACATATTGTATACAAAAAATGCAAATTATTTGTGAAAGCAGTTGATGTATTTGTGATTGAATAGAGTCTCTCACATAAATACCTATTTCATATTGAATTTATGAAACGAGATAAGCGAAATGATATGATTCGAGGCTCATAAAATTGGTACGAATGTAAGAGGCTATTTATCACATCACTCACATTTGAGAGAGAAAAGTGCTTCTAAGTGACAGTCTAGCTACCTTGTAAATAACACGACGTAGGTGCAATTCGGTTACCATTCATTCAAATTAATGCAACAAGAAGTAGTTCGTAAATGAATTTTATTTTGTCCTTTTCCTCTCTCATATTTTAATACTTGTTTTCTTAAATCAATAACCAACAGCAAGACACTTTAATTCAGCAATAAGCGTACCGATATCTGAATTATTTTAAAACAAAAAAGTTAGAATTTAAAACACACGATTACAATGCAACACCATACTGACGTCAAACAGTACCTACGTCATTGTTCATATGTTGCAACCATCAATATTTTAACACACGTGTGATGGTAAATCGTGTTTTATTGAGAGTCAGTGTCACTGTCAACAATAAGATAGTTATCTTGCTAATGTGTTGCTGTGGTGGGGAACTGCTTTTAACTTTGAATGTACATCCACAAATTTTTATACCGAAAATGCTTTGGAATATCCCGGACACGTTGACATGAGCTGGTGATGCCGTGTTCATAGAGTTGACCTGTGATTGGTATGCGCGCGGTTGAGCATTCGGACAATTGTGAAATTTGGCATATTTGTGTCGTTAGAGTGTAAAATGTTGGGAATTTCTTGGTGCTGATTCCCATTGATGTGACTGTAGTTATTGACAGAGGATATGTTTTTATTATCCGGGTATTTGCATGATGTGATTTTGCAGGAACATTGTTATCATTCAATTAGTGAAGCAAATATTTTCTGGTACTGTGATTTGTCAGTTTCTTGTCTGTTGTAATACCAGTAGATTTATCCATACGAGTCATCATAGATTCGAGCTAATTTATCACGACGGCATTTCTCACGAACCATTGATCCAAAGGACAAGGTAAGTGCCTAGTTGTAGCAGCGATATAGAATGGATGTGTTGGTTCGGAATATTTATGTGGTATTTTCTGAGCATATACATTGTAAACACGCACAGGGCATTTAGAATAATCTGCTGTAATTGCCCAAAGCTGAGGTCGGAGGAGATGAATACATTTTGGATTCTCAATGCCTCCGGTACGATTGTCAGTCACTCTTTTTCAAACTATATTTCAATATCCGTATCACTTAGTTAGATCAAAGTTGAGAATCGGCGATAAACTATTTTAATCACAACGCCCAGGCCATTCCTATCAAATTCCACTGAATTACCGACGTCAACCATGTTTGCTTTGATTTTTGACAGCGCGCATGAAAAAATCAGTGTAGTGAATATGTAGTGATGTTACACTAGGTTAATATAAACATATGTCATGGTTTTATGACACTCCTGCATTGGAAATTATGTAATAAAATGAAATATGTATAATGATTAATAAAAACATACACACATGCTTAAAGTATTTCTCTTTGGTGTTATACACGTAGCCGTGTTTGATGTATATATCAAATCTAGTTCAGTTTCCATAATCAACACTATGTGGTGGTTCTATATGTAATGTTACATAATGGTTGTTCTATATGTAATGTTACCTAATGGTGGTTCTATATGTAATGTTACATAATGGTGATTCTATTTGAAATGTTACGTAATGGTGGTTCTTTTTGAAATGTTACTTAATGGTGGTTCTATATGTAATGATACATACATACAGCAGTGACACGTGTGCACGGCACTTGGTCAGGTGCTTCTGAATTGTGGGACAGGCCAACATACTTTTAGAGATGTTATTATTTTAATACGAGTAATACTAATTTTAACACCAATTTCTACAATACATACATAGTATATAAAGCATCAAGTTGAGTTTTATCACCATAATATGAAACATGGAATTTCCTGTCCGTCCCAGGTCTACGATAGCGTTATCTTGATGTAAATGTCTTACGTATGTGTGATAACAAAATCCACTTTCAGGACTTTGTTTTAGTAATATAGACATAATCTTCCGTTTGTTATAATCAACATAAACATTGTTTCATATCAGACAAACGCCTAATATAGACGTAATATTCCGTTTGTTATAATCAACATAAACATTGTTTCATATCAGACAAACGCCTAATATAGACGTAATATTCCGTTTGTTGTAATCAACAGAAACATTGTTTCATATCAGATAAACGCCTAATACTTCAATTATCGGCTCCATATCGCACAACAAACGGAACGTATCCCACGCAAATACATACACTATTTAATGTGTTTCTGTAATAACTATCATTTCATGTGTTATAGCGATTACGTAAAACGTTTCCCTCCCTATGTTGAAGTACTAATCCTCATATCAAATACCCTATTAATAATTTCTTATTTTCTTTATTTACAAGACGTTAATCGACACTCGTACTTTTGAGCTCTGAGACGTTATCTCGATGATTTGCATATGACCGAGCTTACACTTTTGTAAAGATGGTGACACTTTTATGTAAGTCACAAGTGTCAGTCCGTTATCAAAGGATTTAATCTTCATTAATAAAACCCTTCCTCAATACTGATCACTGAATACATGAATACAAGAGAAAAACAATTAAGAGAAACTATGTAGAATCTCGTTTAGGTCTTATTACACAGCCGGATTCCGCTAAATAATCTAATAGTATATTTAGCTGTGTCTGCTTATTTCACCATAGCTTTTCATATAAAAAAATCATTTAAAATAGTTTCGTTCTAGAGATAGAATTATTGGTACATAAAAATGGACAATAACTGACATGTTGTCAAGTATACTTAATATAGTAGAGTCATTAAAATCATGATTTTCAAAAAGCAGTTCATGCTCCATTTGTTCCAAGATACACGTGCCTGATTAAATCGAATAGTGATGTTTCATTACTGTACATTTCAGCACATAAGGTGCGCAAAGGCGTAGAACTGTTATTGTATTTGAAACATCTATTTTTTTTAATACTTTCATACCGTATCCAAAGATTTGAAATACTTTCAGAGGTCATTCTCATATATGTAAATGAGAGGCAAATAGAATTTATTGCCCAAAATGTCCCCCACCCCACCATACATCTAACTAAGACCTTAAATAACGTACCGGGCCAGATTAGCTCTGTTGGTTAGGCGTCTGACTATAAATCCAGGAGTCGTGAATTCGAATCCCCGCCCGGCAACAGTCTCTGTTATGACTGATATACAACACTGTGTCTCATTATCATTCGTCTCTCACCGCTGATTCAAGCAGGTTAATAAGCAGTGTCTTATAGCCACTCCAATAGGTGACACGTCCAACAGACTGCGATATTTCAACAGAGCTGCATCATATAGTTAAACAATTTAAAACCACTATGGTAAGATGGTAAGATGATACACCATATAATAACCGTTATATAATTTGGTTTGTTTTGATTACATAGAGTCTATGCATTAATTGAGTTTTTGTTAATGTGTCGGAAATGTCTTTGGAATTCTTCGTCTTCTGTTGGACACATATTTTAATCTATCAAAGCGTTTGTCTAAAACAATAATTTAGCCTGTTATGAGTAACAATTACACTCAACACAGAAAGACTGGCGAATATGCATTTTCTTGCGAAATCCATTAAGAATGCAAATTATAAAAGTCTATTTCAGAAATAATCGTCAACTGAAAAATAAACACATTAAATGTCTTTAGGCTGATAAATTAGACTTGAACAACAACACAATAAAACAGTGTGATTAAAATCGATAATCTTTGAAGTCAGAAACGTGCAACATATTGGATGTCTGTTTGACATAATTAATATAATTAAAACAGGTTGAACTGTCATTAGTCTTTCAATCACAACGTTTTATTATTATTATTATTTATAACACTGTGATAAACTCTCCAATCCATTGGTATTAGTATATATGAGTTTGAAATGAATACGTTTGACTGACATTTCATTTTTAGCAGTAAAACTTTTTAAGGAATTGTTCAAATAACGTCCATTGATGGTTTAGGATTTTAATATTGTCACGCAAGCTTTATAGAATTGTTGGTTTGCCCTTCATCAGAGGACACGCGGATTGAACTGGGATTGTAGGGCAAAACATTTTCAGAGATTAAGAAAACCACAAAAAAAGTTGACACGGTAAAAATAACATCCCATCATTATAAGAAAAATTGCGTTATCGATTTGAAATGAAGATTTCACTTAAAAACGCATCATTTATACATCTCGTCTTTCTAATATTTTATTTTACAGCTTATCAAATAAACTGTTTTTTGAAATTTTATTTGCTGGAAAACATTATTAAAGTGCACGTTAAAGCACGCTTGCTAACTGTAAATTGATGGCGAATGGCATTTATAACATCATTTTGAGTTTTCATTGTAATGCTTGTATCGTTGTTGTATTCCTAGTAATGTATAATTAATCTAACAAGAGTACCATAACGCCAGAACTGTAAGCTTTAATGCTTGTTTAAGAGGCAAATAAATATCCGTTTATTAAATTTGGTACAATATAATGTATTTCAAATACACTCAAATGTCTATTGATCATTGTTACTGTCAGCAAATATTTAGAGTTTCAATGACATAACTTATGAAATACGATTTCAATATGAAATTATAATGATCATAGCATATTGTTAGCGTAATTTGATGTGCTTTTAAAAATTTTCAAATATGCGGCCTCAGTTACACAAAATAAAAAAAAATCTTCCAGACATCCAAAGTTGTGTCTCTTAACAATAAAAAACAATAATGACGAGTATTTATCTGATTAAGAAGTTAATACTTTATGAAACGTAATATTATATATGTAAATTACACAGCCTTTTCTACTTTAGAACTTAGTTATGGCAAAGTTATTGAGCAAAGGTAACAATGACATTTTCATTTGTAGATAAGCAATCATTTCCTTTGAAGTTGATTTTTTTCAGTTAGATTACACCAACGGTTTACATAACTGCTGTGTGTTAAAATGTGTATCTGTATACTTTTTACACGACTGTGTCCTTGATGATGTCAACTACGATGTATAACGCAATATGTAGTTTACATTTTTATCCATATCACAATATACCCCAACTTAGATTTAAGGCTTGAGATAATAGAATGTGACAAACAATTTATTTTTTCTAATTACGAAAAACACACACATTTTATATAATGTGTGGTGATGTCCTAAGAGGAAATGAGTACAATTGTATAACATATACCCACAAAATTATATATACAATGTACAAAGTAACAATACTTACGGATTAGGATCTTCATATCGTTATGCTAACGTAATGTTATATATTTTAAATATTCATTTGATTCATAATCACATTAACTAATTTTAAGTGCATAAGAACACGTCTTCATTTCTCATTACTGTATATCTTCATTCGGCTGCTCCAGATTTTAAATATATATGAATATAAGTATGTGATTGCATAATGATGTGCACTAGAATCAATTATTGTGAACTTTGAATCTGCCAAGTTCCAAATAAGTATGTGACTTATCGTAAATTTCTATTCTCACTAGCATAAATAGCTATTGAATATTTAAATTTCCGGTCAAAGTTTTCCCATGAGAGCAACCATAGTCTTGCGCTAGGACGTATTATACCAAGGATGATTTTTAAAGTTATAAGAATTCAGTTCACAATCTATGTAAATAATTTGAGTTTAAAATCTGCAACAGACGTAAACATCATCGAAAACGAAAGTTTTACACTCACCTGCAAATACGTAGACCTTAGAAATAGATTTTAAAGTATTTTATATTACGTTCGTTAAACAAACCGAGTAAAAAATGTTGTTTTTATTTTGATTGGTAGAATGGGCCATATAAAAAAGATAAAGATGCTACATGAAACAAGCTGCTGAGAGTTTTCAATTCCAAAAAGCATAAGCGAGCAAAAATCAATCTTCTTATGTATATTGTATTTGCAAAAATACATATTTCCAACTATTTGACAAATAAATGAAAAAAACATTATGAATGATGTTGATTTCTTACGAAAACATAACAAAACAACCAGATAATGTGTAAATAAATAAAAAGCTGATACTGTAATGTTAAAAGATGAAAAAAAGAAGTCCGCAAAAAAAAGCTAGCATCGTATTTGAGTTGTTCAATGTTAAATAGTTTCGGGATGAACGGAACATTGATACGAAGAAAAAGACGACACGTTGTGACACAACGTTAACAGCTGCATAGCACATATTTTACGGCTCAAAATAGTATGAAATGAAGTATTTTGAAAGATATCTTTACAGTAAACGGATAGCATATTAATTGATCAAACGGTAAATAAACGAAGCTGGTATTGTCTAAATTCTTGCGTTACAAGGAATTTAATGAAGATTGTTTCAAATGAATTACTGTTTAAAAACAAAATTTTCTTTCTAAAACTAAGTGAACTATCGGTATTCTAAATCCTATTCAGAAATTATATCTAAATTAGGGACAAATAAACAAAGCTATTCTGTGATTTATGGTGCTAAGTAATGAATTACAGTAACTAAATTGAAATTATGAACACTGAAATCGAAATTCTGCGTCGTCAATCGTGACTATATCATTTTATCATTTGTTTGACGAAATAAAACTGGTATTATTTCACTTTTAAAACAGCAATTGTCAATGTGTCTACCTTGTACTAACTCTGTGTAAGTAACTGTGTGTTTATTTTCCTCCAAGGTTTGAACCAAACTATGATTTTAATTGTTTTAAAGATTTGTTTTAATCGATATTTATATAACATTTAGAGGAATCAATATCGTCGAATTTTTAAACTTTGATATATTAAGCAAACCGAACGAAGTTGGTAAAATAATTCGTAATAGTTATAAAAAACATTCTCATCACAGCAGTCCCATTCAAGGCATACATATATATGCCATCCAAAATTAACAAAAAAGTATATGTTTATTCAATTGTTTGTATCAATTTGGTGTGATGTATGCATATAAAGTTTTATCTAAATGTAACCTGTTTAAATTTAGTTAAATCACATTTTTCTCACTCCGCTTGATTCCACTGATATTGAAACGGTAACCATGACAGACCTTGACTTCCTCTTACACTATTTTGAACGTCATATTTAAGATAGTTTAAGATTTTTTAAGAAAACATGAAATTTAATGTCTAAGTCAAACATATAAAAATCTATATTTCTTGTTATCTTTTCTCATGATGTTGATACATTTGATTACAAAAATAGAAACAATGAAGCATTTTAGCAAATAACAATAAATATGCACGTTTTAGAAATAAAAACGAAATTAAATGTCTGCACTGATGTATAATTTATATATATGAACATTTATATCATATGGAGATAGTTATTTGTGAACAGCCAGACATAAATGTACAGACCAGACTACGACAAGCGCACCTAGTTGCAATGCAAACCATAGATACAATATCAAGGCATCTACCAAACCAATATATTTGGTGTCAACCATGACTTTTAGACTATGGTTTCACATGTAACACATCTTGACTTGAAGGACAATTTACATACATTTACTGATAGCTTTACATGAATAGGATCCAGTTTAAGATTCATGACTACTCACATGCTATATAAAGGAAACATTCAGAAACCCATTGGATCATAAAGATATAGTAAAATATATGTTTTTTTTAGAAAGGGAGATAATTGAAATCACAACAATGGAATTTCCACTTTTTAGGATCTTTTCAGATGCACATTCACAATGTATGATATATATGAAGATAAATATTCGTGATATATATATATATATCACGTTGTGTCGTTCTTAGCTCATATATAAATATAAGGGAAAAATAGCATATAAGCTTCACGTTTTCTTCTGAAGAATTTAAACATACGTATTATTTTATATTACGTTTGCATGTTTTCACAAGAATGTATAACATACGAATAAAATATGGTTTAAACCTACTACCTTACAATGAGTTAAAGTAAAACAAATTAATTTCTGTTGATAGCTATTGTTATGATTACATTACATATCGCTATAGTGCTAATAGAAGCGGCTAAGACGGGTGGAATATTATTATTATCCCATTCACCTTTTTATATACATTACGTTTAAATTTAAAAATTATAAAATTCGTCCAAGATCTTCGTTATGAGTCTAAATATATTGGGTTACGCGGTTTGCTTTCGAAATCAAACATTGTCGAATTGTCTAGTTCTTTATCCGGGGTATCTATACCAAATACAAGTCTAAGACTGTCTTATTACATTCAAAGTAATGTCGAAATGTCAATGAGTCTTTCCGTGCAGTTAACACCAATTACCGAAGTCTTGAAGTAGTTCGGCTACCAATTGATTACTACGTGCTATCCTGTCGTCATTTTAAGTGATCATTATAACACCCGATATCGCATTATTAGGTTTTCTAAGGAACATTATTTGATCACATTTTATGGGATTTGTCTGATTTTACTGTGTGTAAGCAACGATGGAGAAAAAAAATATGTGGAAAGGCACACACAGATGCAATTACGTTAATATTCCGATTGTTAACAACGTGTTCAGCGATACATCTCACAACCCGATTAGCAATAACGGAATGAAGATAGGATAAGCTTTTATTCAGAATTCACATTTTGTTTCCCTTTAACGATTCGAACTGATTGTGACATTTTATTATATAAATTTTGTTAAATTGCATTAGATTGGTTTGACTTTGTATATTTATACTAATTGATCGTTTTTAAACTTTAAAAACATCGAACTCTTTTGCAACATGCCTTTCTCCATTTTTGCGATACAGGGCCATATTTAATAAATGATGGCCAATGACAAAATCACTTTACTTACTTTTATCGCGTATTATCAATGTTGATATATTCTTCAAGAAACATAGATCAATGTGTTTTGTCATATCTGAGCTGAGTTACTTACTTTCCCTTGTTGAAATAGATATCAAAAAGAGAAAGAGAAGGTTTGATGAACCTGTAATTTGTATTTAAATTCTGCTGTAACAGGTTTGTGAATGATCGGTATGAATATATTGTGTTTATGTTTGTAAGTGGTTGCACCCTAAGTGTTACTCTGTTTAAGCACATCGTAGTGTCTGAATCGAAATAGGTACTACTTATAATACACACGCCCGGCCATAGTCTCCGTGTTTATTGGAATACGACATTGCGTCTCATTGTCATTTGTCTCGCTCGTACCGCTGATTTAAGTGGTACAGTTATGTATTACTTGCCGTGATGGTGAGCTCGAGTACTCGTTAACCTACCAATATCCAAGAAAAAGTAGGTTGGTTAACTGATCGTCTGTTAGCACGTGATGCCATAACAATAATGCTAAATATGCAAATAAACAAACAGTTTTATTCGGTACACTACACTACCGAAAATAAGAAAAGTATACATCTAAATATGTATTGTAAATATGTTAACAATTACACTCCTTGGTAAAAGGCTGTGAGGCAAAACAAAAAATATACAATCACCTGACATACATTACTTGACTTAGGAAATATTACCTTAACGAAAGCGGCAAGTGGTGTAATTTAGTCGATATAGAAATAGTAAAAAGGTACAGAAACATGAAGTGATAGCCAATGTTCCCGAACTACTGTCAAACATATAGAATAATCAGTGTTTAATAAACGGTCTAAAATAGAATTTGCCAAAACGAGAAAATAAACGGAAATATAAACAGAAGAGAATGATAATGTAGCAAAACGTTCGACAATGAAGCAGTTAGAATTACCCAGTATTCTACTGGATGAAAAAAAATGTTTGATCAAAGTTTTGATTGCCCATATAACGTTTACCTATCACTCGACTCATACTGAGACCCTGCATTGGCACATATCTTTGCTTCACCAATTGTCCCAGTCTTTGCAAAACTAAATAAGACATTAAGTATAAGGATTAACCAATCATCAAATTCTCATAGCACTGTAAAGATGTTACACCATGTTGATTTTTTATAATGATTAAAAGTGTCAACGATCAAGGAATTGACGAAGCCTGTAAATATTACCAGCATAGAAGACACTTCAAGGAAAGACAAACCATGTCACGGTAATGCATTTGGAAATTAGAGGAATATTACAGAAGTATCATTTATAACATCTGTAGCGATGTGGTATGAGCTGATATATCTCATTACAGAGCTGATTGTTGCTCCGTGCTCTTATAAATATTACACCTGTCTCTTCCACTCTATATTTTTATCTAAAAAAATGACAATATCTGTTAAATTGACAGTATTTAAACACACACAATGCAATGGTACATCTAAGACTTTGTTCTGTAAAAATGTACTTCTCTTTTGATATATCTGTAAAGTTTAGAAAAGTATCCATTTTAAAACCAGCGATGTGTTATTGCTGTATATGCTATGCAAACCATTGCCTGACGCATCTACAGCCAGAAATCACAAACCCTATGAACCGTTTTGAATTTATTTCAAACCGTATTCTGTATGACTGTTTGAGCATAAGAACCATGTTATCTCTAACAAAATGGGGCGCAACCGTGTAGTGAGATGTATACCAGGGGAAAAGTCCCAAACAGACTACTCAAAATTTTTACACGAGAATTGCCCTATAGTCATTCAGATGGGACGAACATGTATAGGGATACTTTCAAAATATTGCGTTATTTAAGATCCGCAACAGAGCTGCATTATATAGTAAATAAAATAGTTGAAAAATGTAAAACCATTATGGCGCAGCGTGAGTGCATCCCAATTCAAATGAGGCATGTTAACGATATCAAAACCAAAACCATCGTTATTGTTACGTAATGTGTAGCTTATTATTACAGTATTAATACAGAAATTCAACCATGAAGGGTATCAGATATGGGATGTCCCAAACCTCCCGCATGTATATTCATTAGATTAAATCGACATTTTTCTTTAAATAGTGACATTTGCTTTATTGTTCGGCTAATTTAAATAAAGGTGTCACGATGATGTTGTCGCTTATTATAATCTAAGAAGTCTAAGAAGTGATAAGCATTGCTTGTGTAATGAAACTGTTTATAAATTATTCGGTTACAAGGTTGTACATTGTATCAGTATCGGATGTTTTAAAAGCAGCGTCTCTGACTTGTACCTATAATTACTCTTTACATTTGAATGATTAATATAATTATTACTTTGATATTTCTAGTGTGTAGCTCCAACCTTTCAGAATTGAAGGCAAACAATCACAAAACTATTTAACTTCACCTTCAAGAAAAACTGATGTACTTCATTATAATATCAGTTACACTTTTAGAATTAAGTTTAAACATTTGGAATCATGATTTATAATATATGTTATCTATATATACCAGTTGCATCAACAATTCACTATATATAAAATAATGTATCCTTCTTTCAAAAATAAGAACATAATATAACCATCAGGAGATACAGGAATCGGAGCAGGATGGACAAAACTGATACAAGTATTAAGCATAATAAG
The DNA here is from genome assembly GCA_029582155.1 of Panopea generosa. Lineage (NCBI taxonomy): Eukaryota > Metazoa > Mollusca > Bivalvia > Adapedonta > Hiatellidae > Panopea > Panopea generosa. The sequence goes on along the minus strand of CM055910.1, from coordinate 49,437,648 downwards.
TCTTATACATAAATAAAAAGTGATAACTTGGGTACCAACCTTGTAGCAGCAAGTAGCAGGTCTCACTGAAGAATTACCTCACTTACATGGCGGTAAGAAATTAGAGCTGTGTAAAGCGGTTTGGATTTTTTTTTGTTAAAAATGCATTAAATGTCATATTTCTTTGTGCATATGGGGACATCATTAGAACATTTTCATGATTTCTCCAAAGTTTGGGTGACATTGGGATGCGTAATGAGACACTGCAAAAATGGACAGAATTGTCAAAAATGAAGGGGTGCTATCAAACCATCGAAATTGTGAAAAAGCGACCTGGTCAACCCCATGTTTTTTCCTGCATAATTGGACAAACAGAGGACTATCTATGGGAGTAAGGTACTTTTAGAACCATTGGTAATGTATGTAGTGTTTCAGAAGTGCATGTTTCTATATGTAGAACAATACAAAATTAATCAGTGTGTGAGACGTAGCAGACGACGTCACTGGGGAGCCTACAGCTTGTTAAAGTGTGAACACAACATCGCCCGCACCCCGTGGTCATATCAGAGACGAGACATTGTAAATAAACGAATTCCCACCAGACTTTTCTCAAATTTGTTCAGAATCTTCGTAAATGAACAGTTTAATAGCGTGCTTATCCCAATCAATGGTCTCGTCAATTTACATTGTTTCAATGTATTTAGATATTCGTAAAAATGTAATGAAAGACAATAAACACTGTTTTATTATAAAACGTACGCAGTAACGTTTTTATTTGATCCATGTGTATATAGAATTTATTGAACGTTTGAGTGTCGTAACTGAAAAGTAATTTATTCGTAAATGTTGTGTCACGCATAAGTCTTCCTATTACCGAATAACGATATCAAGTTATGTCTCTAACGAAAAATAATACAACGGTTGAGTAACTGTTTTATAAATATCATATTTAACACTATATCATTCATTATTTATATTTGTTAATATAATGACGTCAGTCTATACGTATATAATGACGTCGATAACATCGGTATACTCAAGAGAGGTAAAAGGAGATATCTCAATAAGGTGAAACTGAATACCGAAAAGTGAATGTGTTAAACTTTGTAAAATTCAGGGAATTCTTTATTCAAGATATATAGGAAATTCATCGTAAGAAATAAATCTAGATTTTAGTGTGATCTTTCTGGCGGGCTTTCATTAGGGTGTGTTTAATATTTAATGTAAAACCTCTTATTAGAATCTACAGCTTTTATCCACTTTCAAATAACTGTTTAGTTCAGTTTTGAACATTATTGGAAATATTTCCTTTCTCGCGCATGTCTACTAAATTATGTTATTTTATAATTTTATTTGTTAAACATTGAGGACATGTTTTGCTTTAATATAGAAGTACGACCGTTACACTCTTAATGTCCCCAGCGGCGATCGTGTTCTCGTTGATATTGATGTAACCGTAATGTAACAGCAAACACTGTCTGAATGTGTGTAAAATAAAAAAAATTGAATATATCGGAAAGTAATCAGTTATTAGAATATTTATTCATAATATTGAAAACATGACAAAATAAATGTAAACGAAATATTGCATTTTCTTGTTAAAAATGGAAGGAAAACAAGAAGAAAATGACAGATATTCATATTATCTGGACAAAGTAAAACAAACCAATGTTGCTTTGAATCTTACAATTTAAGAGTATTTTGTTCAACAGAGTTATGTCAATGGGGACACTCGATGTCAGAGAGAAAACTAAAATAACAAGACTTTGTACTGATTATTTAATAGCAATTGGGTCATGACTTTTCGACGGTGCTTGTTTAACGTGTATTCAACGGTCGCACAAATCGTAACAAATAACCAATCAGAATGTAGGAAAACCATTAAGTACATCATGCAACACATATTACCCATAAGTGTATGTTTACAGGGTTTTCACTTTACAAAAGACAAATTGTTTAGACTGAGTCCGATTTTCAGATTTGTAGAGGTCCTCCGTGGTCGAAGGTTCTAAGGCGCCTCCTCAAGATCATTTTCTTCTCACAGCTAAGGTTGTTCGTTCGAGTCCCGCTCGCTTTAAAAAACTTTATGCGAGAAAGTTTCCAGTTACTTACGAAAGGACGGTAGTTCTACTCAGTCTGAGGTCTTCGTCCACCAGTAAAACTGGATATGCCATGGTATATAACCTGAACAGTGTTGAAAATGGCGTTAAACCCCATTAACCCCCCCACTCTCCCCCTTTCAAAAGATTTAAAGAGTTCATGAAATTTCCCACAGTGATTGTTTTCATTAAGTATTTTCTCAACTCAAAACTCTCAATGGCTCTAATTTATTACTTGAACTGAAAACATTATAAAACCCAGTAATAAAAAATCTCAAATTCTCAAGTTGAGATCTTTAGTGTAACAGGGGCCCAGCTTACTTTATTTCCATGACGATCCATCAAACACTTTGTTTATTACAAATATAAAACCTTCACCAAACCGACAATGATTTGAACAGAAACTTATAAAAGGGTACAAATCGATGTTCACTTTATCAGTTTGGTTCATTTAGCGATAATATGCATTGTCGAGACAACGAGTATTGCTACACATGTATCGCAAAGTTCACGGAAGCGAAAACAGATGTAATCGCTTTGGAAAGATCTGTAGTAAAATCAACTCTTGGGAGCTTGAGACTGTTTTACAGAAGCACTAGATCACACTGATATTCGCACTACGCCACTCTATGAAATGAGGATAAAGTTGAGTAATTCTCTTACAAATTCAGATGAAATGCATTAGACAAAATCACAGTAACCAGATTCAACTATCTTTGCTACGGAAATAATTCTAATTTTGAATACGTGCATAAAGGAAGAAGAAGAAGAATTAATTGAAATCAATGAAATAAAAATAAAGTTATTAAAATGCTTAATGAAATGAAGATTAATTTGCATGCAGAGATACTCAAAACAATTAGAATAAAATAAATATCTAAAATGGTGTTAAATCAATCGAAAGCCAGGCAAAAAAACAGGTCGCAACCAATCTATTAAGAGTTTTGTGGTACCCTCCTATTCGATGGAAAATATCACTAAATGAAACATTCATCTAAACATAACCTGCTATTCTTTTATATTGTGGTTGCATCCGTTGCTGCCAAATTTCCTTTATCAGATAAAAAAAACCCTTTATATTTTGTTTGTTCTCCTAATTTCTCTTAGCCAACTGAGAACAGTTTTTTGGCATGCTATATAAAGAGAACCACGTCAATTTATTTAACTATAAACAACAAAGACAATATACTTCAAGATGGTCACTCTGTAATTGTCAACAGTGTAATGCAATAAAAAGAAAAGTCAGTTTTGGAGGGTGTGAAAAATACAATTCTATGACAATGACACTATATATTTATTTATATATTTCATATATTAATGTATAGCTTGTAACATCTGAGGTACATATTTAGAATAATATTCTAAAACTGCATCCTCGAGATTCTGATAGTGTTTGTCTTTGATTTAAAAAAAACTTACGTTAGAATCGTTTCAACTAAGTTGTCACCTTTGTGCGAGTCTAGCTGTATGTATATCGTCGCCTTATTTGACGTTACTCTAATAACAGACTCGTTATAGTATAAGACGAACCAATCTCTTCCAGGTTGGGCCTGTAACATAGCAGTGCGATATGGGCACGTTGCATGGTCAGTTGCTTCAGTAAAGGTTCAATGACGTCACATGTCACATGATTGGTTCTACTCCGATTCATTCTGAGGTCTTCCTTAACCAGTTAAACAAGATATGCCATATACATATATAACATAAAATGTGTTACAAAAGGCGTAATACCTATTAATAAGAAATGAGCAAAGTCCATTATTTAACTATATATAGCTGAGACGGATGAAAGCTTAAATTACGAAAATCTTGAAAATCTATCTGAAGTAGTATTACGGTAATAGTGCAACTACACTATATCTACATAAACCTCAGGTAGTATTATGGTAATGGTGCAACTATATTATACCTGCAGTTGTATTATGGTAATGGTGAAACTATATTACATATACATATACCTGGAGTTGTGTTATGGTAATGGTGCAACTATATTAAATCTACATATATATCTGAAGTTGTAGTATGGTAATAGTGAACTTTTTTTTATATCTACATACACCTGAAGTTATATTATGGTAATGGTGCAACTTTATTATACCTGAAGTTGTATTATGGTAATGGTGCAACTATATTATACCTGAAGTTGTATTATGTTAATGGTGAAACTATATTACATATACCTGGAGTTATATTATGGTAATGGTGCAACTATATTATATCTACATAAACCTGAAGTTGTATTATGGTAAAGTTGCAACTATATTATATCTACATATACCTGAAGTTATATTATGGTAATGGTGCAACTAAATTATATGTACATATATCTGAAGTTGTATTATGGTTATGGTGCAACTATATTATATCTACATATATCTGAAGTTGTATTATGGTAATGGTGCTACTACATTATATCTACATATATCTGAAATTGTATTATGGTAATGGTGCTACTATATTATATGTACATATATCTGAAGTTGTATTATGGTAATGGTGCTACTACATTATATCTACATATATCTGAAGTTGTATTATGGAAATGGTGCTACTACATTTTATCTACATATATCTGAAGTTGTATTATGGTAATGGTGCAACTATATTATATCTACATATACCTGATGTTGTATTATGGTAATGGTGCTACTACATTATATCTACATAAATATGAGAAGTTTTATTATGGTTATGGTGCTACTATATTATATCTACATATATCTGAAGTTGTATTATGGTAATGGTGCTACTATATTATATGTACATATATCTGAAGTTGTATTATGGTAATGGTGCTACTACATTATATCTACATATATCTGAAGTTGTATTATGGTAATGGTGCAACTATATTATATCTACATATATATGAAGTTGTATTATGGTAATGGTGCTACTACATTTTATCTACATATATCTGAATTTGTATTATGGTAATGGTGCAACTATATTATATCTACATATACCTGATGTTGTATTATGGTAATGGTGCTACTACATTATATCTACATATATATGAGAAGTTTTATTATGGTTATGGTGCTACTATATTATATCTAAATATATCTGAAGTTGTATTATGGTAATGGTGCTACTAAATTATATGTACATATATCTGAAGTTGTATTATGGTAATGGTGCTACTACATTATATCTACATATATCTGAATTTGTATTATGGTAATGGTGCTACTACATTATATCTACATATATCTGAAGTTGTATTATGGTAATGGTGCTACTACATTATATCTACATATATCTGAAGTTTTATTATGGTTATGGTGCTACTATATTATATATACATATATCTGAAGTTGTATTATGGTAATGGTGCTACTATATTATATCTACATATATCTGAAGTTGTATTATGGTAATGGTGCTACTATATCATATCTTCATATACCTGATGTTGTATTTTGGTAATTGTGTAACTATAATTTATCTACATAAACCTGAAGTTGTATTATAGTAATGGTGCTACTATATTATATCTACATATATCTGAAGTTGTATTATGGTAATGGTTCAACTATATTATACCTGCAGTTGTATTATGGTAATGGTGAAACTAAGTTTGGTCACAAAACTGCCGTCTGTTTTATAAAAATATAATGGGCCACAAACATATTGTCAAGTACAAAGAATACCAACATCGGATTGACCTTAACTGGCCAAACGGCACACCAAGCGTTAAAACTTACATAGCTCCAGGGAATACTACAACGGAAGGTACATCCGCACATGAAAACATTACATAAACGGCTTGTGCTTATAACACTAACTAGTGTTATCATGACCGATACTTTTATACACATAAAAGTTTGAATTACACATCGTTCATAAAACAATGTCTCCTTATACAAACAAAATATGTAATCGTATATATATACACAACTATATTATATCTACATATACCTGATGTTGTATTATGGTAATGGTGTTACTATATTATATCTACATATATCTGAAGTTGTATTATGGTAATGGTGCAACTAAATTATATGTACATATATCTGAAGTTGTATTATGGTAATGGTGCAACTGTATTATATCTACATATACCTGATGTTGTATTATGGTAATGGTGCTACTTTATCATATCTACATATCCCTGATGTTGTATTATGGTAATGGTGCAACTATATTATATCTACATATATCTGAAGTTGTATCATGGTAATGGTGCAACTATATTATATCTACATATACCTGATGTTGTATTATGGAAATGGTGCTACTGTATCATATCTACATATACCTGAAGTTGTATTATGGTAATGGTGCAACTATATTATGAAGAGCATTCGGCGCTTAACATACCTATTTTTTTCTGATAAACGCAGTAGACACATGAAGATTGAAAGCATTGCTAATGTTATGGACAGTATCAATATCCACTCAGACTATGTTTCCACAACCTCATGCACTTTGTAATATAAGTAAAGTTATGTATATAGCTGTCAGTGTGTAATTGTTATTCATTTGGCAGTCATTAATGTAAGTTTGCTCATAGATCAACGTTCTTCTAGTTTTATAATTGTATTACCAATACAATATTACAGTCGGAGTGTTGCATAGATATTTCTCTCTTCTTTATAGTCTCAGTGGTTCTACACTTTTCTCTGCTGACATTAAAACAAATTGCATGATGCTAAACTTAGCATTGATATGTGGATTTGTCTAATAAACTGTAAATTTATACAAACTGACTGGACCATTCATTCTTTAAGGACAATTGGTTGTTGTGCACATTACTTTACCTTGAATTATTTGATGGCAATAAATGCGTTTGTAATTCATAATATATTTTGTTCGCTCATTAAAGACTTTAACATTCATATTTCACTCATTGGATTTAGTGTATTCTAATTCATTTCAGCACGGTTGTGATGTCAGTAAAAATAATTTATTCAACAATGTTTCCCTAATTAATGACGTATTCGAAATGGCATATGTTTGTAGATAGTGTTGGTATTATCAGTTTTTGTTGAAATATACAGCCAAAAAACATGTGTAGTAAGAAAAAAATAAGTCACATAATTGATTTTATATATAGTTGCAGATGTATTACCATGTAGTATCTATAATATACAGGTGTATATCTATCACCACACAGTGTCTATTACATACAAGTGTATGTCAGCCTTTGGAATAAAATTATAATAATATCCCACAGGTGACATAAACAATCTTGTGCTCTCAATGCGACGTCGCTGTCAAGCAGTCATCATCGCACGTGGTGGCCACACACGCTACTGATAACCCGATTTTTAAATCCATCCCTTCCTGTTTTAAATTCAAATCAAACGATAAAATTGATAATTTCTGTCCAATTTAGCTATTTCAGTAGATTTATAAGACATAATTATGGAATAAACAGAAGACTTCAGTCAAATTTAGTTTAATGTTAACAAAATATTCACATTCAAAGTTTCTTTTTTGGTTCATTTAATATAATATCATTGCATGGACGTTCGCTATTATCAGTGTATATAATATCATTGCATATGAGTTCTTCATAAACGGTTCAATAAAAACGTATAATGTGTAGAAGATCTAGAGGGTGTTCTACATAATAAACAAACATATACAAAGAAACAGGAGATTAAACAACAAAATGAACACCAAATACTGAGCATGTGTTCTAGTATTTATTTTGGAGGTGTTTACCAGTTGTATACATTTTCACAAAAAAAGACATGGATATATATCATTATGTAAAACTGAAATTAAATCTATTATAAGTATTCTATCACAAGGTTTTGTCTGTATGAGGGTGTCCATAGAAACCATCAAATTCTATGTTTTCAATGAGAAGTATTCAATTACGAGGATTGTGTTCGTATGAGGGCGTCCATAGCAACCATAAAATTCTATGTTTTCAATGAGAAGTATTCAATGACAAGGATTTTGTCTGTATGAGGGCGTCCATAGCAACCATCAAATTCTATGTTTTCAATGAGAAGTATTCAATTATAATGACTTTTTCTGTATAAGGGCGTCAATAGCAGCCATAGAATTCTATAATTTCAATAAGAAGTATTTAATTATAAGGACTTTTTCTGAATGAGGGCGTCCATAGCACCATAGCAACCATAGAATTTTATGATTTCAAAGAGGTACTAAATTGTTTTCTTCTAGTTATTTGAAAATAAAAATATCTGAGATTTCATGAAATCAACGTGTGTCTATAGACATAGTAAATCAGATGCCAGTATCAATTTATTTATTTATGGAAGCGCCATGTTTTGTCTAATCTACATATCAAGTGAGGTAAACCGTGTCTTCATCAATGTATGCGACCGTCGTTAGTATTGAAGCACGTAGTCCAGTGGTAGAGCACAGAACCCATGATCGGAGGGTCGTTGGTTCGATCCTCCGCCATGGCTATGCGTGGTGTCCTTGAGCAAGACATATTTTCTTTCCGCATATACTTAGTACTGGTTCTACTCATGAAGACTTCAAGCGTGATTCGAAGTAAAATAAGTAAGTTTGGGCTAAGTAAGTAGACTATTTCCCAAAGGGTTGGCAGTATTACAGACAAGTCAATAAAACAAATATGAAATAAAAGCTATGACGATAAACAGAGAATCTTGTATTATCTACGTACATGACTAAACCCATTAAAACTTGGACATTAATAAGAGTATGTGTCTGGTGTCTGCAGAATATTTATTTATGTGTCACATGTTTAAGATTGCATTGCTGTGTTTATTTAAGCTAGTGCATCGTTAACTGATTGATATTAAATATGATAGTTAACATTCTAAGAGCTAAGAAGCATTAACGAAAAATCATCCCCTGTTTATATATAACACATTTCCCTATTGATCCTGAATATCTGCAGTTGTTGATTGCTCTAAGTTAAAGATAAAAATCTTATAATTATAACACATACAATTTTATTAAATTAAATAGTAAACCATTACACAAAAACCTGGTTTCTCTTTTATCAATACACCAATAATTGTTATATTGGATAGACATTTAATAAACAGTGATTTAAAAACAGTACCTTCTTCCTCTATTATTCCTACATGGCATGGGCCGTTCAGTAATTGTTTAACTAATCTTGTTTAAAGGAAACACTATATATATATATATATATATATATATATATATATATATATATATATATATATATATATTGTGTTTTGAATAATTCACCAACATGTATAAATGAAATAAATGAAAACAAATATATTTGATTAAAAGCAGCATCGCTTGAGATTTTAATGAGAGACACGGCACTTTGATCTATTTACACTCAATGTATTTTTTTCGAAATTAAATACAGTATTTATAAGTAGCACAGATAAATGTAAAATACTTTGTATTCAGGTCCTTGCATAACTGTTCATTTTAAATTGTTACATAACTCTGAAAAATCTTACAAAATCGTCCTTTGTAAACATCAATGCCAAAAAGTGATTTGACCATATGTTAAACGTATGGCAGAACTAATAGAATCTTACCTAAATTTTAATTATTTTTTAATAATATTTTCAAAAATAGTGTGAAAATAAATTTATTCTGACATATACTAATTCATTTAAGTTAAAGTGTCAGCTAATAGTAGGCTATCCAAAAAGCAAAATGACCCTTATTTTAACTTTTGATGGCAATTTTTAGTAGAATTGTTTTAGTACCATAACATTATTCCCCAATATGTATAGCATCGTGTGATGATGGATGCCACTCATGAAATTGCGTTTTAAGGTCACAGTTGAGGTCAAGGGTCAATCAGATGCAAGAATTAACAAAACGGTATTGTATATAAATTGTTGTTACTAATGTTACAATTATGTTATTTTATATATTTTTTCTTTAATGACATGTTTTTAATAGTCTAATAGACAATATAGACAAATATACAATATTTTATTTGAGTAATGTAGGCCTCCGGCCCATAATACATTTTTAAACACATGGTAAACGTGGAATCTAACAAATAAACATTCATAATACGAACATTATAATTTCAATACAGTTTTGATAAAATGAATGCAATATATTTATATATATATATATATATATATATATATATATTAACGTATTGACTGATCTGTTGTTTTGCTCATGATCAATGTTTGTGTCAATCTTATTTCAAATTCTGAAAAAAAGAAAAAAGTAATACACAATTTCGAGATTTAATTCAAGTCATTATGTTATACGTCATTTTGTTTTAAATTTGGAGGTAAAGAGTTATTTTATTAAACATCTCAAATAAAAACTTTGCCAGTTTGATTATCTTGTCAGAATTGGCTGTGCTCATCAAACTGTAGAATTCATATACATTATGATAGTTGTGATTGTTATAGTTAATAATGAAACAGTGTAAAGGACAATGGAGCATCTATTTAAAGGATATTGAAACATGCCTGTCTTTCTGTTTGTTTTTATACGAGTCGAAAGTTCAATAAGTACATTTAAAATGTAGCGATTTCAGTAGTTGTTGTTTATTGCAAATCTCCAATTTGATATTAACCTTGAATTTTATGCATATCTTTGAAGATAAATACTAAACTTAACTCTAAAAGTTAAGTGTTCGTTTGGACGTCCGTATGTTTTACACAGTACGATAATACACTGGTGCATATTTTTTTATCATGTATTATTTTCCAATTGAAATGCGATTCAAGGACAAATAGCAATTACGAATATATATACCTTTGATTAAAAGTAAATGTAAAAGAAAGAGAGTTTATGGTATGATTTAATCAAATTACCTTAATTGTACGAAAATTACTTGTTACCTCCAGTATAGAAGTTCTTGACAGAAATGACAGTTTTGATCGCGACACTTGATTGAAACTTTTTATGGCATAAATTTTGTTATAGTGTATTCACTTCCAAAAACAAAATTAATAAACTCAAAAGAAAAATGGGATCTCCTGGACCTTCTACTAGTAGTGTCGAAGAAGTGTTGAAAGATGCTCCTGTCCGTTCAGCAACTTATGCAAAATATTACAAACTGATTCGAGTTGTTGTATTTTATTTCCGTCGGAAGATGTAAAAACAGTTACACCGTTAATGAGTGATATTTTTCAAGAATATATATTGCGGCTGTAAATGATCTTATTGCGTCCGAAGTAAAATACATTCTAAAATGACTGTCTAAGTTTAAAAAACAAATTGTGAAGTATGAGGATACTATCGGAGATGATACAGTAATGACAGAATTATGAGGATTTAGCTCCGGTGATTATTGGTGGCGACTGGAGTAGCTATTTTACAAGGAAGCGGGTATTAAATCAGACTGTTCCAAGCAAATATGAAGATCGTTCTATGAAGACGTCAAAAAAGCTATTGACCCAAATCACAGTTTATTAGACCATCATATATGCGTCTGATTTTGGGTCATATACTGATTTATCTGATAATGTTTCAAGTATTCTATGAAAGTATACTTATACAGGAAAGTGTTTACTGCTGCTCAACATTAACAGGTGAGATAGACATTGATTATGTAGACAAGGTAATTCCTGGAAAGTTCTTTCTCTATCTCGCCTGCTATTTGGTGGTATGACAATTATTCTAGATGGCAATGCTGAAGTCAGAACCTATGCGAAGAACTGTTACGTTTGTATACTAGCGCAGGAGATATAGTATTTGGCGTTTCTAACGGCATACACAATCTCAAAATGTTGGCCTTGGACATGCTCTTCGCAAGACAGCTCGTTCTGAAATGAGTGTCAGTCGTTTTCATGCTGTCAACCACACTGTTATAAATATTATCAGTAGAACTGACAACTTAATTGCAAATGACAGTCTTGGGATGTATATCGAAAATGGATATGATCTGTTTATGTCCTGTGATAATATTGGTGCTATTGAAGCAACGTTAGATGAAAGAAACATAGTTTACAGCACAATATGATGGTTGGGAAATACAGTCAAATTCTAGAAAATATTATGTGGGTACTAATACCAGAACTTAATAATTGGGCAAACATGCTTCTGCTGATACTATGAAAACTATCCACTAAGATAAAGCAATGATGGTAGGCTATATCCAATACATGGACCTGACAACATAAATGCAAGTAGTTGGTACACAAACAATAATGAAACACGTTAAACAGCATATATTCGGAATATTTGAATAGATTTTTAGCAAAAAAGTCAAAATGATGTGCAAACAGTTCCGACATGGAGAGCTTACAATGAATTAAGCAGTCCATATATTCTACCAATGACAACTATAGGAATGCTTCTAATACTACAATCCTATTTAGATGAACTGAACACATTTACTACTGTTATCAATATATCTGAAGAAATTTCAAATCATATTGGTCAAAGCAACACCGTTATCACAGCAGATCAGCCATCCTTTCTAAAAAGAAATAACTTGTATGCGGCAATCAAGACCTGTTTACTTAGTTGATAATTATGAAGTCTCTCAAAAGACAGCACCAGATATGTGTGGGGAATTTAAAGATAGGATTTTTATAGTCAAAAGGAGCAAAATCACTGAACACTGACCAAGCAACAAGCTGGATGAAAACATTTGTAACATGAACAATAGGAAAAAAAGAACCACACAAAATGACCAAGCCAGAGACAAATTCTGTGTCACTTTGACAACTCAGTCGGATGTGTAAGAGAAGTCACTATAAAGAGAAAGTGATGCAGAGGAAGACCATACCTACACCAGATATGATTGTCTGCCTTTTGGAACTGATCTTAATGAGTCTGATGTTCAAGTTCTGATCAAACAAATGGATACTTTTGACATTTTCTGAGTATTATCCTTTGAAGAAAAAAACAAAACATTTGCGTTGATATATGATGTTTCAAGCATGCAGAAAGTTCAGGTTGTTAAAGATGACAGAAAACTAGAGTCTATCAAACATTTAAATGTTTAAACATATCTTTGTCAGCTGTAAATGCTAGCTGAAATGTAGAAATTGGTTCTGTGCTGAAACACAAGTTGTCTTAATTACCTCTGACAGATGCTAGGGTTGTATGATTTAGGAACTCTACCACAAAGACTGAATTATTGAATGTCTCTGAATATGAAGTGATTTTAACTTGATGACTTTCCCAATTCGTCACTGCAATGATACATAATCATTGATAGTCACACTATTCAGGCTTTTGGAATGCATGCTATCCGAATAGTTACTTTCTGCATTCTAACAAATATCCTTATTATATAACAACGTATTAACTAGTATACTAGTGTATATTAAATCGACTATAGATCATTAGCTTTCTTTGAGCAATATCAGAGAATATTGACTATTTCTATACCGCTATTAGTTTTATCCGACTTCTATTGTGACCTCATGAAGCTCTTTCCTTCTATTTTACTATGCTTAATTTCTCATAATGTTTGTTTATGTATTCACTTCATTTGATTTAAAACACTTGCCTGTTCTTATTTATTGGAAGCTTGCATTTCACAAGAAATTCAAAATTCATAAATTTTACCCACTTTTTGACCTTTGACCTCAATTTGACAACACAATTTTTAACATGTTTTATTCGTTTTCCTAGTAGTTGCTTACAACAGACATATTTCTATAGTTTTCAGTTCATTAAATAAACAAATATTTTAACAAGACAGTTTCCTTAATTCTATATATCAATTACTGCACCCAATTGACCTTTGACCTAATTTTGATATTATGAGGCGATTTCATGATTGGCATCCACCCTCACAGGTTTGTATACATACCAAGGAAGACATTAAGCATGGATGCCAAATTCTACTCAAATTTGCCATCAAAAGTTTTTTTCCTGTGTTTGGATGGCCTACTATAACACTGTCGGAAGATTGAAATAATAATGGTTATACATTCATTATATGAAAATTGATATGATGCGTGAACACATGTAAAATGGAATTCAATGATGGCTTTTTGTTCCTTTAATGCTATGCATCAAATATGGGAGTTACACTGGCATATTTAGATATATGTGTATAGAACACTTATTATTTATTTCTAAAAGAATCACCAAAACGTTTTTGTCCATCACTCCACTTTACTTGCAAATTATGTTTGCTTTACACACACACGCACGCACGCACGCATGTACGCACCTTAAAAACAGGACGGTAGTGTAGTGAATTCAGCGTTGACCTCTCACGCGACAAGGTCACCGCCTCATAGCAAATTAGCTAAATAAACCGTAGGTGTGCTTAAACCTGACACCCACGTCCGCTGAACAGCACGCTTTCTCCATAGTCATAACAGACGAGACAGTATAAACAAACGTATCACCATCAGGCCATTCTATCACAAATATGACATAATGTGTATATCTTAAAACAGACATTCTCAGAAATGTATATCTTAAAACAGACATTCTCAGATATGTATATCTTAAAACAGACATTCTCAGAAATGTATATCTTAAAACAGACATTCTCAGAAATGTATATCTTAAAACAGACTTTCTCAAAAATGTATATCTTAAAACAGACATTCTTGGAAATGTTTATTTTAAAACAGACATTCTCAGAAATGTATATCTTAAACAGGCATTCTTAGAAATTTATATCTTAAAACAGACATTCTCAGAAATGTATATCTTAAAACAGACATTCTCAGAAATATACATTTAACACTAGGATAATCATGATCTTACTAACACCTTTTCGTTCACTGTTTTGATATTGGAATCTCAGCTCCTATATTTTTTTGTCTGGTACATAGTAAACTGGTCAATTGATATTCAACTTTATTTAACAAGAGGACCAAGATGGCCCTATATCGCTCACCTGACAGACTTTGAGTTATCCAATTTAAGTAGATTATATGATACATGTACACTCAAAATCCAGGAAAACGATATGGGCAAGAAGTTACAATTTCGATTTATTTTGAAGATGTAACAGATGCGTAGAAGAGTTCAAATTTGGTACAGGTTCACCCATGGTAAATGTCGGTGAAATTACATGGAAATCAGGTCAGTAGATTCTGACAAGAAGACTTTTGAAGTTTTTACTATAGCTGCCTATATAGTAAACTAGCATCTCACTGTGATGGTCATGTTTTTTAACAAATCACAATGGCTTAAACAAACTTGGTATAGGGTCACCCAAGAAACATTTCTGCGAAATTGTTTTAAAATCGATCCAGTGGTTTCTGACAAGAAGATTTTTTAAGTTTTTACTACAGCTTATATAGTAAACTAACCCCACACCATGGCTGCCATGTTTTTTGACGAATCACTATGCTTATATAGTAAACTAACCGACCCCCTGGCCGCCATGCTTTTTGACAAATCACTATGGCTTGAACAAACATGGTAGAGGGTCACTCAAGAATCATTTCTGTGAAATTATTTTAAAATCGAGCCAGTAGTTTCTGACAAGAAGACTTTTTAAATCTTTACTATAGCTTTTATAGTTAACTAGCCCCACCCCTGGCCGCCATGT
The DNA here is from genome assembly GCA_029582155.1 of Panopea generosa. NCBI lineage: Eukaryota > Metazoa > Mollusca > Bivalvia > Adapedonta > Hiatellidae > Panopea > Panopea generosa. The sequence goes on along the minus strand of CM055910.1, from coordinate 49,422,171 downwards.
TTTTTTAGAATTAAGATCGCTTGATCAGACTTGGTAGAGGGTCACCAGAGGAACATTTGTGTGAAATTATTTTAAAATCTAGCCAGTAGTTTCTGACAAGAAGATTTTTTAAGCTTTTACTAATTAAACATGTCCCGCCCCCTGGCGGCCATGTTTTTTGACGAATCAAGACGGCTTGAACAAACTTGGTAGAGAGTCACCCAAGGAACATTTCTGTGAAGTTATATCACAATTTACCAAGTAGTTTCAGAGGAGAAGCTGTTAGAAGCTAAATGTTATCGACGGACAACAGACGACGGACGACAGACGACGAACACCAGGCGATCACACAAGCTCACCTGTGAGCCTTTGGCTCAGGTGAGCTAAATATAGCATCGATACATATTGCGTTATGTGTATATCATTATTTCTTGGGTTATAACAAAATTCGCCATTATATACTATACCGCTTAAATTGGAATATTTTAAAACAAAGATCGAGCGAAACATGGCGGCAAAACCCCTAAATGAGACATAAATGAAGATATAGTGTCTGGATATGACTAGACAGTTAATTATGCGGTAATGGAAGCATTCAGTTAATGTCTGTTATACAAAGTGGAAGTTTAATTGGTATGTTCTGTTTGTGATTGTCTGTACAATTATGAAAGATATACGATAGTTACTGGAATATGTTTATTATGAAAATATTATCTTTTAACAATGTATTAATTATTAAACATGAAACAAAAATGTATTTGTCATGTTTTCTTAAATTCACACAGATGTTTCATATGTTATACATACACTAACTAACGTTTCTTAACAAATCGATATTCCTTAAATGGTTATAAGTTGAGTGTCCATTAGATATGTCAGTGAGAAGAAGGTACTAAAACGTTTAATTGTGAGTCTTGGCAGTTAATAACATTAAACATATCTTACCTATAACCGCAGCGGTGGTCTAGTGATAACATTTCTGTTTCGCATGCGGTAGATCGTAGGTTCGATCACTGTCCGGGTCATACCAAATACCAGAAAAAATATACTAGAAGCTCCCGGCTTCGCTCTCAACATTAAGAGGATAGTTTTAGGTCTGCTCGGGCCGTGTCAGCATGTGGGCAACATCCTTTGTATCAGCGGCATTATACTTCATTGAGTCTGCGATCAAAATACTGTCTCAAGTAGACTGAATGAAATGTTTATAGAAACGCTTACCAGCATACATTATTGAAATAAATCTCCCTTTAGACTACATTGCATATTAAACATAAACTTTACTAGCATACGACAAGTCAAATAAAATCATTTTATGATTGGTCTAGAAACATAAAACATATCCTACTCATTGAAATAAACCTCCCCTTAGACAACATTGCATTGTAAACATAACAACTACTGACACACGAAACATGTAAAACAAGATCATTTTATGATTGGTCCAGAAACATAAAACATATCTTAATGATTGAAATAACTCTCCCCTAAGACTACATTAAATTTTAGATATAACAATTTCTAGGTAAAGACGAAACAAATAAAACACGATATGATTGTTGTAATAAATAGCGTAACACTACATGGGACATACTTAATAAACAACTATTCATTGATTGACACTAATTGCTCTACCATTTCATAGCATCAGCTAACATATGGCATACACGTTATGGTTTCAATCAAATTAATGCTAAAAGTAAAACCGAAACTTGATGTTTAAACTACATTGGGGCGGGTTTTTTGGCATGAAAAAGTAAAACATTTGGATAATGATATGTTTTAGAACCATAAAATATAATGTAAGAGTAGATAATGAGACTAAATTAGTGGAGCTCTTTAGCTGTAAAATGAAATATTTATGAATATTATTTGTATCAAGTTTTGAAAATTACACAGTGCAATCTCACATAATGCAAATATAAATTGATAGTGTCATACTTTCAAAATGAAGAGCGGCACATTAGAACAATTTTATTTTATCAAGAAGAATGAAATGTCAGTCGTTCTAATTATAAACATGTGGTGTACATTGCTCTTGATTGAAATAAATGGAGATGGAACTTTTATAATGCAAACATATATAACAGGTCTAAAAATGACATCTCAATTTAGGCAAACATTTAATTTTTCAGGCTGGGCAATACAATTGGCGTTGTATGGTGTTAAGCGTCGCTTTCAACAATTGTTCAGTTATATTGCGAAGGTGTCTATCTACACCAGAGTACAACATGCAGACACATGGTAAGCTACCTCGCCCCGTCACATTATAATGACACCGGACCGACCAGACATAGAACTATCTTGTAATGTTGTTGTATGGTGTTTAGCGTCGCTTTCAACAATTTTTCAGTCATATCGCGACGGTGTCTATTTGAGACAGTATTCTAAGCGCTGTCACACTGGAGTATCATGCCGCAGACATATGGTATGATACCCAACCCAGTCACATTATACTGACACCGGGCCAACAAGACCTAGAACTCTCCTCTAAATGCTGAGCGTCAAGTGAGGAAGCTTCTAGTACCATTTTTAAAGTCTTTGGTTGACCCGGCCGGGGATGAACCTTTGACCTTCTGCATGCGAGGCAGACGCTCTACCACTAGACCACGCTGCTATCTTCTAAATGATGAGCGCCAAGTTTCAAGTTTACGTCTTTGGTTTAACCAGGAGGTTGGACGAACAATACAGACGATGGACATTAACAGTTATCTGATCAAATATAGCAGTTTAATATGAACGAAATCAAATTTTGTTTTGACTGCAATCTGTGCTTTCATGATGATAAAACACGTTTTATCATCATACACAAATCTTTCAAAGACTAGATCTTACAAAACCAACAACAACAACAATAGCAACTATCATCCATATCAGATAGAACACGTAACAACATGAGACAATAATACAATTATCCAGAAAAACATGCTGACATTATTATATATTACTTGACACGTTGGCCTTTTGTAATTACACCAATTTAGTAATGAAGTACAACTTGAGTAGTTGACAGTCAAAACTACAAAGAATGTAGTTAAACAGGTATGTTTGTTTCAATCAATGCAATTTACAATTGATATGTTACATGTATTAAATACTTGTAAAATGAAGTTTGTGTTTGATATACGAGGGGTTATCCAGAAGTTCGTGGACAAATTTAATAAAATCCATATTCATGCAGGTACATCGCTATATTTTGCAAAGCTTAAATATTGGTGTATTAATCATCGATGTACAGTATTTAGTGCATTTCGTATGTTAATTATAATGTTATGGTCCCCATAGCAACATATATACATGGTTAATGCCGCAACTCAAATTGTTGAATAATTTTACAGATAAATATGTGAAAAATAACAATGATTTCCCTGTAAAACTAGCGGTAAATCATATATTATTGATGACACGTCATCAATGTCTATATTGCTCATTCTAGTAACAGTATGGCGCACAAGTGTTAGGAGTTTAATCAAACTTACATATAAAAGGCAAACTTGTTAATAAGCGAATCTTCCATCCGAGAAAAAGGTGAAACAGCGAGCGGAAATACAGTGGTGTGTCAAAATTAGCATAACACTGATTCAGGCGATATATATGCTTAGTAAACCTCTAAGAAAGTTATTTGTAGTATGGTTTGTAGTCTATAAATGGTACAAATGATAGTGAAGAACAGGAAATAATAATGGATGATAACATTTGTGGTCGCCCTATGTCAAAATCGCATCAACGTCACGTCAACGTGGTAAAAGATGCCTCAATAAGAATCGTAATACAATTCAAGAACTATGCTGTGAACTAAATATAGGTTACGATACAGTGTTCATGATAATTAAGAATGAATAACATGCAATTCCTTAGAGTGATCACTGGAATCGTCGCTTGATAAAATGTATGAGCGGAGCGACCAGCAAGAGCAGGGAAATTACTTGAGAAATAAATTGACGTCACGACAACGTAACGTAAATCTGATCTGCGACAGATTGTTTGAAATACATGTTGCTATTTATTTTAGTATATATTTTCTTCATATTTTGCGTACGGTTTGAAGTTATATTGAATATAATACATGTAAAACTCCAAATAAATCCAACATGTCATCTTCATATTATGAGATTTGTCGTCGAACTTCTTGATAATCACTCGTACATGTATTTATCAGAGACTGAATTCATGATTCAATGTCACGGTATGTGAATGTGTGAACACTGAGGCACCTGCATGGTAAGGCTAACATCTAAGATAAATCAATAATTGTGTTGAGATGAAGCAACTCTGTTAATGGTTTGAATAAATGTATGCACGACATAGTTGTATGTCTTAGAATAGTGTTTTTTAAGTAATCTAAATATATTTTTTTTTCAGATTTGCTTTGTCGTCATGTCAATCTTACATGCAGCCAATATGAATAAAAAAATCGTTTTATGTGACCGAAATTGATAGTTTTAGCTAGAAAAACGAATCTGGATTTATAAGTTAGTCTGGTGTAGAATATGTATTGACATTGGTAACATAAATTTCAAAATTACGTACCATCTGTCATATTTAATCAAACATAACCGTCATTTATGCCTGCAACTATCCTGAATGGAATACATAAAGATAAGAAGTGTTGTGTTATGTTATTTACAAAGTATGTTAAACTTTCGGTACTGAGACAAACTTGTTGACAAGTTATTGTCAACTAATAGTATATTCTCTAAATACAAAAAACATTTCGTTGATATGGTTCACTTTTAGTAAAATATAAAATAAATATTCATTTTTCTTCAACAGTATATCAATTAGTTCTAATGCTGTTACTTGGTATTGTTCAATTAAATATAGCATTCTGAAATATTAAAAACTTACGTTGATTTGGATTGACATAGATGTATTAATTACAGCCTAACATCAGTTATTTATATACTTTAATGTTGAAGTCACCCCAAAGCACAATGTAAAACAGTTCTGGAACCTTTGAAAGAACTTCTGAAAGCTCTACAAAGAACTGGTTCTTATCTAAATTGATGGGTGTATATGTAACTGCTAGAAGAACAGAGTTTCTTGTAGGAATATTGAGCCCATGGGCCATCAATTCCAAAGTATCTGGATGATAAGATTGTTATGGAGTAGACTGACCCTTCACATACAGTGTAAGTCCATGAGCAGAGTGTCCATGGTACAGAAAAAAAACCCTTGACGAACAGACCCAACTCATTCACATGACACATCGTCTTGGGCTGGTTAGAATTTGTGCCAATTTGTTTAAAAATCCAATAACAACTAAAGACAATACGGTCCGGACAGCAGTGGGCAGACGGACAGAGCTGTGACCTTGACCTTTGAAAAACAGACCAAGTCATTCGCATGACTCATCATCTTGTACTAGTAAATATTTGTGCAGAGTTATTTAAAAATCAAATAACAGCTAAAGACGATAAGTTCCGGACAGCAACGGACGGAGCTGTGACCTTGACCTTTGACGAACATATCCAAGTCAGTTGCATGACACATTGTCTGATCCTATTTAACACTTGTGCCAAGTTATTTACAATTCCTATCACAACTAAAGAAGATACGGTCCGAACAAGAGGAAACACAGTGTATAATTTGGATTTCAAAACACTTGAATGTGAGCTATGACCTTGACCTTTGACGAACGGACCCAAGTTATTCGCATGATACATCGTCTTGCCCTAAGGGAAATTCCAATCACAACTGAAAGAGATACGATGTGGACAGCAGGGAACGCACGCAAGCACGGACGCACACACTGACGGGCGGATGCAGCCCATTTCTATATCCCCCGGGATGCTAACGGTGATTATACCAAAACTCAAAAGGAATTTTTATTTTTATATCATACAACTTTGCAGTTAGATACTATTATCAAGGTTAAATATATTGATTATCAATAAATATTTGGTTTGGAGGCATAATTATGTAAATGGCAGTCCGATCGAGATGTAATACAAGTCGAACATAAAAATTATGCAAACTTAATTTGATGAATAACAATAGTGTCAACAGGTCATTAGCATTTTAATATAGACATAAACAACTATAACATACCTCGTTTACAAAATAGAGATTCTCATCAGATGCGTTTTGCATTCCATAATTGCTTTATTGGAATACCATTATGTAGTAATGTTATAACGAACACTAGAGAAATCAAACTAGGAAATAGTGCAATACTTTTCAGAGGTTTCTCTTGAAGCATTTCTCTTAGTGAAAACATTATGTCCGTGGATATTACATCTTCTTTAGATTTAAAACATTCATATATCATATATATATATATCGCATTTATAGTATATGTTTTAACCCTTTCCTACACTGACATCACAATTATAATATATGTTTTAACCCTATCCTACACTGACATCAGATTTATAGTATATGTTTTATCCCTGTCCTACACTGACATCACATTTATAATATATGTTTTAACCCTATACTACACTGACATCACAATTATAGTATATGTTTTAACCATATCCTACACTGACGTCAAATTTATAGTATATTTTGTAACCCTATCCTACACTGATATCGCATTTATAATATATGTTTTAACCCTATACTACACTGAAATCACATTTATAGTATATGCTTTAACCCTATACTACACTGACATCACATTTATAGTATTTGTTTTAACCTTATTCTACTGTGACATCACATTTATAGTATATGTTTTAACCCTATCCTACACTGACGTCTCATTTATAATATATGTTTAAACCCTATCCTACACTGATATCATATTTATAGTATATGTTTTAACCCTATCCTACACTGACATCACATTGATGTTTTAATCCTAACGTACACTGATATCATATTTATAAACAATTTTAATATGACACTTAAACTATTTTTTTAAAAACAACGTATTTTTGAAACACTCGTGTACTAAAAAGTAAATTTGTATCGAAAACAAATATATATAATGGAAGAAGGCCACGGTGTGGGAAAATCTCTTGAATTATATATATTTCATGAACAAGTATCTGTATTATTTTTATTCGATCATGCTCGGCTTTATACAAAACCGCATCGTTATGGCGTATAGATTAGTACAGTTTTTTAATAACAATTCATAAAAAAAGAAGTTATTGCGATGAGTGTAATCTTTTCTAACTTACAGTCAGTGTTTATTGCTAGCAAAGATGTTAATTTGAAATCAATCTAGCTGGTTATGAAAATATCTCGTTTTTTTTGCCACACATAATAATAATGTAAATCAAACTGCTTTATAATAAACACATACAAATTTAAAAAATGTATAACTAATTATAAAATAATTAATAACTACATATGACCTATGCTATATTTAAGTTACCAAATTATTGAATCCATCTAATATTTTACATGTAATTGTCATTTTATCACATATGTACAGAAAGACAGACATACAGACAAAGATTGGAGGAAAAAGTTCTGTAAGACCACTTTAATATATACTTGCACACTTGTTGTATGGTCTTGAAAAGGTCTCTATCTAACAAATGCCATATTATCGTGTAAAATACGCTCCTAAAACGATTGCAATTTCGTAAATGGAAAAACGGGTTTATTTTCATTTGTCTTTAGTTCAACGTTTCATCTTAACCCGGTTTTAGTAAGTGGACTACATCTAGTCTTAGGATCGTGGTCATAAACGTTTTTCGAATAGTTTTATGTTATATACACATTTCGGGCATGTTAATCTATTCACAGATATATCACGTGCCAATATCGCGTGCGTTAAGATTCGACGACTTTTATACCAGCGCAAAATGTATAATTTGCTTCTTGTATTCGTGTTGATAAGTTAAAATAATTTCGTAATCTCTTTTTTTGCGATCTTAATTGCATGCATAACTAAATATTTCCAAAGTTCCGGTTGGCTGCTGGCTGTCTCAAAGTCACAGTGTTGTTGTATTTTTGTCTGTAACTGTATGTGTGTACATACCATAAATATATTCTGGTGGTCTGATTTCAATAATCTTCCGTTATAAAATAAAAACTGTAACATGATTTCACTGAATCTTCATGATTCAATGAATTCTAAATTTATCCTTTATATAGCATGCAAGTAATCATGAATTCTCAACTGGATCCTACTCATATAAGTTATGTGTTTATGTATGTAAATTGTCCGTCTAATCCAGATGTGTTGCATATAAAAACCATAGTATATAGATCATGGTTGACACCAAATATATTGGTTTGGTAGATGCCTTGACTTCATGTCAATGGTTTGCATTGTTACTATGCGCGTTTCTTATGATTGGATTTGGCTATATTGTGGAAGATATGCCCTTACAATGCTTTATCATATGTTTGATCATTTATTTATTGAACGCCAGTAGGTTATTTCGTGACAAAACGTATTAATCCAAACGGTATCAGTTACAATCCTCTCGTTAAAAGCCTCTGTTGTAAATCAAACAAACACATGTCTCAAGAGAACCATTTGCCGCTGCTTGTAAATGAACTCTTTCAATACATTGTAGATATTGGATTACACATCACAGGTGATCCTTAAACTCCGTCAGGAGAAGGTCAACCCCGTCACTAGTGTACACTTAAGTTGTGGTTTTCGTGACAGTTTGAGATATGAGTATAATATACTCGTATAACAGACTCATTAATAAAACTCATTAACGCAGGTTTACAGTTTTCTTTTTACATATTATGTTTATTTATTATATATTGTAAACGATTTTATATCAATCTTACTTGCTATCTGATCATTGATTATTTATGGACGATTTTTGGACGGTGATATAGTGTACTGTATGCAGGCTGGAGACCGTCGCTTGGGCCAAAGGTTTGATTGCATGACCGCAAAAAGCACGTTTAACTGGTTGAAACAACGAAGTTGGCTAGAAATTAATACATTGAAGCTCTTAAGCTTATCCTGTAATCGATATAAATTACATGTAGTATTATTATCAAACTATCAATATATTGGTAAGTTAACGTAATTTTGTTTTGGTACATTTATATTTGCGTGGACTTTATAAATAACAACCTTACTCGAAAATTATTATTTTGATAAAAGATAAAAGAACAACACGGATAATGTATTCAGATAATATAAATTATATTAACATATAAATCTGAATTTTGTATGCCATCAATCCGTAAATAAATAAACTTGTTCCATACTTTTTTAAAATACATGTTGGCGTATTGGCTTTGAATTATTTAGATTTTTATTAGAAGATGACATCTCTCAAGTCTGAAAATGTCTAAATTTAAAGTGTTAATTATTTTAAAGGTTATGTTGCTGATAAAGAAACGTCAAATTACCACAGTGTATCGACTGTTTGTACATTCTACACATTCTACACAGATACGCTATAGCCATTAATGTGATATTCAATGTTTTTAAATCTGATGAATAGACTACTTTATTAATCAAATAGTTTCTAGACAATGACGTTGTTATCTTGAGCATGCCTAAAGTACATAATACTTAATACCCTTTTCTCCTTGGATATTTATTTACAATATTCTATATTCTTGCCCTAATAATACACATATGCGATATACGAACTGATTTCAGTATTTTATTACTTTATGAATAAAGAGCTCTATAAGACTGAATATGAATAGGTTTGTTATTGTAACAAACTAACATTATATATATAGACTTATAGGCGGGTAAACAAGGTAGTATACATGTTGTAACAAACAAACATTATATATATAGACTTATAGGCGGGTATACCAGGTAGTATACATGTAAATACCGATAACAGTAATTATAGTGAGTGAAATAAAATGTGCATGATAGCATGACAAAGAACATACATTTTAAGGCAGTGTAGATTTTAAAGTTGAAGTGGACAGATGTATAGGAAAATATTGGTAGATTGAAGTATGAAATGTTGAGACAAGAGGTGGCTGGTGAGTAAGGCATATTTATTAAGTAGTGACGTGCAATTTTAAAAATACTGCTAATATATCAAATATTTGTCATTGTCCGTGTTAAGTATATATACATATTTGGGAAAATACTTAGAAATATCTTGATATATTATAGGGTTTCTTTCTCCTCCTTTTCGTGGTTGCATACTGACCAGCCGATACATGAGCATCTAAGATGTATATCGAAGACCACATATACAATATGTAAATAATGATGATATCCACATAGTCTGTATGATACACACAGGTGAGAATACAATGCCAGTGATTCAGAAGCATAGTGGTGATACATAATGGATGCATTAGTGATCATAGAAAGAACTGTTATAATCGAAAAGCCTAGTGATGGTAAATAGTGGATATACTTGTGATATTAGAATGAAATGTTATTGTAGAGGAGCCTAGTGATGATGCATAGTGAATGCAGATGTAGTTATAATAATAGGTATTACCTTGGAGAAACTTAGTGATGATACATAGTGGATATGATGACATATCAATATGTATGTATAACAAGAATCTTCATAGAAAAGAAGTTTAGTGACATAGATGGAAAGGGAAGCAGTGGCGTAGTGTTAAAATACACGAAATAAAACAGTGAGGAAATGAGAAGATATGTATCAATGATTTAGTACAAGTTTAATTACAAGTGAATAATTGACTTTAGTTACTTGATTATTTGTAAGAATGTATGTTAATTCAGTAATATTGTAATTAACTTATATCTATGTTGTTTCTTTCTTTCTTTATCTATTTAACTATCTCACTATCTTCTATATTTAATTATATTAAAATAAACTTTAATTAATAGATTATCATTTGTCTGTTTATCTTTAATGGCTGCTCTAAACAAATTTGACAGATTTTACTTAAAATCGTCACAGTTATATCCATTTAAATAATTATTTTCTACCCTCTCAACAGAAAAATTTAAAAACGCTTTAAGAACATGTTTTACAGCTGTTTTACAACTGTTTTACACATTGTTTAGTTTCTGCTTTTTCGATGAATTTTATCATATGCATCTTATAAATGGATATAGACAGAAAACATAGCTGGTTATTGCAGTATTTAACCAAAGGGTTAATAAGAACAGCCGAGTACATATTGTTGTTTGCTGGTTATTGCAGTATTTAGCCATAGGGTTATTAAGAACAGCCGAGTACATATTGTTGTTTGCTGGTTATTGCAGTATTTAGCCATAGGGTTATTAAGAACAGCCGAGTACACATTGTTGTTTGCTGGTTATTGCAGTATTTAACCATAGGGTTATTAAGAACAGCCGAGTACATATTGTTGTTTGCTGGTTATTGCAGTATTTAGCCATAGGGTTATTAAGAACAGCCGAGTACATATTGTTGTTTGCTATTTATGACCATACAAGTACGTACATGTAGCTACGACATTCGCAAATACATATATTGGTTTTAAGACGTATAGAAATGATGAATATATTTACATATATAGCAATGCTCATAATTATTATACCAGAAGGTTTGTCTTATATCAATAAACAAGAAATGTCACTGTTAAGTGTCACATGCCCACCAAATGGTCTGTGAAAAATAACAATATATGATATAATAGGGAGCGATGTATATATGAATATCAAAGGTAATGGACTAATGTTTCAGACTAGACAAGCAATTCTATGTTTTTTTACATTAAGGCATGACCTTGACCTTTGTGTAACCTAGATTTTGACATCTGATGTAATGGTCTGGGTATTTCAAGAGTTAAATGCAGGTGAAACATTATCATGACATGCTGATCACTTGTGTCAAGCTATTTTAAAATCCCTAAACGTAAGTTACAGATCAATTGTTGATCAATTGATAAATTGAACCAAGTGTTTTTAAAATCCATCTATGCATAATAAAGTTATACGACAGACGTGAAATTTCAAACAGATTCAAAGTGTTGTCATACATATTCAAAGTTTGACAGTGTCTAGGTTTTTCTTATGACACATCGTCATGTCATCTTGATAAATTGAGCCAAGTTAAAGACAAAGTTAAAGACCAGACATGCAATATCAAACAAATTGGAAGTGTGACCTTGACCTTTGAGGAAAGGTTCTGGGTCTCACATGCGACACTTAATTATATGTCATGTTTATCAACTGAGCCTAGTGTTTTGAAAATATATCCATAGATGACAAAGTTATAGATCGGACAAGAAATCTCACACAGACTGAAAGTGTTGTCAAACAAACTGAAAGTGTGACCTTGACCTGTGAGGTACGCATTTGGGTCTTACACGTGACACTTTTTAATGTCATGCTGATGAATTGTGCCAAGTGTTTTTGAAATTTATCCATAGGTGACAAAGTTTCAAACCGGACACGAAATCTCAATCAGACTGAAAGTGTCATCAACCAAAGTTAAATTGTGACCTTGACCTTTAAAGTGGGATTGCGGGTGTAATGCACAACACATCGTCATGGTATGTCGGTCATTTGTAGCTAGTATTAACAAATTCCATTGATGCATGACAAAGTTACAGGCCAGACACGAAATCTTAAACAGACTGAAAGTGTTGTCAAGCAAAATCAAATTGTGACCTTGACATTTGAGGTACGGATGTGGGTTTACTCGCGACACGTCGTCATGTTATGTTGTTCATTTGTAGCAAGTTTTAACAAAATCCATCTATGCATGACAAAGTTACAGGCCGGAAACGAAATCTCACACAAACTCAAAGTGTTGTCAAACAAAGTTAAATTGTGACCTTTACCTTTGAGGTAGGGGTGTAGGTCTTACTCGCGACACATCGTCATCTTATGTTGATCATTTGTAGCAAGTATCAACAAAATCCATCTATAAATGACAAATTTACAGGCCGGAAACGAAATCTCACACAAACTCAAAAGTGTTGTCAAACAAAGTCAAATTGTGACCTTGACCTTTGAGTTACGGGTGCGGGTCTTACTTGCGACACGTCGTCATGTTATGTTGATCATTTGTAGTAAGTATCAATAAAATCCATCTATGCATGACAAAGTTACAGGCCGGAAACGATATCTCACACAAACTCAAAATGTTGTCAAAGTCAAATTGTGACCTTGACCTTTGAGGTAGGGGTGTGGGTCTTACTCACGACACGTCGTCATGTTATGTTGATCATTTGTAGCAAGTATCAACAAAATGCATCTATGCATGACAAAGTTACCGGCCGGAAACAAAATTTCGGACGGACGGACATTCTTGTGGAAGTGTAGTTGTGGGGTGAGGTTTTGATATGTTATAAAACATCTTTTTTTTCAGAAAACAAAACAAAAACTATTTTCTTTCTAACCCTAATATCACAAACCTTAAGATCCAACCCTAATGACACTAAAAAAGAATGAAAAAAGGTGAAAAAAAAAGTAAAAGAAAAATGTGAATAAAATTAAATTAACCCCACAATGCCATTTGCACGGGTATTCGCACTTGTGGGGTGAACATTTCACCCCACAAGTACCAAAAAAAACCACAAGTCCATTCTGTACTGGCAACTCAACCCACAAGTGCTGCTCCAGACGTACGGACAGACGGACGGACGGACGGACGGACGGACGGACGGACGGACGGACGGACGGACGGACGGACGGACGGACGGACGGACGCTGCGATTACTATATTACTATAAAAAAAATTTTGGGGAGGGGGCATAAAAGAATATTTCAAATATATAGAAGTAATTTCCGATCACTTGGTTACTAATTTAACAGTTAATAAGTTTAGGCGCATTTCGTAGAATAAAGCAACGGACCCCCTGAGTTACATAAAAATCACAACGACTTCCATTGTTTTTACAATTTGCACTATGTCATTGTTTTTAATTTTCTTCTCTGCAAATAGTCAATAAAAAGTTACACTATTCCTATTTATGTATGTCAACGTTCCATACTACGAGTTGCCCATTAAGAAAGAGCATTGAATCCGCTTAATAACATTGTTAATTCATTTATTATAAAGTTTGTATACAAGGCTGCTATCACTAGAACATGTTATTAAATTTGGTTTGGTACCGTCTGTTAAATTTTACTAAAGACTGCAAAGGTAGTATAGTGTGTATATTATTTTTGCGCGAATTGTATTTTTCGATTCAGGAATGAGGGAGAAATCATTAACTACATGAGTTCGTATAAATGGAAACGTTTTTTAAGTGGTTCACTTATAAGATAAGATATTAGTATATAATGATGTGAGAGCTTCTAAGACGGTAATGCATTGTTTTACTTTTAGAAATCGTTACTTCAGATAATATGGATGCGGTAGTCATGGAAATACATTTTGTAACAAGGTGTTATGTGTTCTGATAAATACAGCGATTCAGTTTATAGGATTGTCTACGTAAATTTTCTATTTAGCAAAAAAATATGTCTGATGAAGACTAAGGAGCGGTTAAATTTGTATCAGTCTCACAAATTAGTACTTAAACGCCATGTGAAATACAGCATTGATCAAGAGGTACTATCCTATTGATAACATGATTCCCATTATACATACTTAACAAAATAATCTAGCACGGAACGTAATCATGTTCTATTCCACCACAATGCTGTTAAAGTAAATGCATCGCTGTTGGGTTTAGTAGCTTTGATAATTAAAATCGGCAGTTATTAATGTAATGTAACTTTATTTTGGAGATCAAAGGAATTCATCCCCTTCATGTTTGCTTTATTTCTTCTTGTGCTCCAATTTGCCCTCTAATACATTTAATAATGATACATGTTTCGCTCTTTCATATCGTTATGCGGAAAAGCTTAAGTTTGGAAAATGCTAGGTTTCTATATGCAAAATATACCTGAACTGCAATTAGGCTATTGGCTTAAATGTATGACAACTATATATAGAGCAATATATATACGATAGGGAGAATCATACGTCTAACAAAACACCTTTCAGGAGCACTGGATCCGCGAAGGATACATAAATGGTAGATATAGTGAATACAGTAGAGAGAATTACTACTTTACAGTGCTAAAACTTATAACGAGATGTCCTTAGCTAGGTTTCGACTTTACGCCTTCATCAGAGGACAACAATAAAAGAAAATAACACCAAAACAAAAACACACGAATAAAATATTTTCTATACATCAAATACAGCAGACAGACAGAAAACCCTTCTGTAAAATATTACAAATTGAATCTTTTAACTATATACATTACAAACGCGCGACCACGCACACATAACCCTTATGACGCTCTGTGCAGCGACGGTCGATATCCGGTGGTGGTATCTGACTGCACTTTTTGCCCAGAAATTAGGCACAATACATAAAGATCACATAAAATCAAGTCAAACTGCAATGCAAGACTAAATAACGACCAAAGAAATCAGGCGATCGGGATGCTGAATGCTGGCTCTACAGTAGCCGAAGTATCCCGGCTGTTCGGCTGCACGAAGAAGACAATGGAGCATGTGCGAAGACGTTTCGAGATCAGAGCAAACGTTTGGGACCGTCCCCAACGCGGTCGGCCACGAGTGACGACTGCGGCCGATGATCGGTACATCACTGTTCAACACTTACATAACCGACGTCTGCCGGCATCAGCAACAGGTCGACGGCATGGAATCAGTGTACAGACATTTAGGAACCGATTGCGACAAAATGATGACCCGATTCGTCTGTACAGACCGTACTTTGGCAAAATTTTAACCAGACGTCATCGGGCTGTGAGACTCGACTGGTGCCGACGTCACCGGCGTTTCCGACGTGCTGAGTGGAGATCTATTCAATTTGAGTCATGCCGATGGACGTGAGAGAATTTACCATCGTCGGGAGGAGCGTTACGCTGATGCGTGCGTCATTGAGAGAGACCGCTTTGGGGGATGTTCGGTATAAGTCTTGGGTGGAATTATGGATGTACACAAGACCCGCCTAATCGTTATTGAAGGAAACATCAATGCCCAGACCTGCGTCAATAATGTTCTTGAACCAGAAGTTGTTCCTTTTTTTCAGCGCCACGGACCAAACATCACACTAATGCATGATAACGCCCATCCCCATACAGCTGCACTTACTCGACGTTTTTTGGCGGATAATAACGTCAATGTTTTAGACATGCCGGCGAATAGTCGACTTAAATCCCATCGAACACATATGGGATGAGTAAGGACGCCGTGTGAGAACAAATTACATGTATGCAATCAACATGATGCAGGACGTTTCAGCAGCCCTACAGGCTGAATGGGACAATTTACCAGCGCCGTACGTACAGCGTGCGACGGCGGATTATGTCGTGCATTGGGCAACACGGCGGACACATGAAATATTAAATATTTTACTGCAGCCCACATCATATTTTCACTGCAGAAAAATCCCATAAAATTGAGCTTTAAACTTTCCCGAGTTTTACAAGTGCAGATTTATCAAAACTATTGTTACTTCGGAAATCAACCCCTACGTCATATCGGTCCATTTTATTCGCTAAAACACATATTGCAGCTGCTATAAATTTTCACAGGACTTCAAGAATAAATTGTTCTTTACTTCAATTAAAAAATCAAATCTGAGTGTATACTCGTTTCTTTATAATGGTAGATTTATAGAGTGGTTACTTTCGTTTTTGGCTGGAGATAATTATTTGTGAATAACCAAGACATAAATGTACAGACCAGACTACGGCAAGCGCGCCTAGCTACATATGTAAATTGTCCATCCAGTCCATATGTGTTGCATGCATTGTGAATAATCATCTGAAAAGATCCCAAAAATAGTGAATTCCGTTGTTGTGAATTTAATTACCTCCCTTTATGTATATATATATATATATATAGAGAGAGAGAGAGAGAGAAAGCAAAGTATAATCCTTTAATATGTTCAGTATTTTCAGAACCATTTGAACCCTTTGCAGTGATTTCTATCAAATTATGTCTTATAACATGAATTTCAATATTTGTCGGCCTATTTTGATGACTGTTTTCGATTTGTGACCTTACGCCCCGACAGTCGTTAGTAAAACTATATATTTTCGGACATACATTTTATCTCTAGATAACAAGCATTTATAAAATATGTCATACAACTTCAAACAACACAATAAATCTTAATTTGAAAACGTTGCAGTGTTTTCTATCAAATTTTATATTATAACATGAATTACAATATTTGGTGGCCATTTTAGTTGTCATCTTGGATTTGTGACTAAAAGACCTAACAGCTATTAGTAAGAAATATATTTTCGTACTTAGCATACTGTTTCCGCTAGAAACAAGTGTTTATAAAATTAATAAGGCCAAAGTATTCATCAAAATGTGTATATTTGCATGAATCATGTAATATTTATATATTTTGCGGCCACTTTGTCCCTTATCTAAATTTGTTGTAGATGAATCAACAATCATTTTACTTTTTTTTACACTGAGACAAGACATACAACTTACATCTTGGATTTGTGATCAAACACCCCAATAATCGTTAGTAAGAAATGGATTTTCGGACAAGCAAACATTTTACTTCTAGAAACAAGTCTCAAACTTTTTGGACATTAAAAGTAAATAAATATCCCCTAGCGCTGGGATTCAATATAGTAGAATAAAAATAGGTTTCTTATTTAAAGTTTTCCTATTTTCGCAGGAACATAATTATCAAACATATAGATTAAATAATTTACTTGATTTTCTACTTCACCGATAACAAAACAGTTATTTAGATACCTGCATGATAACACTGCCTTTGTAAATGCATTTCCCAAGAAAAATCACTGAAAGATTTGTCTAGCTTTCGTTGATGTCGATTTTTTATCAAAAAAAAAAGAAATATGATCTTGGTATCATACTGCATTTCGGATTGAAAAACATCGAGACGAAATACCAGAACAGTTCACAACAGAATTCATTTTAGAAAATAACACCTTCTACATTAATGGCAAATATCCTTACTTAAAGGGACCAACTTTTTCCCTGTTTACGCAACTTTAGTCTTTGGTTATCTTCAACATGTGCAAACCGAATATGAGACAGAGTTTGCCAATTAATTTGAAATAATTGGAAACGGTTTCTAGACGGCATTTTATTATATGGACACGTTCCCGAAATGATCTAGAAAAAAAACTGAACTCTTTGCTGAATATTCTACACCCTGATTTGATTTTGCAATGTGACAAAAGCAAAGTACTATTTCTAGACGTTATGGTGAAATGAGTTGATGGTAAAATTGAAACGTATATATTCTATAAACAAACATACAGTAAACAGTATACAATTATATAATTCTTACAACCCGAAACACACCAAAGAAAACATTCTGCTTTGTTTGGCAAGACAACTACGCACAATCGTATCAAATGAGTCAGTACTGAAGACATGCATGGAGGAACTCAATTATTAAGAGCAGAACACTATCCAAAAAACTATAATATAAAGTGGGATAAATAAGGTTTTGAATACGGACTGGCACTCGTTTGTCAAATAAAAGAAAAACAGATAATCAAATAATTATTTTTAGGAATACACATACACTATATATTTTCGGAACGAAAGTCGGTAAATATTTTTCTTTAAGTAGCCATTATCACGCAATATTGCACTCAGAAATGAAATACGTTTTATAACATTGATATGATATGTGGAATGTTCTGATATAAACTACATGTAAACAACCCTTGTTCTATTCGTATTTCAGTGCGTATGTCAAAATATATGGCTGCGAACACGAAACATATATTAAATTATTAATATTTAGAAAAGTGGTATTTTCATATGCTAATATTTCTGACAGGGGTAAACATTGCTTCTTTATAAAATACTGCAATGTATTTCTTATTTCTACTCATCTCTGGCCCATGGTATGCTGGGTTTTGTTTCACCAACAATTATATCACAAAATATTCAATATTATTTACTGAAAGTGTTAATCTTTGTGAAGGCATTTGAGTCTGACAGCATATTTTCTCTGCACGTTATCAATGTGTAAAGTTTTTATATAGCAAAGTTAATGTTAGTGAAATCTGCTTTGGTGTTAGTCATAGAAGCAATTCACAGCTTAGTTTATACTTATATAAATAGTCAAGTTCGATTCAAGAGTAAGCTATCGAATCCGCTTCCTCGGTAGAACCATAAATTAGATTTGTTCTGAGAGACAAATGGGTCGAGCTGGAGATCGAGTACGCGGCCTCCAGCTTGTGCTGCCGATACTGCACTACTGCTCAGCTTTGTTCAATGCACAATGTTTGTATATTAAATATTTTAGAGAAACATCTAATGTATATATTTCGTATATTTGCGTATTTCAAGTTCTCAATTCACTTATTTCATATTATGATTTACCAAGTTTTTGAGATGTTTTTGATATTGTTTTCCGTCAGAACTGGAATAAGCATTATATTATTGATTAGAATTACTTTTTAGTTTCTGAAAAACACATCCTGTATTTGCTTTCATATACGTGGAACAAATAACGTTAGTTTGTTATTTCTGTATTAATAAAAACACTGAGTGCATATTTCTATTCTGCGATTTACGCGTCATGAGATATACACGTAGCGTGGCAAAGTCGATATCAATTTGGATATAACTTTTTCACTTAATGTTACAGATGATGTGTCTATCTTGACTAAACAAAAACCTAATCATTTACATAAATAACATAACATTATAGTTGATTATTTAAGCACACGGGCCAAATCCTAGACATATGTTTGATATATCAACTGAAGTCTAATGGTATATAATACAACTAGCAGCGAGGTAGGATGAACTTGAGATTACTTAAATATGACCTCACAAATCATAGCTCTGATCTTTCATATGAAGTGACGTGAAAAACATTTTTATTTTCACATAACATATTTCCAAAGTTCTGCATGTATAATTTACAGCTTTGACACATTTAAAACAAAACACACACACATATATATATACACACAGATACTATTAAAATCATAAATATAATTTTTTTGAGATTTATTTTTTTAATTATGCTTTCTAAAATATAAAGCTGTTCTTATGTCGGTAGTATTATTCATTAATAGTAAACCTATAATATAGATGGGGTGATGGTGGTTTCGTCTACCTCTGCATCGTCTACCTTGATTTAGTGTTGAAAAGACGAGTGGTTTCGTTTACCTTATTTTATATAAAGGTGATGTCAATTTTGTATAGTGATATGTGGTACGCACGTCAATTTACGAGGTGTGATAATCGAATAAACAGTAAGAAGATTGTGGATAGGTGATAATTCCGGGCTATAATTATATCATTGAAAATAATTTTTATTTGTTTTTATTATTAAATTTTAAATATTTTTAGGCAATAATTGAAAATTAACAGGTAGTAAAATATTCAATATATATTTATATTTCTTTTTTCTATCAAAAATTATAAAAATCATGATTCATCAACAATAATCAATATCGTCAAATTATCATGATCACAGATCATCAATCATCACTTATTCATCACTCGTCCTCGTCGTGTACGGCGTCGTTGCTTGTGATTGGTCCTAGTCCAGCGATGTTGCTACACTTCCTCAGTAGTTGTGTTGTCGTCAAATCGTCGTCCTCGTACTGGTCCCAAGCCTCAAATAATCGTCCATGTACCGCCTTGTATCTCTTCCGGTGGACTCTGGTGAGACAGTGGTCTGACACCAAACCGATTTGAAGATCTACCGTCTCCGCCTCTCTTCGCAGCAAAGGTACGAGAACCTATAATCCTAAATCCGGCCTTCCCGCTCTGGTGTTGATCCTCCTATGCCAGCCTGAAAACAAAAAAGAAAAACCTGTAATTAAAAATGGCATAAATGTTGTAACTTGACAAAATAATTAGTATATACCAGCCTGAAAAAAAAGAATGAAATAATATATTAAATAAATTACCATATGATAAAAGTAAATAAATATGGCATAAATTTCTTAACTTGACAAAATAATAAGTATGTTATTTTTTTTCAGGTTCCTTCATCGTAATATTATATTTACCTTCAACATCGTTGTTGGTTCGGACAGTCTGTCGGAATATGCTCCAATTTTCTGGTCGCCTCATCGCACCCTCGATCCGTGTGCGCTGAACATATTGGATCACGTTCAGAATGGTACCGCAAACTTCCCTCGCCTGCTCCAGTAGCTGGTCGAACGCACCACTGATATGTTCCGCTGGTAATTACGGGAGCGCCATTAACTTCCTCAGAAACTGATACTTGTCTCCCTTAATTACGTATGCGGTTTTCTATCGCTCGTTGCGTATTTTCCGATACCCCGCTGGTTCCAGTGGTAAATACAGCCCTTCAGTACACATCCGGGGAAGACATCTCTCATCACCTGCCATGTTTCTGAAAAAACATATATATATATTTATAAACAAACATACATAAATCTACAATAGTTCACTCATAGAAAAAATAAATAATAGTTTATTATAATTTGGTTACATCTTAAAGAAATATAATTAAATGATTATGTATGTATATTGAGTTCAATTATT
The DNA here is from genome assembly GCA_029582155.1 of Panopea generosa. Lineage (NCBI taxonomy): Eukaryota > Metazoa > Mollusca > Bivalvia > Adapedonta > Hiatellidae > Panopea > Panopea generosa. The sequence continues at coordinate 49,400,878 of CM055910.1, read as the reverse complement.
TACATACCAGCCTCAAAGTCTATCATGACCCATTCTACCAGCGGCTGTTGAAGATGGCTACGTAGCCAATTCAGAACCTCAACATAGTCTCGCTTCGTCCGCCGAGACATCAGGATGTACACAAGTGGGACTTGTTTGCCGTCTTCCCCTTTCTTGCAAACACAAACTCCTAATTAATATAATATAATTGGTTTTGAGGGTCGATTATTAAACACGTGCAAACACAAATGCCTAATTGATAAATAATTGTTTTGGTTTTCTTACCAAACTTTTTTAATATTCAACACGTGCAAATATTTGGTTAATTGATTAACTGTTCAGTCATTAAGTCAAACATTGCCTTTACAAACATTGCCTTTACAAACATTGCCTTCACAAACAAATCGCCCTTGGCATGCCGATTATTTAACAGGTGTGCAATTTATATATTTTTAATATTTCGAAATACGACATTATTTATAGTTTATGAAAGAAAATAAACAAATAGGAAAAAATTCTTTAATTATTTTTTTATTTTTATCCAACAATTCCAAAAAGATTATGAAAACAATCAACATCATCAACTGGTGGCGTATACTGTAATACTGCTAATGCATCATCGTCAGTAACTTTATGTTCCTTGAGAATACACTATGTAACGCCAGCTATGTAGCTGAAAATACAAACAATACCATAATAACATATATATTCAGGCAAAAATATGTATATGAAATTAATATTTTCCCGCTATATAAAATAAAGTAGACGAAACCACTTATGGAGTACTATATAAATTAAGGTAGACGAACCGGTAAGAAGACGAAACCACTGTAAAAAAAATGTAAAAAACTGTAAAAAAAAAAAATTCATATAGATGTCCCTAAAGTTACAAAACTTAAATATTTATTTGATGCAAACATTGTTTTTAATTATAGGAGGATAGCTTAGATATATCTGATGTTGGATTTGAGGTAGGCTACGAAATATGAATCTTTAATTACGGTATTCTCTGCATCACGTACCGTTAATGGCGTACACTTACACACATGAATTGTCCCTCTGCGTATTACCGTCAAGCTCTGAAGAGGTAATTGCTGAGTTGACTAACACTTACTATGATGTGCTAAGAATAATGGCTGAGCGTTCCAAGACGCTGAAACAGCTCGTAGACGCTTCATTTCTATGTTTGTAATATTTTGTGATAATGATGTCATGTATGGCTCTATTGCTACATGTACTAGACTGGTGACGTTGTGCATTGGAAGCGACGTCTACTACTCTTGGATACGCATTTTTATTGTTGATGGCTTTCGCTAAAACGAAATAAAAATTAAAGCCACGGCATAGTGTGGTTATCACCACTTTATTCACGTAGCGTAGTTACATTTCCTTATATGCATAATAATAGGAATCAGCCGAAAGATCATCATTCAATGTACTTTGAATGTTTCATTGTCATTTTCAACATATTTTAGTTTATGTATGGCATATCAAGTTGTTTTTGTGGAAGAAAACTACACAATTAATCTTAGTAGACCCTCCCCCAATTTTTCCGCAGGTAACTGCTAGTTTGTCTTTATATATATAAATATAGACAAAAGCAATGATATTGGGATAGAACCTTATACCACTTGATAACGGCGGACCATACATGTAATCATACTTTAACTCAAATGCCATAAACACGATATGAAATAGTGATGTAGATTAAACGTGTTGCATTCGTGTGTGTCAAATTATTACTGACGATATAATTCCGTAATATTTAAGACTGAGCAGTTTTGATATATTTAAAACAATAAAAATTTTCGGAAATCTGTTATAAACTACCCGTTTAATATCCACTACTACTGTTTCCCAAACGACATAAAACTTGATTATTTAGTTGAGTAGAAAGTACATTAGTTGACCATTTTTCTGTCGTTTTTTATTTAGATTTTTGATATGTTTCTAGCAATCCAATATTCGATTCCTAAATACAATGTATTGATATGAGCATATAGAAGATGTAAATAAATATACCACAGCAACTTAACGTACAACTATCACACAGATTGGTCATAAAGTGTACACCACAAACATATTGATACATTAACATGAGATGTAACCACTATAAAATTACTATTAATTTGATAATATCAATATAATTTCAAATAGTTTCATTAATAGTATTTTTTTCTAAGCATTTAGGTTGATAGTGATGTGTGTTTGTTTGAATAGCTAGCGTCATTTAATGCCATCCACGGATAACAGATAACCTAACCAATCTGAGATTCTATAAGTTTAACCAGTACTCGAGTACATCTATATCCGCAAGTAACTGATAACTTGAATCAGCGGTGAGAAATGGATAACAATAATACACAATGCCGTATAGCAATCATCCCGGAAAAAGAGGCTGGGTGGGGATACCCTAGATTGATAGTCAGTTAACTTTCTCACTATGAGACACAGTGTGGTAAATCAATCATCATAGGCCGTGAGCAAACCGTGGCAAGCAATCGATACTGAAGACATGGGAGCCGAAACGCCCAAATCTCTGAAAAAATGGAAGAGATTAATGAAGTCTTGGCAATGTGTTTTGATATTTGACTTCAAACAGATTTGGCAGTTTCATAAAAAAACATGATCGACTTGGTTTTGTATCATTTTATTTAACTTTCTCTCAGGTAAATCAATTATAGTACGTCACTTCAAGAATACATCAGATTGCCACTATTGTCTTAGAATGTTAACAAAGACGCTGGTAAGGAAAACTTCCCCTTAAATCAATAATTTGCTCTCATTTCTACATCTTTTGCCAAATGCATTATGCAACATATACAACTTCATTAGAATTGCAGACTGTGTTATATTCGATTTCAATCATATTTTTAAATGAAAATGCCTCATAGTAAGACCTCGTCAGTTGCATTATGGTAATTAATATTGGACGCTTGAATCAGTGAATGTCGTCTGCCACGATACATTTTCATTTAATAGAAAATATATTATTATTCGGGTGTCATATACTATAATAAATAACTGATCAATAGATAAATAATGTTTATTATCAAATGTTATGGTGCAGGAGTGTAATACACCCATGACATATTTTTATATTTATCTAGTGTAATATCTCTTCCTATTAATTGCTCGGTGTTTTCCGTATAACGTTCGTGCGTAAAATGCCAGAATTGGTTTCGCTTAAAGCAATCACGAATTTCAATGCAATTGTTTATAAACGACCTTTTGAATAATTTATGTCAATAAAGTAACAAGTGTTGTTGCAGAAAATCACACCGATTTGTATATGTTTGTTTTACTGACTAAGTACAGTTGGATAATTTCGCGGACATAAAATGTATAGATTAGCGATCTTTTATATTAGATCTAATTCTATTAAGTTGTTCGTTTTTTGTCATGTTTTATATAAAATATTTTAATCTACGAAATTTCCTTGTCATTTAAAAAAAAAGAAAAAAAAAAAGATTTAATATTAGTTCTTTTGAACATCATTATTTATTTTTTTAAGAAGACACATTAATAATAACGGTATACGATACAATCAATTCGTTAAAAACGACATTAATAAATCAGATGGTCATAAAGCCCGAGAGAATACTTAGTCAAAGCTGGTAAATGACTTCAGTAAAAGATGTAAAGTGCACCATTATTGTAATGGTATAACTGCTGTGTAAAATATGTGTTTATCGAGATTTTCTTGCTCTTTGGTTCATATAAACTAAACTAACATTTATTTGTATTATCAAAGAGATATAATGATGCAGAAAAAACTAATTCATTATTGTTATCTATTGAGTATATTCTTTGATCCCTGGGTTAAAAATAATTACAAAGTTAATGAAAAATTGCATTTAATAATATGAAAAGAAGAACAAGAAAACAGAGTCAATAAGTCAGATATATTATCAATTCAATTAACAATACATTTGTCAGTATACAATAACCGAAATAAAAGTGCTATGTAGAGAGCGATACGTGTAGCTCTTAAACATGACAAACTTCAGCTACATGGATTATATACTATATCAACAAAATGTTTGACATACATAAGAACATTATTTAAGTATAGCTATCATGAAACAAGAAACAAAGTAATAGATATACAGAATAATCCTAAGTACAATAGAGAGAAAGTGACAACAGAGCACCATCTTCCTAATTACCTGATGACGACCTATTCAAATTATTCTTCTAGAATAACTGGATATCCAATATCGCTATTTTTTGGTATCATTATTCAATCAGAATATTCGTTTTAATAGCAGTTCGGCATAATCGTCAATGGGTGTGGATTCGGCCATAGTGAGCTTCGTATGTTGGGTACAAATAAAAATGTCCCAGTATTGTCCCTGATTTCTAAAACCTGTTAAAACTATTTACATTTTTTATAAAGCATTGGTTTTCAAGATCTTAAAAGGACGTCTTTGATTGGTTGGCAGACAGGTCCCGTCTGAACGTGACCTTTTTTTTCATCGTCAGATCCCATAGCGAATTGTTCTCGAGAATGTGACTTTAATTAGATTGCAACAAAGCTCACAGCCTTGGAACAGTCAGTACATGTAGCAAATTACGCCGCTGTAGACCTTAACCCAGGTAGACAGGTGCACTCAACCTCGCAGTTCTCCCATTGTCATATAAGAATAGAAGGTGTAAATATAAGTGTCACCGCTTGTCCTTTTTCTTACCCATATGACAATATGCGATGTGAAAATGATTGAGTAAATTGTAAAACATAATAATGTTCAGGTTAATATGGACATGAACTAAACATCGTTGATAGTGGACGTGTTTTAATTGGCTCTCGGAAATTTGGATTTATTATGTACTAGTTAAGCTGAAATATTATGCTAATATCTATTATCAATAATAAATGTTTTTGAGCTATACGAGTATATTTTATGGATACTATGTGGATACTTTATGAATTTAACATTTTGTTCGTAAAAGTTTTTGACTTGTATACAATATACTGTCGAATTGCAGTCGGTATTTTCAGAAGAAATAATCTCACATGAATGCGAAAACAATGCCAGTGGTTATGTGGAACGAACAATGAGAGGGAGTCGCGTGTGTCTGCTGGAACGTGTCGCGGACATGGGCAGTTCAAGGCGTGTTTTGTGGAGTCAAGTTTTAACGGTTTGTTGCAATTATTTTTAACTATCAATTAGCATGGTATAGCATATATAGCAGTGTAATGTAGGTTAGTGTCCACATAGTTGAACATGCTTAGTGTGATTTAGTTTAATTCAGGTGAAGTGTATTTAGCTACTGTTTCTGGAAGGTTTAATGAGAAGAACAAAGGTAGGTTAAGTTTAATTTTTAGTTTGTTCATGTTTTCTTGTATACATTGCACAACACAATTATCAAAACGATATAATCGAATGGTCACTCACTCACTCACTCACTCACTCACTCACTCACTCACTCACTCACTCACTCACTCACTCACTCACTCACTCACTCACTCACTCACTCACTCACTCACTCACTCACTCACTCACTCACTCACTCACTCACTCACTTACTCACTCAACGACATATAGATATAAACATATACTATTCTATTCTATTCTGTTCTATTCAGTTATGTTCGGTTATGTTCTATTCTATTCTATTCTATATACATTTTATCATTAGAATTTATTATTTTCTGTCTCTATTTATCATTGTTCCAGCATTTTATTCAGGTGTCTGGTAGTAATGGTCACTCTTTTTTTTAAGTAATCAGATAGTCTATTGTTTTTGAGACGTCTATACCATGGCGAGACTCTATTTCACCACGACGCAAAATTATACGTCTGTTGTACTGCTTGTTTTTCCTGTACTTTCGATGACTTCTCATGTCCGCGCCAATTTTTGAAACTGCCTGTCCTGTTCTCTTTGACAGATACATACCCATGTACTCCAATTTTTTAATTAAAGCAGTCGCTTGTCCATTATTGTGTCGGAGAACAGCTGATGCACATCTTCCACCATAGTTACGAGAGAAGTTCACATTCTTAGGAGCCCTTTTTGATAGTGTGGCATTAAATGACTCAACTGATTACGTTAATTAAACTGTGTGCTTTTTATTGCTTTTTCACCTAAGCGTATTTTGAGTATATCTTCTAACAGTTCTTTATCACTTTCAGTCATTCGCCCATACGAAAGAGTTTCTTTGACACGTTGTGCAGTCACCGTCATAGCACTGTATTGTGGATTTTAACGCTTTCTTCACAGCTTTGATCATGGAAGGTAAGTCACCACAGTATAACTCTAGCACTTTCTTCACAATCAAACTACATCTTGATTTTACGTCCAGTGCAAATATCGTCTGAGTTTTTTTAGATGGTTCTCGTGTGCTGCAGCCAACAAACATATTTTGCTAAATGTTGCAGAAATACATTTTCGCACTTGTGACCTTCCTATGTGTGCTGGATCAGCTTGCTGCAGGATTTTGTGACCTCGAAAAATGGTTTTATAAATTTCTTGAAAACCTTTTTGAGCCTGGGCGTCCTGATCTGTTGTTAGTGTGCTTACTTTCACTCCTTTTTGCCCAAGTCTGGTAGCTATTGATTTTGCCATCTCATACTCTGAATGTGGAGCTACATTTGGCAAGATCGCTGTGCAGTCTGCGTGTCCTGGGCAATTCACATCATAGCCCTTTGATCGTAAATGCTCACCAACATAGCACAGTTTGTTTTCGATTTCATAATCCAATATGAAATGATTTTCCGTCATAGACTCGGCAAACACACCGATTGCCTGGGATGAGTTGTAGCCAGGTTTCGTACAGCTTACAATTGTAAGCGAATTGTATCGACCGTCAAACGAACCGTGGATTTCTCCGCTTAGACCGAGAACAGACAGAGTTGTTTGAAGCAGTTGTAACTTCTCCATATCTTACTTTGTCAATTTGACTGTTTCTCGTGCAACTTTATTAACTGTCTTTTGCATTGCATTCTTAGTTGATGGCGGAATGTCCATTGATGCAATAAAAAGACGAGACCGTGTGACGTCAATTGGTGTGTCTTGAAGTCCGGCTTAGAATGATACATTTATTGCAGCGGCATTTGGACCAGGCAGGCGGGTCACTATTTCCTTGAAGAACTTGTATTTCTTTGATTTGTAGGTACAATTTACACATCTGAATGTGTATTTCCAAGTCAGGCCCTGTTTTTCATTGCTGTGGATAGCAAAATGAGGTTTTGTACAGGTTGCAGATACTTGATGACTCTGAGTACAGTCGTTGAATGCCTCCATCATTTTGTCATTGTCTATGATTCGATTGCCATCATGTTCTGCCTCTCGATTGATGTCCTGTGTTTTGTTGACTGTTTCAGGCCTGACGCAAGACTATACATCAGCTTCTTGACTGGTAGATGCGGACGTCTGACTGCAGAGTGAAAGTGAAGAAGTAGACCGCTTTATCGACCTTATAGCTGCCATGTTGTTACTGCCACTGCTGTCGCTACTGTCGGATGATGATGCTGATGATAATCGGACGAGTCTCTTATCATAAGGTGTGCAGTTTTTCTTGAAGATAGCATGTTTCCTCTTTCTTTCACCTTTCATGTTGGAATAATAATATCCCAGTTTCTACAGTGCCTTATATAGCAAAATATAAACATGGGAGAAGTGAACATGAGCATCTGGTTACCTGTTTTGGCAATCTGGTTACCTGTTTTGGCTTCTGTTTTCAGACCTGTTTTTTTTAGCACAACATGATGTCCTCTTTGATGTTTAATATGCAACTTGCCTGGAATGAAAGTCTGCTTCTTTTTGTTGAACTTATTTTATTCAATGTGATTTAATAACATTAGAACAAGTAATAAATAGTAAAATATACATTTTATTTAAAGTAAAAAAATAATTATGTAAAATAAATGTAGAGATTTAGTCAGAATTTCAATGTTTTGGTCGGTAGCCGACATCTATTATGTTTTGGTCGGTAGCCGACATCTAATTTGTTTATAAATTTTCTCTCACTTGTATGACAGAGAAACTACTTTCACTTTCAGATTATGAATATTATTGACTTAGTACCTAGCAAGTTTCATTAAATTTGAATCATGAATAAAAAAATTAGTAAATTTTTTGAATTTCTGAATTTTTTTCAGAATTTGGCCATTTTGATCAATTTGTCAAAATACCAACAAAAGTTGAAAGGCTGTAAAATTTTTTACCTTTTTTCAAGATGTTTTACCATGGTTACATTAGTAATATATGGGTTATTAATGTGCATTTTAATTTGACAATTTTCAAATCCAGATTTTCTTCTGGAAATTAGTTTTCTTTAGAAATCTCTGAAAAATGGCGCCAATTTCTATACAGTCGACTAAAAAGTTTTTTTTTTATATCTCCATTTTGCATTCTTTAATAATTTTCAGTATACGGATAAATATATGCAGGTAGTGGTATGTTATCTAGCCTAAAATAGTTGTATTACTGTTTTCAGTTTGTGCGGATTGCCTGATTTTTGGATTTTCCCCTGAATTTAACGCAATACCATAGGTTCAACTGGCAAATGATTGTGAACGACAGTTTTTGAGATACAGCAATATGTTTTTAAAAGACAGAATTAATGGAACAGTTTCATATAGGACTTAGACCAGGAACCAGGGGGTTAAAATGAAAGTAGTTCAATAGAAAATTGACAGTGGTCGTTCAAGATGGTGTGAGTGTGAAAATGCACTTGACAGGTAATATTGCAATGTGAACTTGTGAAGAGAATATATTTTCCCAGAGAATGTTGCAAAATTGAGTGGACTGGAAGCTATAACACACAGATGGGACTATTTCTTAGACGGTAAGAATTTTGCATAATTTAGCTGATTTGACCTCTGTATGTGAAATAGGGACACCTACTTTCGCTTTGAGCAACATTGTGAAATTGGAAGCAGTTAATGCCCATGTTTTTAATTGTTTTTTTTGTGTTCTGCTTGAGTTGAATATGAATTCTGGAAATTTTCATGGAGTCTGGAGTACAACTGTAAGTGTGACAATCTATTGTGCTAATATAACGGTCTTTGTGAAGTTAATGGTGGTCCAGCTTCTGTATATCTGGATATTATCGAAGGTACAAGATTATTTTTCTATCAACCATAGAACGTTAACTTACAAAGATTATATACAACCACATTTCAATTATTGCTATACAGTTTTGGAAAATATTTCAAATAAAAGTATAACTAAGTTAATAAAACTGCAGAGGCGAGCATGCAAATATATTTTAGGAAATGAATATGAAAGTTTATATATTTCATTCAAAAGTCTGAATATTTTGTCTATCGATCAAACTGTTTTTCTGCAAACGGCAGAACTTAATAATATGTATAACATAGCAAATGGTACAGCTTCGCCATATTTGTGTGACAATTTTTTAAGACATATACTTGTTTTATTAGATATTAAAGTAGTTTGATTTTTATGGAATATTGAAAGAAAAACGACAACATTATTGCAAATTTAAATTCCATACTGTTTTGAGTCTAGACATGTTTTTATGTAATACATACAATTGTAAAATTTATCTTCAACCTTTTATAAACGATATTGGTACAAACAGATATTAGCTACACTCAAGTCGGAACTAAATAATATAATATACTTTATTAAAACACGTTAATATTTTGAGTCTAGGCATGTTTCTAGGTGTCTATTACATTTAACATTGATTATTCAGAATAAAATATTAATTCTCTCATCACAGTCAGTGTTCTTTTGCGCGCAAAATAATGATACTATTTTTGGGTTGACGTGCCGTAAAACTCAATAAATTAAGTGTAGGCGTTTCCATTGTTTTAACGGATGCCTATAGCTATGTGTATACGTGTGGTTTATTGCATATTTTTAAAACTTTACCATTAGTGTTACATTGATATACGAGGTCTTATAAGCGGAGACATTTCTGATTTGAGAAATTTCTTGTATTGTGGGTATGATCTGGTACAGCGATACATTTACTGACTATTAAACAACTTCCAGATGCATGAAATTCATTTTAAAATATTAAAATAGATAATTGATGTATAGCGTGATTCCTATTCGAAACATAAAATTTGAACATGTTAAAAATTTGAAATCAGTACTCCATCAAACTACATCTAAATGTCATCGCCGAATTAGTGTTAGCTGCTGAAAAAGAAGATATATTTGCTGAAGGAGTTGTATTTAATAACTCCCGAGACGGCTAAAGGTGCCAATTTAAAAAGCTCTGCCGTCTGTTAAACTCTAGTAAAAATAGAAGAAACATAATTACTAAGTGATATGCAACGAATTTTCTCTATTTTGGAACTAATTGCGGGGAATTAGAAATCATTAAAATCCATTATCCAGCAATACAACTATTTTTGCACCCATTTGTAAAAAAACATGAGTGACACTTATTTTGCAACAATGCGTTTGCTTTGTAGCTAGAAATCTGCACACATAACATGAAGTGATTTCACAAAAAATGAAAATAATAATTAACACATGCCACATCGAGAGGGAGCACTTTTCAACTCTGATCAAAATGGGATTAACGCCCCAGCTATGGCGTAACCATCCGACAACGGGCATTGTAATGCGAGCGGGGTTCGAAACCCTGGTATCGTTACGGAAGCCAGAACGGTTTGTCTTTGTTTGGTAAAAACTAGCTTTCGTCTACATCTCTAGTACTTTATATCTTCTATTACTTTTTTTATCGCCTATGTCTTTAGAACACTAGTTATTTCGTTTGTATTTATCTTATTTGTATTATTATCTATTCCCTAATTATATTATATCCTTTCAAAGCGCACCGTTAAGAAATTATCAAGTTTGATAGATCAACGTATCAATGTAGATTTACTCTATCTACATTCCTAATCTTTCTTGCTTAAGCCTTGTTTCATACTTAGCTCTCCATATATTATATTTTGATTTTTCTTAACCTACCAAAATTGTTTAAACCGGAAATGTTTAAACCATTGCCGCTGGCTCCTGTACCACAGAAGCGGATGTAAGACCGAAATCAGCAGAAAAAACACAGTCACTTTTATTAATATGCAAAACACATTCTTATTATATACATATATTCTTATAATTAAACACAAATATATAGTCTGTGATTAATTTGAGATTTTTGTTATCCATCAGAACATGTTTAGTCGATATTCTGTTACCACAACGCTGATTCAGTACCGATTCTGTAAGATATTTGAATTCAACTTAGAGATTAAATCCTTATTTGGAATACAATACAATAGCTTATTAAACCTGGTTATTAACATTTTTTAAAATTTATTTATATATTTCAATTTGAAGTCTGGACTCTCATAAAACAACACTCAGTACTGGTTCTACCCAGGAATAGGCCTCGGGAGCGGTCAATATAAACTCTGAGTTTTCATCGCAATCGAGCTAAAATAAATAAGTGTAAATTATAAGTTTGGACTACTTAATTTTAGATATACACATTTTTGGAGACATTAAATATACACAGTAATGAAAACTTTAGTATTAATCTTTATATGTATACCTATGTAGATCATCTAGGAGATTGAGCTGTCTCTAAACTATATCATTTTACCGGGTTATTGAACGTTCTGTTGAATTTATATATTTAAATGTTAATCTTCTTGGAGATGATGAAATATTATATTTCAGAAAATCATTCTAAACAAATAACATAGAATATTATCCTGCCTTATGTATTTTGATTACCCATACAACACAATAAATCACTACCCATCAGTATGCTTATAGAATGTACCAGGATACATCTAACATACATAATATTTTTTCATTCCCACTTGATCATGGTTAGCCAAGTTTTCAGTAACTTATAACTACTTATAAGCAAGACGTTATCGATAAACAAATATGTTGGCGTCAGAACCAAATTCGATTCATGTTTGATTTGCGTTTCGATAACGAATTGGTGTTTATGATACAATGAACTTTCTTTGTTTTCCTATTTGCATTTTTCATTATTTCATTAGTTGTCAAAGGATTGGGTATGTGAATGCATACATCTTCACAGGCTCGTGAACTATGTTATTGGTCAGTGCATCTAGATTTATATCACATTTTGCTGTTTGCTGTTTTGAAAAAAACACACAATAATACCTGTTGATTTTTCTGAAAAAAAAAGGAAAACATTAACACAAACATGTAATAATGTCGACTTGATTCAAAGAGATCATTATATAAACAATGTAATGAATGTAATACTTATATTTTACCTGATACACAGACACATTTGCAAAATAATTCTTAAAAAATATATGGAAAAATTAAAAGCAAAATTTCTATAATATAAAGATTTCTGTAATGTGTAACGTCTTATTCCACTAAATTTTAAAAGAAGAACATATAATTATTATTTAATTATTTTAAATGTTAATGCTTTAGAAAGTAACAAAAGATATTCCGGATAATCCCAGGATTAAAGTCTGATTCAATAATCATAGCTCATGTTTTTCTAAAGTTATTTATATTTAAGTGATACGGAAAGCTGTCTAATAGTTGTCAGTAAAGTATGATATGATACATGTAGCAGTAATACTGGGGAGCACTATCAATCTACTAATTATTATGTGGTTAATGTCCCTCTGTGGATTGACTTCATGCTCTGATAAGGTAATTGCTGAATTGACTATCAATCAATACGATGTGCTTAGAATATTGACTGACCGTTTCAAGGGAAAAAACAGTCCCATTGTCGCTTCTTTAGTATGTTTTTAATGTTTTTGTTGTAATCATTCCATTATCGCCTGTGTTTGTGCCGTGGTAACAGTGTCCTTTAAAAGCAGTGTTTACAACTGGCCGTATGTTTTTGGTTTGGCTTCTCCCAAATAGAATATAAAACTGCCGTCAAAGCTTTTGATCATACTCGTCTATGTGCTTATGATACTGTCGCTGTAGCGAAATAGCGGTGGAGTTACAAGTCGTAGTATGTACATGCATAGGGAGCATTTAGAATAAGTTTTAACACCATTTTCAACAGTTTTATTGATGATGAAAACATAATTCTGATTCAAGTTACCTTGAGATAGCGCCTTACATTATATATGTGTTTAGAATAGAAGCTATATCTTAACATTATACATGCATATTTGCATAATCATATGTTAAATAAAAATACCCTAGTGTACATGCAAATTCATAATTTTGTTTCTATTTGATTAAAAGTTCATATTATTGATAAACTGTTGTAAAACTAAGATGTAATATATTTCGTATAATAAAAGCATACCCTAGTACGAGAAACATTCCGCCTTTTACTATATATGTAAAACGTCATATCTTAAGACCTATAAACCACAGGTTGTGCTCTATACACTGTGTAGGGATAGTAAGATAATTTGAAAATATAATCATAGTCTTATAAATACAATTGATTTTTTTCGATTTTGCTATCATTGCAATAAATATGATAAAACAAAAATATATCAAATCATAAATTTATTGTTAGACGTTTATAAACTGCTACTGCTACTACTACTACTACTACTACTACTACTACTACTACTACTACTTCTACTACTACTACTACTACTACTACTACTTCTACTACTACTACTACTGCTGCTGCTCTACTACAAATTATGATAATAATAATATAGAAAAAAATAATAATCATTCATCTACCACTATTTCTACTACTACTACTACTACTACTACTACTAATAATAGTGATAATAATAATAATAATGAAAATGATAATGATTCAACTACCACTACTGCCACTAACACCACCACTACTACTACTACTCCTACTACTAATAATAGTAATAACTACTATTCTTATTATTAGTCAATACCACTTCTACCACTAATACTAGACCTTTATATAAGATCATCGGCAAGAAATGAAACGAGTGCGTGTGCTTATCTGTATACTGATTCACCGAGAAAGTCTTCTGATCAACTTGAATGCATACAATACATATTTAAATTATACCCCTTTTCACCTCAAAAATATTTATATGAATGTTTGTCCATTTTCCCTAAATAACTATTGTATCTCCACCACCATTGTTCCAAACAATACGTTCTCACTACTGATGATCAAAGCGGAAGCTGTCTTTTAATTAATCTGCAATACTTCACGGTACTGTCTGAATGAAATCAGCAAATAGCGACAGCGATAGAACATTGGTATCGAATCAACACTCAGAGCAACAGCTCGCCTTTACTTCAATGTGCTACTTGGTTTGACGGCAGAAAGTGTTCGTTCAGATATTGTGATAGCATCGTTTATGATTTCATTTACACATTAATGTTAATAGGTGATATAAGTGAACATTTTAAAAGAAACATTATTGTATAAATTTAATTGAAAAAAGGCATTTTCTCAATAACCTGCGAGAAACCCGAATTATTTGTGAAAATACGTTTTTTTATTTCAAAAGATAATATAAACTATTTAATACACTGATCAGCAAGTGTTACTTGTAAACCATACATGAAGTATTCACATTAACAAGTGATTTTTTCTGATTATGGTAAGTTAAACGCAGATTTTTATTTTCCTTGAAGTATTTATTTTGATTTTAATATTCACTCTTGTAGGCCATGTGTACGATCTCTTTACCAGAATATTTGGATATATTTTTTATATAAATTCCTGAGCAAATTACACATTTCTGAAAGATATATGAAAAACGATTATATATTTTATTGTATTACATCAACGAGTTTAACTTTGGAATACGAAAGTGAAAATGGATTACTTTATTTAAGTACGTATAATGTATCTTTCCAAGCTTGAATGTTGTAAAGATATTCTTATTTTTTTATCATTAATTAATTAAGGAGCACAGATGTATGTTTAGTTGCTGGTGCACAGTAATAAGCGTACGTCTATAATTAGGAAAATAGGAAAAAATATACATTTTCAAAATATATATTTAAAAAAATACATTATTTGTATTTTTGATACAAATAAGAAATGTCAGCCTGGATACATGTCGATGACTGTTCTATAATATCGGTTAGTGACACAACTTGTTCTATAACATCGGTTAGTGACACAACTAGTTGTATAACAACGGTTAGTGACACAACTTGTTCTATAACATTTGTTAGTGACACAGCTTGTTCTATAACATCGGTTAGTAACACCACCAGTACTATAACATCGGTTAGTAACACCACTAGTACTATAACATCGGTTAGTGACACCACTATATCTGTAACATCGGTTAGTGACACCACTAATGCTATTACGTCGGCCAGTGACACCTCTAGTTCTATAACATCGGTTAGTGACACCTTTAGTGCTATAACATCGGTTAGTAACACCAACTAGTCTAGTTTATAACATCGGTCAGTGACACCTCTAGTTCTATAACATCGGTCAGTGGCACCACTAATTCTATAATATCAGTTAGTATTACAACTAGTTCTATAACGTCGGTTAGTGACACCACTAGTGCTATAACGTCGGTTAGTGACACCACTAGTGATATAACGTCGGTTAGTAACACCACTAGTAGTATAACATCGGTAAGTGACACCATTAGTGCTATAACGTCGGTTAGTAAAGTGAAACAAGCAATACCTACATCATGGAACATTATTTTAAAACCACATTGTTCTATACGATCAAAAGTCAAAACAAACCTAACTTTAAAATTACGTTTAGCGAATGGAAAAGTTCTAGAACTTGTCAACACAAACAACACAATATCTACAACCAACTTATAAATTTCCTATTTCTTATATACATACATACTAGAATACATATTTGGATAACATAATACACTGGGAAAATGTATATAAATTTCAATAATTATGCTGTATTATTTAATATGAATTAAACAACAACAACAAAAAAAACTATTATGCATAGACTACACCAATGCCCATTGACTCTAATTTGACTTTCATAAAATACCTGGATTAATTTGAACATATGTTTCAACTTATTTGTTAAAAGTGATAGTGCTTCGTAAGCCTTTGTAGGCTGGCTATTGTATACTATTGACTTGTTTTGTATTGTGTTGTATATATATATAGGTTGCACTTTAATTAATAAAATATCTATCTATCTATAAAGCTATACACAAATTAGAAAACAATCGTATAAAGCAATTTGATTTTAAATTAATTCATAAGATGAAATAAGATTCCTTTGGAAAATAAGCTCAACTCCGTTTTGTAACATCTGCAATGAACCCGAGACTTACAAACATTTGTTCATAAACTGCAAAGAAGTAATGGATTTTGGAAGAAAATAAACACCTTGTTTAAACATTGCGGAATAAATAAAAACGTAAAATCGCTATATAATATAATAATAGGCTACAAAGTAGATCATCAGGAATATATTAATATAAACAGAATATTCGCACTAATAGGATTTTCGATATATAAAACGTATTATATAAGCGAATCTAGAATTAAGCATATAAATTGTTTTTCAATATTCTTTAAAGAATTTAAAAAATTATCTAAGCTCTTCGAGTACAATAGATATAAATGTAATAATTTTGAAAGACGAGTTCAAAATTACATAGACAGCCTGTAAAAACAAGAAAAAAATCATCTTTAGATAAGTATATAACTAACTCAGAAAATAATATGTCAAAAGACCCGCCTATATATTCTTGTATACGTTCCTAGAACTTGACAAGGAAGAAAACCCATTTAAAATCCACATCAATAAGTATTGTTAATTGTTACGCAATCTATCGTTTGTATTTCTAATTAATCTGTGATTTATGTATATTAATTGAATAACGTTTTATATAAAAAAAAAGTGGAATAAATACGTTATAAAATGTTTATATTATACTACCTAGACACATCAAACGACACACAGATAATAGAAACTCCTATATGTTTTATAGCGTAGGTAACTAAATAAATTTTTCGTTCCAACTGGCACCTGACTGTTCTCAGACCAAGATAAAACTAAGTTCTAAATATAATTATGGTAACTTCTGTCCTACAAATTGAGTTTGTAACAATACAATAAGCAATTTGTCAAACGTAACATGGGTGAGACATAAACTCAAGCAAACCTTTCTCTTATTATATGTTCCTTGTGCATATGTTTCATCAATGTTTTAAATGTTATATGTTATTGCCACCTTACATTTGTATGTGCTTGATACATCAATATAACTATAAAAATGATATTATGATGTGATAATGCAACGTACTTACTGTTTATAAACACATGCGCTATATATATTTACACTTGTCTGTTTTGGCAGGGCTGTATGCCAAAGGTGTAGTCCTGCTTATGTCAGATTGATCATCTTTAACAGTCGTGATCACTGTCAAAACAATGATAGAGTGTATTTATATTCTTCGTATCTTAATTTTATATATCAAACAATGAAAACACTGCCAATAAAATGTGCAGGCATTGTACGTTTTTGGACCGTTTTAAACGTGTTAAATAAAATAACCCCAACAATACGGTAATATCAACCAAGTTATTAAGGCGTATACATATTTATTATCAGTACTTTGACTACTTTGAATTATATGGTACTTTTGTGGACGCTGTTGCGTTTTTTAAAAAAGATGGTCTGAATGTGCTACAATGATTTAGTACATGCTTTGAAGGTGAAGAGCATATCAATTCAATGCATTAATTTCGTAAAACAAATGTTAGCTCCCGGGATGTGCCAAATCCCCGGTTGTCATTTAATGTTGTTGCTTTGCTGATGTGATGGATGAGTCTATATATACTTCTTCTCCTGTTCGACATATTGAAACTTCTTAAGTTTGGCATTCATCATCAATATTAACATATTAGTATTAATATATTACATAGTAGTTTGTTTATGTTTATATCAAAGAGATAGATTACCATAACAAGAATATGAAGTTTCATAAACGCGAACAGATAAAAGACATTTATGATCATACCCATGTTTCAATTGAATCACATTAAATGTGTAAGAAGAGGAATAAGCCTCATAAAAAGACGGGAGCCATTATTATAATATATTGTATTTGTACAAATCTCTATAGGATATACTTTAATGACGTAAATAGGAACAAGCTTCTTGAATCTTTCATTACGCGAATTATAATGACATTTTAAAGGCTTTAACCTCTTTTCTTGTTAGATACGATCATTAAGTAAGCACGTTAATTAAAAACTGAGAGCATGCAAAATGGCAAGGGAGAAACATTCATTATCATCAATGAATTTGTGTGATACTATCAAGTTATAGGCTATAACGTTGTCCAAAAATGTGGTTACGTTTAGCAGATACGTCACATAATCGAACCTTCCTGAACATATTATCTGTTTTGGAATAAATTACCGGGCATGAATGGAGTTATAATTATTTTGCATGGTAGTGACATGTCTGGCAAATTTTGAAATGACAAGATGATGCGATTATTTTGCCTGCCGGCCATAACAATTAAGGTCATTAGGACATTTAGAGCAGTTGCAAACTGTAATGATGTTAATTAAACATATTCCCTAAATGTAACTATACTACAATGTAGCTCTACTACACAATATTTCTGTGAATTTTCTAATACAATTAATAACCATTCAATCGAGTACGGGAAACTATAAAAAAGTTCAAAGTGTAAACATTTTGACAGAGACGATGCCTGATGTTTATCGCAAAGTTATAAATCCATCATATTTACTCACGCTCTTGATAATAAAACAGGTTCAATAAGCTGTCGAGTAGTGTTTATCAACCGCAATGAAAGAGCATCATTAGAAAATAAGGGCTCAAAATTTATCCAATACTTTTTTTCTGTTCAATGTGTACACTGTTCACAAAGTGGAAGCTTATAGTTACTACTCTTGTTTACAGTCCTGGAATTGAGATGAAAAAGCTAAATGATTTCGGTTCAAATCGATAAATCATCATTCATGTTGCAGTAAACGTCAGTCTACCATTCGTTGAGTCTGAACTCAAAGATGTTATATCCTTGAAGGGTTAGTTTATATTGCCCTAAAGTTACAATTGAAACATAAATGTACTTTTAAACTGCTCCATATTGATAAATAGTATCATTCCACTAAATGTGTGACCACACGTGCTCACCGATAAAAAGAAACATGATTGACTAATATATGCCCGCCATTTTACGACTTCCCCAACGGAAGCACTGCCTGCTTTTATGTTTCTAATGAGTGTGTTGAATGCAAGTATTTTAGTGTTAAAAGTTTTTCAAAACATTGTTGTACGAATGTCATAAATGCGGTAAGCGTGTTAACCCTTTATCAATTCCGTAGGTAACATACGACTATGTTGTTCTGCAACAGTTCGCACGCTTAAGCTTTCTTAAATTCAGCAAACAGTTTCCTGTTTTTTTGTAAATTTAGTAACACGATTGATAAATCGGTGTGTTGTCATGTTCGTTACGTTACAACCAATTATGATCGAGTTCTCATCTATATGTTTATCTAACGTTAATGTAGCAATTCTGCACACTAATTCCGATATCCACCAATAAATCGTATCCGATGCGTTAGCTCAATTTTATGCATCACAACACAATATTTGTTCAATACTGAGAATGTTACTACCTAGCAAAACTATAAGTGGACATTCTTACATGTTCATGTATACACACTATCGAACGTACGGTTTAAACAGAAATTCGCTATTGTGACATATATTGTAATTAAATGTTATCAAGCATTGATTAAATTCTCACAGTAAAAACAAAGAAAAACTGTAGAGCGCTTGAAACATAATGTATAGTATATTCATGCGTACATTATATATGTATACGTGACAACAAAAGAAAGCTCTTTTAAAGAACTAATATATTGAATGCAATTAAATAGTCTTTGCGAACTGCACAAATGCAATATCTCACAAACCTATATCTTCAGATAAGAACTGATGTCTTAGGAACCATATTAAATATTTCTACCTAATCAATACATAGTACTCAAAATTTGTGAAACTTTACATCATACGAACCCCGTTAAGTCGATATAATACATCCTAGAGTGTTTGGTTTTTCAACTTAAACATTACTGATCATATCAATTGTATTATACTGTCATTTAAACTGACATGGATAAGTATACTAGACGTTATTACGGAAAACAATCATATGTGAAGGAAGTCGAAATCGCACCACGCTGATATCTCATGTCAGATTCTGATGTTATGTAACAAATTTTATGTTATCGTATTTTATACTCATGTCGGCGAAGCATTCATTTGTATTTTTGTTTTCTCTGAATTTTAAGAGTTTACACGGTAAGATATAAAACTTTTATAACCTTTAAAATATTATTTTTGATATTGACATATGATGAAAATTTCATTGTGCAGACACAAATGAACATTAAATAAATTTCTATATTTGCTTAGGTATGATGATAGCACAAACGAACATAACGCCTATTTCATACAGACAAGTATAAATACAAATTTGTTCAATTTAGGTACAATGTCATGTAAAATTGTTTGTTTACCAATTGTTTATAGTTTATTGTATAATTTGTGTAAACCAATACTAAAATGTAGCAGATATTGATTTAAAATAATACAGAACAAAATAATAACGAAAAGGATAATTTCCTATCACAAAAACACGTTGCCTGTCTAAACATGTTATTAGATATATAGTGTATATATCTGAGCATGTACATATCAAAATAGTATATTCTTATGATATCAGATATGGATCATCATTAATACATTGGTGATACACTTAACGGATATCTCATTTTAAAGTGTTATATAGATGCATTTATGGTCCCTTCATATTAAAATGTCAAGTAGTATGAGGAGTTAACGCAGCACATAATTTATATATAGAGAGCAATCAAGGCATACATATTTGTAATGACGACAGCTCCTATAAAGGAAAACATTGTATGCCTGTGCCATGTCCAAAATTGCAGCCCCTGTTGCTATACTCGGCACCAGCTAGGAATACCGTAAAGATTTAAAGAAAAAACATAAATAATACATGCTAAAACAGAAAAAAAACATTTTCAGTTATATCGCTACTTTATGGTGTTCACTTGGGACAGTATTATAAGTGCTGCCATCCATTAGTATCATGCCGCAGACACACATTATACTACCCCACCCAATCATATTATACTGACACTAGACCAACGAAGCCTTAAATGATGCTGAAAGCCAAGCTTCAAATTATTGTTCGGACCAGACATTGAATCGAACCCACGACCTTCCCCGTGCAATAAAACTATCAAACATCGTTGCGTCTGATCCTAATTAATCAAGCCACAGTACAGTAGGCGTTCCATGTCTGACTCACAAGACACTAAGACCTCAAATTACACCGAATACTTGATAGTTTGTTCAATCAGGGATGGCTCCGGCGACATCGCTGTGCAATTAACAATTTATGATATCCCTGAGATGACAATCATGAAGTTGTTGCAAATATGTGTCTCCAAAACAAGACATAACATTATATTTCAAATGTACGATTTGCATCTTGTTGTAAATAGTTTCGCTCAATATTTGCATGCTATATAAATTATTTTATGAGATATGTGCATCAAGTTGATAGTTTGTTTAAATCATGTATTACATGACTTCCTAGAACAAACTATTTATAAAACCTCGTTATTATTTGATGAAAACGGATATCTGAACATTTCAGTGTTTGTCAAATAACTCAAAACTGTTCATTCAATTACACATGGATAATTAATATTAAACTATATTTTGCAAGCTTTTATGGGATTCTGGAAAGTATACCGGTACTTTAGTGCGCCATCTCTGCAAGTATATCATATATATTTGAAGTGTTGTTCATCTTACATAGCAATTAATTTTGTACAGTTCTGCATATAGAGACTCGCACTACTTGAACACTGGATACATTAGCAATGTTTTTAAAAATGCCTTGTTCAAATAGATAATCCTTTGTTGGTCCAATTATGTAGAACAAAAAAATGGGTTAACCTGAGTGCTTTTTCACAATTTCGATTGTTTAATGACACCCCTTCTTTTTTGACAATTCTACCCATTTGTTGTAGTGCATGACTATTGGTCTTTAAACTATTATAGCTTCACCAAACAGTACCCAAACAAGGCAGAAATCATATAAATGTTCCAATGTTCTTATATGCACAAAGAAATTAAGGGAGGCAATCAGATTTTAGCTCCAAGTAAAAATCAACTCTAGACTATTCAGCTTATAAAAATAATTAAAATTTAACAGTTGCCAATTGTATTCACACATCAGACATAAAGAATAGATGAGTTTACACAATTATATGAAATAAAATTATTCTCAGGGGATTCAAATTTTACACGAATGATTCTGGATTTCAATCATGTTATTCACACGTCTACTTCAGCGATGACAGTGTCGAGGATATGTGAACAAATTGCCTTAATAAATGTCTTTTAAATTTCCCATCAGCACGCAGTGCCACAAAACAGTAATACTTTTCGCTTCACTGCTAAGTCAATTTCTAAGAAGTATTGAAATACAAAGACATATCGCCAACAGGATTAAACTGTCGTTTGTATACTGTTGGGTGTGTTTGCTATCAAAAGAAATAGATTTGTCACACTTCACATTATCGTATTTTCCACATGATTGCACAGGCTGCTTTTATATAATGCAACGAAAAGGGAGTGTGTTTGATTTGAAATAAATGTTACACAACATCTATAATGTCGCATGAAAAATTTATTGGGTTTTCTATTCGTAAATTTAATCATTTAATTACCATTTTCCATTGTTTTACCTTTCGTCAGTTTCAAGAAAGAGAGAATAAAATCAAAATTGAAAATCGAACAGCTGTTTTTAATTAGACCAATGCAAACTTAGTGTTCGAAGCCACGCATTGCCGTATATCTAACAATTGCCAACATATCCCACGGGTTTCTAGATATGTCATTAATATAGCATGTGACTAGTCATGGATCCTTAACTGGATCCTACTTATATAAAGTTATCAGTTCATGTATGTAAATTGTCCGTCCAGTCCAGATGTGTTGCATATAAAACCATAGTAAATAAGTCATGGTTGACACCAACTTTATTGGTTTGACAGAGGCCTTGGTTTGCATTGTAACTAGGCGCGCTCGCCATAGTCTGGTCTGTCCGATTGTGCCTGGTTATTCACAACTAATTTTCTCCATATATATTCGCAGTGAGTTTTTATATATAAAATCACAATGCATTGTACTTCCTCATGATTTTGCTTCGAATCCTTTGAATAGAATATAAGGATTTAATGAACAGACAATATTTATTTGTTAGACTTAAGGATAGCGCTATAGTCCGTCATCATGCAGAAAACAAAAAGACAATGCGTCATAAACGCAAATCTGGTAACGATGAAACTGAGGCAGATCAAAGTCTAATTAATCTTTGGACATTTCTCAATCAATACAAATAATAATGGTAAATCAGTTTCTTTCATCAGAACTGAACATATATATACGTATTAATACGACGTAAACTCTGACTTTGAACAAATTAACTAATCATAAAATATTAAGAGAAAATATAAGAAAATACAAAATAATAGACCAATAAATTAAATGTAGACCTGTATCATAACCCTAACCTGGCGACAAATAGCTTTACAGCTAGTGTTTTATATTCGAAAATCGGACACAAAATAAAGTTGTTTATCTTGTATGACTTTTTCTGTTTGCAGAATGTAAAGCTTAAAAAGGTTTTAGAATTTAATATTATCCGGTGTAAGTTGGTTACTATTATCATGTTTAAATTAATGATGACTGTATACTACGTATATAAATATAACGCATCGGTAACCTGATATAATCTTTACATTCTCCTCAAAGATTTTTACTCATGATGTTTATGTGTGTTTATTAGTGAAACAAGTGCTAAAACATCCACTTTGTTTAGATTAACTGTAAATGTATAATATTCACGTCATTAGACGTTTCAAAATTTTATCAGTTTTTAACACAAATGAATCGTTTCTTTGATCCGAATTGCGTGTGTCTCTTTATCAAACAATTTAACGTTAATTTACAATAAATAAAACAAGAAATATGTAATGGAATTATGATAAATGCTTACACAACAAGCTATTGACGTTTGGAATTGGTTATTTATAACAATAACGTCTAATTCTTTCGAATCACTGTTTCAAAGCAGCTGTAATGCCAATAAATTGATGTCATGTTGTTGGTATTTATGGTTACGGCATAGCACTATATAAGCGTGGGCATCTGCGATATTCAGGTAACGCATAATAACAACAGAACAGAACGTAAGTTGGGGATATCAACCTTTTTTGTGTAAAATTTAGAGATGTAATTATTGTAAATCAACCAGTTTAACAATAATTTTACTCATTTCTTAAAACAAATTTGAGTGTTTTGCAAATAATTATACAGTTACATAAATATTTAATTAATATTTTTACGATAAAAATTATTTCTGAACTATGTATTGCATGCAGGAGTTTAGCAAAAAAGGTATTAAGGTTAGTTTATTCTAATCACATGCCATATTTGTTTTATCATACAGAATGATCATAAGAAAATCGAGCAAAATATCGCTGGAACGATTCACTTTAATTTGTTCAATAAAGAAATCATAAACTGCTTTTTTATCATAGTACCGAATATTCGAACTTAAACTCGCGTTGGCTCTTTTAACATTTTTCTAGTTTGCTGTAATTAAAGAAGATAAATTGCCTAAATCTGAGACTTTTTCTGAGCAACACTGTGATTATATTCTTATAAAATACACACAGTTCAGTAAGCACTAAGTAATAAATACATTAACTCTATGAGTTCATGTATCAATTTTCAGTAACTTTTTCAATTGTACAAAACTCAAAGCAAAACTTATAAATATATACTGACGTAAATGGTATTCTATAAAGACTCTTGGATGGTTTATGACTGACATTTACTGCTATGGTTAAACCAATTGTTTGTAAAAGCCATTTATAAACATACTTTATGAGAAATATCTTTAATTGATTCCCGTTTAGGATTTTAGCTAAGGAATCCATCGACTGTTATTCATATATAATATTAATGATTTATACAATGCACTTACAAATGTTGAACAGTTGAATGAAGCAATCAAAACCCCACGTATTTCAGTTATACTTTGTTATATTATGTTTTTTATCATCCTATTCTGCAGTCATACACGTGCATTTGTATTATTGAAGTACCGACCTTAGTAATGCATAGTATCGTGCCTCAGCAGTAAATTGGATCGAGTTTACATGTTTACAGATTTAAACACCACAATCAACTTATTTAAGAAAAAAATAATGTTGTATGAAAATAACAACAAAAAACCCACAAAAAAACAAAGGAAAAACAACGTTATATTTTTTATATTTTTCAAAACAAATCAGTTACATAAGTTTTTTATCATTAAATTACACACGTGTTTTTAGCTAATTAATTTTATTTATCAATCATGAATACACGCTTGGTAATGTTTTAACTTAAATTTGACATATGTGCGTCAATGTTTTCGACGGAAAACACTCAGCCCTTGGTCCATCTCTTGCAATTATCAACGCGTGTCCGTTTTCACTTGATAATTATTTTTTTATGGTTTAAATTTCATTTAAATATACCAGTATTTTAGAAAAGAAGTGAGCCTGCTTAGCTCTTAATTTCGCTAATGATGTAATAGCAGAAAATTTTAATCAATAAATTCATTGTCTTTTGTCTATTATCTCCTAAATATGCAAGGAAAGTTATGGAAATACTGCCTGTTTAACAAGCAGTGCATGTTGTTTCTTTAATAATAGTCCTACTATCAATGTGGTATTAAAGAACGGGTGCGTACATATCTGATGAAAAAAAAACACATAAAAAAGTACATTATGTATTGTGTTAGGCATAGTACTCTAAAATGCAATTCTTCATTCAGGATTTTGTTCTCGCTTTTGCATACACTATTGATTGATTGATTGATTGAATATTTAGCGTCACTTTTATGCCATCGAGCGCTAACAGACGATCAGTTAACCTAACCCCTGTTTCCTGGGATTAACCAGTACTCGAGCACACCCCATCTCCGCAAGTAACTGATAACTTTCCCACTTGAATCTGTGGTTAGAGACAAATGATAATGAGACACAATGTCGTATATCAATCATCACGGAGACTGTTGCCGGGCGGGGGATTCGAACTCACGACCCCTGTTTGATAGTCAGACGCGTAACCGACTGAGCTAATCGGGCCCAGCTTGGCATACACTAATTTGTGCATTGTAATTTAACCATCATATTTACTTATCCAAACATATTATAGGCATATCACATCTCTTTACTACAGTTTCCTATGTTTAAATTTAAAAATTTGTCATGCAGAGACTATAGCTCACATATAAACATAACATCAATATATCAGCAATTCTAAATGGATAAAACAATCACGAAAATTAAGTATGTCAATGATTAATACGAGTTATGCAACATTTCATATTGCAGATATAATAATAAATAAACCTTCATCAAAACTGTTGTGTGTTCCTTTATAGGATGTATTGCCGCTAGTTTATACTATTTATAGTAACAAAGATTGTACAATGATATACTATTATAATAAATGTTTGATACATCATCATATCAATAAATTTAATAAAATGCATTTAAAGATAACCACTGGCTCTATTAGAAGACTGTCAATTTGGAGTGTAACTGTTATTTGTCTTAAATTACTTCAACGTGATTTGCATCGTGCAATGTTGGTGAATAATGGGTATATCGATGTAACAAATAAGACAAGATCCATTTGTATATATCTAACACGCTCCATTATCTTTATTACGTCAACATGCGATATTCACCTTAAAACGTAATACTATGTTAACTTGTCGGCGAGTTAAAAAGGATGTTCTCATTAACGTTTTTAAGTATACCAATTACACATTGTGGATAAAGTTTGAGTCCATTGCCAGTGATGTATATCCGTACCATGATATCTTTAGGGACAATTAACCTGTCATTGGCGTGTTGGTATGTTACTTATGGCGGAAACTACTTGATAGCGACACACAGTAATGTTGATACCTATGGTACTTAGTGGAAGTGCTTTTTTACGCATACATCTTTGGCTATCCATGACAAAACGTTGTTTTAATTGCATAAGATTTCGCCGGTATAATATAAAATTTAAAGAAATTATTTATAAAAATTGTTTTATATTTTCAAAATGACGCCACAAGTTCTTAGATATGAAATTCAGAATGCACCACATAGAAATAAATATCTATGCGAGTATATTGTTGTATTTTCACAGGCATGCGTATTAATGTAATGTCTGAATATAATTAAGTAAAAGAAAAACGAAATTCAACCGTTTTCCCCTTACATTCTCATGCTAATGATGTTACATGTACCTAGAAAGTTCTATATTTTAATGTTTATGAATTGTCCATTCAAATTTTGAAGACCTATATGATTATAAATATGCTACTTTAGTCGGATAGATATGAAGACATTGAACGATTAAAGCGAAAAATATAACCCTTTTTCAACCCTTATTTCTATATAGTGTATTATTTTGTAACATTTGTTTTGTGAAAGGGTTACGGAGAACCTATAGTGAAATATATAAACTATAAAACATATATGTTATTCTACCATGTCATGTCAATTGACACAGATGTATTAAAAATACATATATGTTTATAATTCTTAGGTTACTAATTCAATTTGTCGTTCCCATATGAACAGGATTGTTTTCAGACTAAGATATAACTAGTTCCTAAATGTATTTATGACAGCATCTGTCTTACAATTTGCCAGCTCGTAACAATTTAATGAACAATGTGTCGAAATTAACACAAGTGTGACATAGACTCATGAAAGCTATCTCCTGTTATATGTTGCTTGTATGTTTCAGCCACGTTTAAAAAGTCAAGTTATTACCACTTCTAGTCTTTGTTTGCTTAATACATCAATAATGCTATCAAAATGAGATATTATCATGTGGCCATTCAACGTATTTTATATTTTGAACCACGTGCAATACTTATATTTTTTTATCTGTACTATATGCCAAAAGCGTAGCCATGCATATATCAGCGTGATGAGCATACGTGACATGAACTACTTTTATTCCTTAAATCTTAATTTTATCTATGCAACAACTAAAACAAAGAAAACGACGTCATTGTAGGTACTTTTTCCTTTTTAAAAATGATGCATAAAATAATTCAAACGCTATGGTAATATCAATCTTAGAAGTAATTCTTAAAAATCCCTGATCTCTGTACTTTAACACTTTGATTTATATAATGCTGTCATATTGTAAAAGGGCTGCCTGACAGTGCTACTTTTATTGCATCCTCATCATGTAATAATGTAATACATGATTTGACGACAGACAAAGAGTGAATCAATTTAAAACTTTGCTTGCGTTAAACAAGTGCTACATGTAGCTCCCAGGCTATGGTTACACCCCGGTTGTTGACATGTTGTTGAGATGGGTGTGTCTATATCTACTTCGTCTTCTGTTGGACATATTGAAACATCTTACGTTTAGCATTTACCATCAATCCGTAGTATTATGTTTTATAGCAGTTTGTTTTTGTTATGATCAAAGCAATGAATTTAAATGAAAAGAATATACCGTTGCATGAATAAACAGATACATTTTAATGACGACGCAACACACCACTTTGGTCCGGATTTCAAGTCAAGACGGGAGGTCGGATGGGCCCGGTCTTGATCAATCGGTCTGTCATGATATTTTACTTGGATTATATTTTATCATGTATCATCCTTTCTCCATTATTTCATCCCCATTGAATTTTTCCATTCTCATATACTTGTCTATATCAATTTTCAATGAATGTACTTCCAGTAATCTAATTTCTAAATCCTTGGAAACTGTCATGGCTTATGGGCTAATCTTGTAAAGTAAAATGCTATATGGTTATACGTATGCCATTTTAGATGGAAGTTGGTGCGGTTCTTTTCTTGTCGGGACTTGAATTTACATCCATCGGGTGGTATGCGGGATATGATGTATTACTTTGCTGGAGTATATTGCTCACGTATTCTTGGCATCATGTCTGTCGGATATCCACAGCATGTGTCCCCTTGTTGGGCTCCGAGGCGGGTGAGAAACGTGAACAACGAAACAAACACAAATTCATTATGGCTTCCAAAACAAGACACCAAAAGGATACTACAAAACGACCTACACCTGCTCAGTCTGTTCTGAAACGTGCTCGACACGATTCAGTGGAGACTGAATCAGATGACGATTTATTGACTTCTACTAATTGGCCAAGATTTTTAACAGTTTCATCTATAGATCCATCCAGACCAGTAACAAAGCCTTCACCTTTTGCGATTCACAAGCAAATACCTGGTATTGCTGGTGAGCCGCGAGAGGTGAAAAATCTCAAATCCGATAAGATTTTGATTGAATGTCAGAAAAAAAGTCATTCTGACAATCTCCTTTCAATAAAAAAAAATGTTGACATACCTGTAGAAGTCCGTCCTCATATTACACTCAACTCATCCAAAGGTGTCATTCGTTTCAGGGAACTGAAACAATGTACTGTTGAGGAGATGAGTGTCAATTTGAAACCACAGGGAGTTTCAGAGGTGACCAGAATTAATATCAGGAAAGATGGCAATATAAAACCGACTAATACCTTTATCCTTACGTTTAACACTCCAAACCTACCAAAATCTGTAAAAATCAGTTATATATCTTTACCCGTTGACCTTTTTATACCCAACCCACTTCGACGTTTTAACTGTCAACAGTTTGGACACCATCGAGAAAGATGTGGACGAGATGCCCTTTGTGCTCGCTGTGGCGAACAAGGGCACACAGACTTCTCGTCTTGTATCAAACCCGCCCTTTGCATGAATTGCAAAGGGAACCACGGGGCTTTCTCGAGGGATTGTCCGAAATGGAAACTAGAACGCGAAATTCAGAAAGTTAAATTACAAAACAAAGTATCATTCCCGGAGGCCAGACTTCTTGTTGAACTCCAATCTCCATCTACTCCTTTAGGCAAAACATATGCTGAAGTTAGTAGAATTGTTGCGGAAAAGACCACAATATGTATGGAAATACAAACTGATATTACCTGGCTTAATGATAATCCCATACCATATATTGCTATCGTTCCATGTAATTCCAAAGTCTCATCTGAGACTCAGACTTCAACACCAGTAATTAAACTAACTATACAACCTAAACCAAATATGAAACAAAACAAGAAAAAAACTGACATCTATTTCTGATAAGAAATCGGCGAACTCGGGGAATGTCCCGAGTTCCCCAAAACCATCGGGCTCTGGTATTACCAAGAGTACAACTACTCTGCAGAAGGCTAAGATACATCTAGCCATTGCAAAATTATGCGTAACAGGGAAGCAACCGGAAGAGTCTGATGACTCTATACGGTTGAAAAATAAATTTTCCTACCTTGATATGGAAACCGATGATGCATCATCGGATTCCTCCAAGGTCGTTAAGTTAAAAGTCCCTTTAGCACCTATACTTCCACCTAAATGAACGATTCAAATTCAAATAAAATAATGAAATGGAATTGTCGAGGTTCAAAACTAATAATGATGAGATAAGTTTACTTTTAAATGAACATAACCCTATTGCATTTTGTCTTCAAGAAACGTTTTTGAAGTCAAATGATAAAACTACTTTTAAACAGTATTCTTTATATAACACAATTTGTGATACTGGTGAAAAAGCATCTGGTGGCGTGTCTGTTCTTGTCAATAGAAACGTCCCACACAGTACAATTGCATTAGACACTAATCTGCAAGCAGTTGCAGTTAGTGTTACAATGCATAGAGTTATTACAATTTGCTCCTTATATTTACCACCAAGTGCAACCCTTGATCCGAAGGATCTCGATAAACTCATCGCACAATTGCCATCACCTTTTATGCTTTTGGGGGATTTTAATGCCCACAATTACATATGGGGCTTTAATGATAAAGGTAATAAAGTTGAATCATTTTTAAATCAAAATAACCTATGTCTTTATAATGATAATACATCTCATACATATCTACATCCTGCTTCAGGATCGAAAACTTCCATCAATTTATCAGTTTGTGAGCCATCAGTTTTGTTAGACTTTTCATGGAGTATTGGTGATGACCTCTGCGGGAGTGACCATTATCCAATATTTCTTGAAAATTTTGGACCTCCACTTCCTGATAGAAATCAGCGATGGAAACTTCGCAAAGCAGATTGGCATATGTTCCAATCTCTTTGCGAAGAACAGTTAAAACCTGATTTATTTAACGATACGGATGATCTTGCTGGTCAGTTTTCATCAATATTATACAGTATAGCAGGAAAATCTATCCAAAAAACCTCGACAAATCCAAAACACCCCCAAAAACCATGATATGATGATGACTGCAAGAATGCAGTCAAGGATCGTAAAAAAGCTTTAAGTCAATTTAATTTACGACCTACACAACATAATTTAGACAATATTTAAGTGTTTAATGCAAAAGCAAGACGTACTCTTAAGGAGAGATTACGTCTCTAGGCTTAATTCTCGTACTTACTTTAAGAAGGCGTGGGACATGGTCCGAAAAATCAATGGTAAGGGTACTCCAGGTTGCGTTAACCATTTAAAAACTGAAAATCATACTGCCACATCTGCCAAAGACATCGTTAATACTTTGGCAGAATCTTTTTCAAAAAATTCATCTACCACTAATTGCAATTCAACATTTTTAAAACATAAACATCAGACTGAAAAAAAGAGAAAGCCTATGACACCACGTGGAAGTATGGCATTATGAAAGATCTTCATAATATGGGCCTTCGTTACTGTTTAGCTACTTTTATTTTAAACTTTTTAGATGATAGACAATTTTAAGTCCGAATGGGAACAACCCTCTCCGATGTTCACAAGCAGGAGACGGGCGTCCCACAAGGCAGTATTCTGTCTGTCACACTTTTTAATATTAAAATTAATAATATTGTTAAGAGTATAAATCCTGGTGTGGATTGCTCTTTATATGTTGACGATTTTTTAATTTTTTACCGTTCAAAAAATATGAAAACTATTGAAAGGTAACTACAGCAATGCCTTAATAAACTTCAGACTTGGTCTGATGAAAACGGTTTTAAATTTTCTAAGTCCAAAACAAATTGTATGCATTTTTGTCAACTTCGTAAACATCACGATGATCCCAATCTAATGTTAGATGGGACACCAATACCTGTTGTTGAGGAAACAAAATTTTTAGGTCTTATTTTTGACCGTAAACTTACTTTTATTCCTCATCTTAAATATCTCAAGACAAAGTGTAATAAAACACTTAATTTATTGAAAGTTGTTGCTAATACAAATTGGGGTGCAGATCGTAAAGTTTTACTTAGACTTTACAGATCACTTATAAGATCAAAATTAGACTACGGCTCTATTGTATATGGATCTGCTCGCAAGTCTTACTTAGCGATGCTTGATCCTATATACAACCAAGGAATACGACTCGCCCTTGGTGCCTTTCGTACGTCCCCAGCCGACAGTCTTTATGTAGAGGCAAATGAACCATCGTTGTATTTAAGACGTGAAAAACGGGCTCTTCAATATGCAATTAGACTTCATTCAAATCCATCTAATCCTGCTTTTAATCTTATTTTTGACCCCTATTATGAAACTCTATTTGATAAAAAACCTAAAGCTATTCGAACTTTTGGTCTCCGGATCAAACCAAAACTAACCGAAGCCAATATTGATCTTAATTTAATTGCTAAGTACACAGTCTCAGAAATACCACCATGGAAAAGCCAAAAATCATTTTTGAACTTTGTAAAGACAAAAAATCTGAAACAGACTCCACTATCTTCCAAAGTAAATTTAATGAAATCAAATCGTCTTACAATCGTTATTGTCACATATATACAGATGGTTCTTAAGATGGAGAAACCGTGGTTGCAGCTGCTGTTACAGGACAGCACACCTCAAAGAGCTGATTACTAAACGGAGCCTTCATCTTTTGAGCTGAACTCAAAGCCATTTATTTGGCATAGGACTACATAAATGATTCTGAGAAAAAACAGTTTATTATATTTTCTGATTCACTTTCATCCCTTCAAGACATAGATGGCATTAAAGATGATAATCCTCGTGTACTTCAACTTTTAAATAAATACAATGTACTATGTAAAGGTAATACAATTGTTTTCTGCTGGCTTCCTAGCCATACAGGAATTCGAGGAAATGATAAAGCTGATAAGGCTGCGAAAATGGCCTTAAGCTTGAATAGTATTACTTTTAAACTGCCTTTTACAGATTTTAAATCTGATATTAATAAATATATTTTAGTTCATGGCAGTCCTCTTGGGATCTTGCTATAAATAAAAAATAACATGTTATAAAACCAAAACTTGGCGAATGGCATCCTAGCAATAGGTGTTTTCGTCGAGAAGAAGTCGTATTAGCTCAGTGTAGAATCGGGCATACGTGCTGTACACATTCATATCTTTTAAAACGTGAACCTGTTCCAGAGTGTGTGCCTTGTTTTGCACCGCTTACTGTGAAGCACATACTGGTCGACTGTGTGGACTTTTCTCCAATGCGAGTCGACAATATGACTGAATTATTTGATGAAATTGATGTTTCACATATATTTGGTTTCCTTAAAGAGGTTAAGCTTTTAAATCGTTTTTAGTACAATTATTATATTATTGACCTCGTTCACTTATTTGTTTGTGTTTTTTTTGTGTTTTTTTTTCATTTATTTATTTGTAAATAATTTTCATTTATTTATTTGTAAATAGTTTTAATAAATTAACCGTATTTATTTAATATATTTTTGTCATCGTCACGTCCATTAATCTTTGCGCGCACAAAATAACATATTTATGTGTCGACGTGCCGTAAAACACCATTCATTCATTCATTCATTCATTCATTCATTCATTCATTCATTCATTCATTACATTTTAATGACGTTAATAGGAATACGTTTAAATGATATTTTATGACACCAATTATGAATAACTTTACAAAGACTTTCCTTTTCAGATACGAACATTAAATATGTACGTTAAATAGAAAACGAGAACATGCAAAATCACGAGGGAGAATATTCATTATCACAAAGCGTCAGTGCAAGGGAATATGTCTGATACTATCAAGTTATGTGACGCAGTCCGAATATGTGTTTACGTTAGGAGATACGTCACTTAATTGAAACCTCTAGAATATATCATCTGTTTCGGAATAGAATTCCCGGGCAAGAATGGAAATGCAATTATTCTGTATGATAGTATCTTAGAAAATGCCATAAATGGCTTATTTTGGAATGCCAGGCGAACGTGATTTTTTCCGACTGGTCATAGCAATTAAGGTCATCAGGAACTTGGCAGAGGCGGTAAATGTAATAAATATGATCATCTGTATTCCCTTGTCCAATAATGATATGTATTGTTACATGAATATCTGAATTATTATCTCTTAATACAATCAAGTACCATTCAATTTGGCAAAGGAAACTATAAGATGGTTCAAATTGTTAACTCAGTGCACAAACATGTTAGCAGAGGCGATGTATTATCTTTATTGAAAAGTTGTAAAAACACATAAATATTCCATTACGTTGATAAATAAACAGTTCAAAGAATCTTTAAAGTATTGTTTTGTTTATCAAACCAAATGAAAGGATATCATTGGAAATTAGCGCTGTATTCAATATTAATTTCTTTCTGGTCCATACGTAAACTGATCACAAAGTGAAAGTTAATTTGAAATATAAAGAAATAGTCATACCCTTACTTTTTCCAGCCCTGGCTCTGATATGAAAAACAAAATGTTAAGTTTACTTTATTATATTTGATTTCGGTTTAAACCAACGAATCAACATTCATGTTAGTAATACAGTAAACGCCAATCTTCCATTGGCTGGTTTTTGATGAGTTCAGTAATGTCTGAATTCAATTGGTTTAAATTCATCGGGGTGGGACTATCGTGTTCTAAATTCACAATTTAATCATGAATTCACGTCTAACCTGTTCCATATAGATCAATTATATAATTGAGCCCCAAATGCGTTTAGATCAAAGAAACATGCTTGGCTAATGTATGTTGTTAAATGTGCTTAATATTTTAAAAGAAATTGCTGTTAGAAGTTTATAAATATTTTAAGCATGTTTACATACGTTTCATATTACCGAAGGTAATTTTCATCTACTTGCATATAGTTATACAACATGTTTAAGGTCAGAACATGCTAAAAAAGACACAATTGTTTTCTAACTTGTTTAACATGTGGTAACAAAATTTATAAATCGGTTAAATTGTCATGTTCTGTATATAACAGCCATCTATAATAGTAAGCTGGAACCAACACCGTTAAACAACATACACCTTTGTAACCTTTAACTTGTGTTTATACATCACAACAAAGGATGTGTTCTGTACAGGGATTTCATCGATTTAGCAAAACTATGAGAGAGAGAGAGTTCTAGTTATAAATACGACCATAAAGAAACATACGTTTCACATGTGTTTATACATATTGATTCTGGGTGTTTTAAGTACAGAGAACATATTACTTCAATTCGAAACATACATGTAATGGCCATCAAAATAAACCCTGGTTTTGTTATATACTAGCTTTTTATATATATTTGTTAAGAGTAATGGTCAGTATATGAATTGGACATAATTATTAAATTGAACTGATTTCAAATCGTTGGCATGTTTGAATTCCGAACATAGAAGAAGTGAAACCTCGAAATGGGGTTATCAGAACATTACCTTAGAAGTTTACTTTTAGTTTGTAACCGTACTGGGTGTATATATAATGAATCGAAGTAAATATCTTAGACGACATATCACATTCTTATGTATAATAATAGTTTGTCCCCTGTATAAACAACAAAACAATAAAATAGAAGTTCCCTCTCTTTCATTCTTTCCGATGAATGAACAACATATACATCAAGTCTTGTTTTATTGATATTGGAAATAAACAGACAAAGAAGAGTTGTATACTCCTTTACCTCCAAAGTGAACTAATCACTGCATTCGATTTTATGATATTGTGCAATATCACACAAATCAATATCTTAATATATTAACTTAATATTTGGGAACCTTATCGGATATTTCAACTGTATCAGTACATAGTACGCTATATATCTTGACATCATATCAACCTCGATTAGCTGATAAACAGCCAAGTGTATGTTTTTGTTTCTATTTAAAATAACTCTGATCGTACAAATTGCATTAAACTGTCATTCAAACTGACAACATTAAGTATACCAGACGATGTGGAGGAAGTCGAAATCACACCACGCAGACAACTCCTGTCAGATTTTATTTTCATGCTCTTAAATACTCTTTTAGATTTAACATTACATCGTTTTATATGATATCCATGTCGGTGAAGCGTTTATATGTATTTTTTTATAATTAATAAGAGTCTGCACCGTTAGATATAACACTTTTATCAAACTTTAAAGCATTACTTTTGGTGTTGACATACAATAGAATAGTTTTGCAGACATAAATTTGCATTAAATAATAGGTAAACTTATAGCACAATTGGACGTAAAGCCTGTATTTTATCGACACAAATAAAGTGTCAAATTGATCTTGTACATCGTTGCCTATCGGTCGATTATATCTATTAGCATAATTTGTCTAATAGCAATAATAGAACACCGTCAAGTACCATGAAATGTTAACACAGCATATACTTAATTTATTGAAATCAATCAAGGTATACGCGGTGTCTCCAACAAGTTCGTGGACACCTTTGTTTAAAAACAAAGCTATTAGAATGCTACATTCATTGTCGGAATCGTATACATTTCTCTCGTGAAATAGGCAATATTTGTAACTTGGTGTCATAAAAACGACAGCTTATACAAAGACAGACATAATGAAGGTTTACATATTGGCTGTTTACTTCTAACATTTCAACGACTGTAGATTATGTTGCTATGTTCAACACTTGCTAGATGTACATGCTGAATACGGTAAAAATACAAAGAAAAAAAGTATAATAAGTATATGCACAGAACTGAAAAGAAAAATTCATATTATAAGTGTAAATAAAAATATCAGAGTATCAGATGTTATATCAACTGTTACCTCACTGACAATGCAGTATTATATTAATAATTGTGTGTGACAAATGACAAATCGTCGTCGTGTCTGATCCAAGTTAATCAAGCCACAGAACAGTAGGTGTACCATGGCTGACGAATACGACACCAAGGCATCAATCAACACAAAATACTTGATAGTTGGTGCAATCAGTGATGGCTCTGACAACATCGCTGTGCAATTAACAATTAACGATATCCTTGAAATGACAATCATGAAGTTGTCGAAGATGTGTCTGTCAAAGAAAAAAAATGCCATTATAAGTCAGTTTTCAATATATACAATTTGCACTATTGTCGTAAAGAGTTTCGCACAATATTTCCAAATAATATAATTGAAAATAACTGAAAATAAGTTTATCGAAGTTACAAATGACTCGTTATGAATTCGTATTGAACTATTTTTTAAATTGAATTATACGTTATTAACGGTATTGTGATTTGAGGCATCATTAACTATTGTCTTGAATAAAGACCGAAATAACATTTTCAGCTGTAATTTGACAGGAACCGCATCAAAGGTTAAAAAGGCAAATTAAATTGTGTAACACAAATAGCAGTGATAGCTTTGTTTGAATATTTAGCACCATTTGTATTCCATTGAGGGCTAACAGATGATTGTTAACATAGCCACGCTTCTTTGGGAACATTGACGGTTAACCGGTACTATAGCATATTATCTCCGAACATATTTTATATTATGTTGGATTGTTCAGACTTAAATTTCAGGCAAACTTCATCTCTAGACTATTCAACTTTTAAAAATATTGAATTTCTAACAGTTGCCAATTGTATTCACGCATCAGACACAGAGTATAGATGAGTTTACACTATTATGTGAAATAAAATTATTCTCAGGGGATTCAAATTTTACACGACTGATTCTGGATTTCAATTATATTATACACACGTCTACTACAGCGATGACAGTGTCGAGGATATGTGAACAAATTGTCTTAATAAATGTCTTTTTAATTTCCCATTAGCCCGCAGTGCCACAAAAAAGTATTATTTTTTTTGCATCATTGCGAAGCCAATTTTTAAAAAGTATTGAAATGCAAAGACATTACTACCTTTATCGACAACATTTTCGCGTACGTTTGAGTGAGCTATTAAAGGAAACATAATGTCCACACTTCACATTGCACGGGCTACTTTTATATAATGCGACGAAAATTAATTGTGCTTGATTAAAATGTTTGTGACACAGTACGTATAATGTCTAAAAAAATATACTGAGTATCTAGTCATTGTATTTTAATTATTCAATTACCATTATTCCATGCTGTTATTATGTATCATTCACAAGAAAGTGAAAATGAAATCATAATAGAAAATAGTCATACAACCGTTTTTTAAGACCAATATGTATGTCATACATATACGCGCGAACTTCTCTATATAATTCTATGGATATTTCACAAACTGCGCATGTTTTTGTGCTGTATACAATCACAATACATTGTTTTTTTATGATTTTGCTTCAGATCCGTTGAATAGAATATCAGGATCTAAAGAAAATTAAAAACATTGCTACAAATTCTATATAACAGAACGGAACACATCGAATTTTATATCTTGACTTAAGTATAGCTGTATAGTAGATAAACATACCGAAAACAAAACTCAATACAATATGGTAACGAAAAATCTAAAATCGTGTTCATATTTTGACCTTTCAGGCTCAATCAATGGAAATATGGTTAGTCCTGTATGACATCATTACCGAACGTATGTAGGTATTAATTCAACGCAGTCTCTGATCTTTGACCAAATATGTAGTCATAAAATGTCAGGAGATAATGAAGGAAACTACAAAAGAATGAACCAATAAAGAAGATTCCCTGTTATTCCACTTGATATTAACGCATAACAAGAACTTCGAATGTGTTATTATCCGATGTTTGTGTTTTCATATTATTAAATCTAAATTAATGATGACTGTATATAAATTACATACATAAATCGAAAATAAAACGCATAGGTAATCCGATATTCACTTTATATTCTGAGATTTAATTACGATGGTGTATGTGTATATTAATGAGCTAGTGCAGCATGTTTTGTATTACATATACAACAAAAGTATAATTTTTAAATCACCAGACTTTTCAACATATTGATCAGCTTTATATACAGACGAATCTTGAGTAAGTGTTCTGCTTGCTTCGTCAAACAACTTATATAACAGTAAATTAGACAGAAGTATATGTAATACAATGATAAATCCTTACACAACAAGCAATTATGACATGAACATGTAATTCTTTTGAATCACTGTTTCAAAGCAGCTGTAATTCCGATATCTTGATGTCATGTTGTTAATATTTATGGTTACATATAAGGTGTGCATCTGCGTTATTCATGTAACATATTATAACAATAAATCAAAAAAGAAGTTGGAGATATTAACCTTTTATGTGTAAAATTTAGAGATGCAATTGTAAATCTACCAACTTATTAATTTTACACATTTCTTAAAATAAATATGCGCGTTTTTGCAAATAATTATACAGTGATGTGAGATTAACCTTAATACGATACAATTTATTTATGCGCGTATACATTACGTGCCGCACCAATAACAAAATAAAACAAGAATGGTTGTTGCTTATCTCCGTTTTTTATAAATGAAAAGGCAATCATCCATTTATGCTGGAAAGGTGTTAATACACGGCGAATATATTTTGTATTACATAATGCATAAACTATAAGATTCGTTCAAGGGTTTGATGATCAGATGTGCTATTTTATTTCGAGAGTAAACGGTTTAATGTTCGGATGGAAAATTCCATTCCGGGGGTCAACAGTTTTATGTTCGAATGGAAAATTACATCACGAAGGCCAGCCGTTTGATGTTCGAATGGAAAATCACACCACGAGGGTCAACCGTTTCACAATAACGAGACTTTACTGATAATGACATTAACCTGAACCCAGTAAAAATATATACATGGTATGCAAATAGCATACAAGTATAATCAAATGTAATACAATCGGAGGAAACAACCATCACATACATGTAACACAGTCCGTAGATATGAAAAATGTGAATGAGAAAACAAATAAGTAGTTTACTTTTCATTCATGACACATTAAATAGTACAGATCAAAAGTATACAGCAAAACTTTAAATGTTCTTTGTATAAACATTTGCCGTTATGTTGTTCAAGTTTGTCGTTGCTATTATTCTTTCTATATATTTAATATGTTTTAAATATTTTACTCAATTGATAAAGGCATATTTAGTTGGAATATACGATCGCATTTAAATTGAAGTCTCATAATAGCTATGCAAACATGCTTTATATTGCTTTTTTGGAATGTTAACAATCAATTAAATATCAAGCACATTTATATCGCCGTACAGAGACTTGATTATGAATGGACACGATATATACATCAAACGATGTCATCGAAAACCGTAGGAACCATGAATTAAACAAAATTAATAATTCTATGGTTTGTGATAAGCAATAAACAAATGATAGTCTGTTCGTTTTGGACAAAACTCTATGATTAAAAATTAAATTAAACAGCGACGTTATCACATAAAAGTGTATACACCAATATTACTCTGGAGAGCTATCAAATTATAATTGACATTAACATAAAAAGTTGCAATGAAAATATGAATTAAATAATAATTGCAAAATATAAATTTCCTAACCATTGAATGCTTAAAGTTTATTTTAAACTCTTTAAGTATGATCGGAATTGATGGCGAGGGACCATTTTAATACTAAATAAGTCCCTACTTCATTGTATAATTGCGTTACGCCAGAGGTGAATAATACTGTATGATATTATCAAATCATTAAATATTAGTTGTACATCAATTATATACATGTAAGCCGTTTTTACTTTATTTGCAAAGCACATTGCTGATAGATCGGTAAGTTTGATAAAAATAATTGTTCATGATAAGCAACTATCAAACATGATGCAATCGATATATATCTCATAACATTAAAACAAGTTAGTTATGACAGTTAATATAAGACGTATTCCTTTTATGTCAAAATTAACGAATTTATTTACATCCAATGCAATACGTTTTGCTATGTAGGTTAATAAACAGTCGTAACGCATACGTTGTTGTGTTTTTATTGTGCGTTTACTGTGTTTCATTTTGCTTTTTATTATGTTGTTATTGTTTTTAACTAACTTAAAATGTGACATTTCTCAACGGAATGGATACATTTTATTAAAAGATTGCGAGGTATTTCGCTGTCTGCGTTAACATTCTATTAAGAAATATCGAAACTATGGACCTTAATCAAAATACTTGAAAAATGGTACTAAAAGCTTCATTGCTTGGCACTCAGCACTAAGAGGATGGCTGCAGGATGGTTGACTCGGTGTCGGTATAATTTGACTGGACTATATGAGGCATGATGTTTCAGTGTGAATAAAATCACTTAGAATACTGTTACAAGACACTGTCGCGGTGACTTAGAACATTGTTGAAACCGACGCTAGACAATATACTCGTATAACTACCAAGTTGAACGTTGTATTGCCAATCAGTGTGTCATCGCTTAATGATATTTTTCTTCTTTTTCTTTCATTATTATATCCTTGGGATTAAACTAAATACAACGGACGCTGCTAGATTGTCGTCAGACACTGACGTATTTGATTGTTTTTGTTTTCGATTGTTTTACAATCATTATTCATCACTCGGCTTAACGTGTCACATAATGCCTGGTCTGTGTTTCATATAATCACTTTTCTTTTAAAGACCAAAATGTGTAATATCGAGTGTCGTTTATTTGAAATGATTACCTTCTCGTTTAAAAACGGCATTAACAGTGGAACTTTAATTGAAGTCAAATTAATAAAATATAATTTACTTTGATTTTTTTTGTAACTAGAGTGTTCTGGATAGCTGTTGATTGTGTTAAAATGTTCCTTCACCATCACGACGAATTAAATAGAATCATGTTACCGTTATCAAAACATTACCGATATTTTAATGATCTGTATAATGAGAAATCTATTTGATATTCTATTGACTGCGTTAGTTTTCGTTTCATCAATGACATTAGAGGTGTTTAGTGCTGCCACGGGCAGCTATTAATCATGCGATTGTATTACAAATAATGTTACAACGTCAGGTCATACCAGATGTTTTGATTCTGTTTGCTCGTTGTTGTCCCATTGATGTATTTCAGCGACATTGGCCGTTCTTCTTTTGTTTTATTACTTAAATATGTGTCGTTACATATGCATGTATTTCATAGAAATATAATTGTTCGGATGAAAAAAATCGTTTAGAAAATATAAACGTTAGACACTGGCCCAGCACAAAAATTTGAAACATTTACATTTACAGATCATACATGGTCCATTGATCATAATTTTGAGCATCTGGAACTTAATAGTATGCAAATATTTAAGCAGTAAAACAGGATATTTTTTGTGTCGATAT
Source organism: Panopea generosa (assembly GCA_029582155.1). Classification (NCBI taxonomy): domain Eukaryota; kingdom Metazoa; phylum Mollusca; class Bivalvia; order Adapedonta; family Hiatellidae; genus Panopea; species Panopea generosa. Next base: position 49,358,461 of record CM055910.1, on the reverse strand, counting down.
AAAATCTTGTTTTAGACAATATACATAAATACAGAACAATATATTTATTATATTTGTTTGTTTTATTTTTAAAATTAGATTAACTATTATTAAAACATACTCATTATCAAACTATGATGACATCTGACGGTCACTTATCCTGATTGCCATTGACGAGAATCGATTAAGACCTAGATGAAAATTTATATTAAAACCTAGATGAAGATTTAGATTAAGACCAATATGAAGATATAGATTAAGATCTAGATGAAGATATAGATTAAGACCTAGATGAAGATTTAGATTAAGACATAGATTAAGATATAGATTAAAACCTAGATGAAAATATAGATTAAGACCTAAACTAAATATTTATTATTTTTATGCGTTATTTTTGTAGGAAACATTTCCTCTTGTGAGTTAAAGTTATTCTGCTACGACTGTATATTTACAGTCGTAGCAGAATAAATTGCTGGAAACCCTATTTTACCAGATAACCTTTGATTAAGATAACAGCTTTAGATAATACATTTTTTATTCCGATGTTATAATCAAGAGCTCACTCCTCAACCATAATGTAGGCTGCTGGGAGTACGTTTGATTCAACTGTAGTATATAGCTTCCTTTATGTTTTTCAGATACGAAATATTTGATCCAAATGATTGAACGGGCGTTTCTGACGTTCTGACTGGAGCTATTAATGTTTTGAGCGAATCAAGATACTGTTTATTTCAAAAATAGTTTGTGCTGCGTAGTGATAAATGCACCACAAACAAAAACAAGAGGGCCAAGATGGCCCTATATCGCTCACCTGACTGACATTGAGTCACCCAACTAAAGTAGATTATATAACACATGTACACTCAAAATTCAAGAAAAACGAGATGGGCGAATTTTGATTTGTTTTGAAAATATAAAAGATGTGTAGAAGATGTGTAAGATGTGTTGAAACTTGGTAGAGGTTCACTCACGGAAAATGTCAGTAAAATTACATCGAAATCAAGTCAGTAGATTCTGACAAGAAGGCTTTTGAAGTTTTTACTTTAGCTGCCTATATAGTTAACTAGCACCTCACTGTGGCTGTTATGTTATTTAACAAATCACAACGGCTTGAACAAACTTGGTAAAGGGTCATCCAATGAACATTTCTGCGAAATTGTTTTAAAATCGATTCAGTGGTTTCTGAAAAGAAGATTCTTTTAAGTTTTTACTAAAGCTTATATAGTAAACTAACCTCACTCCCTGGCTGCCATGTTTTTTGACTAATCACTACAGTTTGAACAAACTTCGTGAAAGGTCCTCCAAGGAACATTTCTGTGAAAATATTTTAAAATCGAACCAATAGTTTCTGACAAGAATTTTTTTTAATTTTTATTAATTAAACTTGCCCCGCTCCCTGGTGGCCATGTTTTTCAACGAACTAAGATGGCTTGAACAAACTTGGTAGAGGGTCACCCAAGGAACATTTCTGTGAAGTTATATAAAAAGTGGCCCAGTAGTTTCTGACAAGAAGATTTTTTAAGTTTTTACTAAAGCTTATATAGTTAACTAACCCCGCCCCTTGGCGGCCATGTGTTTTGACGAATCGAGATGGCTTGAACAAAATTGGTAAAGGGTCACCAAGGAACATTTTTGTGAAATTATTTTAAAATCGAGCCAGAAGTTTCTGACAAGAAGATTTTTTAAGTTTTTATTAATTAACTTTGCCCAGCCCCCTGGCGGCCATGTTTTTTGACGAATTAATATGGCTTGAACAAATTTGGTAGTGGGTCACCCAAGGAACATTTCTGTGAAGTAATATCAAAATTGGCCCAGTGGTTTCTGACAAGAAGATAGTTTAAATTTTTACTATAGCTTATATAGTTAACTAACCCCGCCCCCTGGCGGCCATGTTTTTTGACGAATCGAGATGGCATGAACAACTTGGTAGAGAGTCACCTAAGGTACATTTTTGTTAAATTATTTTAAAATCGAGCAAGTAGTTTCTGACAAGAAGACTTTTAATTTTTTACTTATTAAACTTGCCCTGTCCCCTGGCGGCCATGTTTTTTTGCCGAATCAAGATGGCTTGAACAAATTTGGTAGAGGGTGACCCAAAGAACATTTCTGTGAATTTATATCAAAATCGGCCCAGTTGTTTCTGACAAGAAGATTTTTTAGGTTTTTACTGTAACTTATATAGTAAACTAAACCCACTCCCTGGCAGCCATGTTTTAAGACGAATCAACATGGCTTGAACAAACTTGGTAGAGGGTTACCCAACGAACATTTCTGTGAAGTTATATCAAAATTGGCCCAGTGGTTTCAGAGAAGAAGTTGTTAGAAACTAAAAGTTAACGACAGAGGACGGACACCAGGCGATCACAAAAGCTCACCTGTCAGGTGAGCTAAAAAAAATACGGGTTGAGAGCGAATCTAGATACTGTATATTTCGAAACTATTTTGTGCTACATTTTGTTAAACACAGTTCTCATTTTGCACCAAAATAAAAGTAAGACACACCCATTGTTTTAAAAACCAAAACTTTTAAAATAATGGGATATATTTTGCAAGTTGTTTACCTACTGCTCAGGAAAGCCATGTCGGCAAAGAACGTGTGCTTTGTACCATCTATATCAGTTACCTATTGGAGTTAGCAGCCCGATATATTACCTACTGCCTCAGTGTAGAAGAATGCAAAGTTTCATTAATATAACCGCAAGCAATGCACACTTGTGAACAACTACAAATATGTGCCGCTTTTTAATTTCGATTGGACACATTTTCTCGCTTAATTGATTAAGCATTTCTTTCAAGATATTCATAAAATGCGTTTATGCCTCATAGTGGCCCTGCATTTTACCAGGAAGAAAAAGAAGGAGAAGAATTTATATTTATTATATAAGTCTGTTATAAAGCTCATCTTCGATACTTGTGTGTGTCATTGACATTAACGTTTTATGTCAATAATACAGTATTGATAAAGTTTGAATTTCGTTATGATGTACATTGTATAACATTTATTGAATTCGAGATGGAAAGGTAAATAAATTAAAACGAAATGTTTACTGTTCTTCAATAAGTTTAAAGAATGTTTCACTTACATAACGTCTTGATCATAAACACTTCCACGACGTTGTGCATTTTTCCTTCTGTATAAAATAGCTTCATGGCTTTTTTTTCCAATTTAGAATAAAAAATAAAATTAATGAAATTTGCCAGACAGTTACTTTATATAATTCCTTATTATTATGGTAATATTAGTGTGTGTTTTCAGTTAAATGAAAAATAAAACGATTCTGTATAGGAACATTTAGTAACAACTGTAATATGTTATATTCATTTGCTTTATGATGGAACAGATCCCCCGATGGTAATTGCCTTTTGAGAATAACTGGCATTACGGTTGATTTATTTCAATATATCCATGCCTATACATACCAAATACATGCCAATAACCTATCATTGAACGCAATGAGGAAGGTGACAAATAATGAATATATTTCACTCTGAAATATAATTTAAACTTATTCATCTTACATCGATTGTGTAAAAAATTCTTACAATTTAAACAAACCATGTTCGGTATCTAACTGGTTCGATCCAGTACTATGTCGATAGATTGTCTTGCTCAAAGTCACCACACATAGCCACGGCGAATATGGAACCCCGCGACCGTTCGTTCCTTGATTTATTTATTTGTGGAATGCTTATTCACATGCGCTGCAGTTTCAATAATGTCGAGTTCAGCCTTAAACAACACATGGTATATCTGATTGCAATCCCTTTATTCCGTTTTTTCGCAGCATGGAGTAGTAGTACACGTATCTTGCTGTGCTGACTTCTTTAAAGTCTTCAAAATCTGGAATGTATACAACTATAATTATATATTTTATTGTATATTATATTACCTGCTTTATACAGCAAGCAAGATTTCGTGTAAGTGTACGTATAGGTTTGAGATCACTTCATTAATTTACGATAGCTAGTTACACCAGGGTGTGTGGAAGGAAAGGTATGTTGGCAGGTTTTAGCTCCATTTAAGTGGTATATCCGTAAACATTTCCATGTCGAATACGAGTATCATATATTTTACACTTAATTCAAGAAATGAAAGTCTTAACACATATTCTAAAAATCGAACATCTATATCAAATTGTTCAGTATACTAGTTATATAATATATATATATCTATATAATAGCATACACGTAACCAACGTCAATGCACGAGTGCACGTGGTTCATTTGTTCACCTGAAACAAGCCGTCTGCGCCTTGCCTTATTATTTAACATGTCGATACGATTTTTCAACATAAAACATTCAAGACAAAACAACAAACACATACACAATTTGCAAACAAACACACGATACGGTTTTTTAGTTATTAAAAGCTATTTTATACACTGCGCAACCAAAGATACGATACATTAGTCAGTGTTTTAAAAAAAACAAAGGCGAAGCAAGATCACGAATACACGAAACAAATATATTTGATATGACAGACGTGTAAATAATTTGGTGCTTAGCGTATGGCTTCACAACTGCCATTTTTTGTCTCTGCCACAGAAAACTAATTACAGCAACAGTTATCAGAAATAACACATTACACCGTGTCTGGTCAGAAAGGTGTTTGATGTCATAGTAATGTCTAGACGTTGAATTCACAACTTTACATACAATAAGATCAAATAACCAGATTTGAATCAAATTAAACAAAATTTTACCAATACAAATATTTTGTTTCACTCAGTGGCGGGTTAGCTGTTCCGTACAATATATATATGGCATATAATTTAATAGAACTACTCCATATTTTGACGAAGATATTGGAAATACAAAAGTGGCAGGTTAGCTGTTCCGTACAATATATATATGGCATCTAATTTAATAGAACTACTCCATATTTTGACGAAGATATTGGAAATACAAAAGTGGCAGGTTAGCTGTTCCGTACAATATATATATGGCATCTAATTTAATAGAACTACTCCATATTTTGACGAAGATATTGGAAATACAAAAGTGGCAGGTAAGCTGTTCCGTACAATATATATATGGCATCTAATTTAATAGAACTACTCCATATTTTGACGAAGATATTGGAAATACAAAAGTGGCAGGTTAGCTGTTGAGTACAGTATTAATATGATTTATAATATTCGTCCATATAATCCCAAAGCGTCGTTTTAAGTTATTTTAAGACATTAATCTTTCTTTTATTTTATTTTTTATACCAATATTTTTGTAATTTTTTTATTTCAACTTAGTTTTACAAAAACAGATATGTTGTTACATAAATAGTGTCTCACTGTCTGTGAGAATTGACATTAATCAATTAACGTCATTGTTTAAATATTGAAGTTGCAGATTCAATCCTGGAAACTCGACTACGTTCCCTTTCTAACAAATAGCATGTACACTCAGATCCAACTTTCCATTGAAACCAGATACGTTTTGTGAAAGTTTCTCGGAATATACTGTATATAATTTAAAGAGCCATACATTGGGCACAAGTGTACAAATGTATTAGTGTGTGAAAATAACATACAGCCAGACCTGTCCTGGAGCCAGGAACATTTCGGTTATAGGCGAATGCTCTTCTGGACTATTTCATTGCATACACGTTACATACATGTTATGAAATTGGATATTTTCCCCACAAGAACACGTGCAGTAAAGAGCAAAGACTACTAACACAGCATGCAATAAAATACACACGCCTGAGACACGATTGGGATGTACTGTTATTGTTTAAAACAATCATTACTCAATTATCTAAATTTGATTACAAGAGACCACCGACAGATTTGTTTTAAATTGAGAAATTCCATCTGGCTAATCGGATTTTCTTTAAAAGTTAATTTCGCTTTAAACATTAATATTTGATTAGCTTATTTTTTATCTATTATTTCTGTTATATTAACTCCGCAATTCAATTTAGCTGTATGACAATTATTACATAACGTACATTGACGTTTGGTTTTTGATTAAGGTGTACAAGACCCGGTAATCTGTGTCGGTAGCACGCCTGTTAGTCCTCTATGTCATAAGAATGACGCTTAATATTCAAACGTTGGTTAAGGTATTAAAGGCTATGTAGATTGTTAACAAATTATTCTAGAAAGAATTTTTTACAAAAATGACAATAGTAAAAAACGAATTGAATATATCAATTTACATGCAACATCAATAATAGCATATATTTAAAAAGTAATGGAAATTATTATAATGCAGTTTAGGGAGTTATGATGGCAGTAGCTCAGTACAGTTAACTATAATTATTTGTGTCAATTCGGAAACAAATATATATAAGACGTTTCGAAAATAAATGATTATAATTTCCCTAGAGATGAAGTGTCTAAAAAAGGATTACGAGATATCGGTAAGTAGATCTGAGGTCTATTTAACATTTATTCTAAAAGCCGAACGCAAACTATGATACATATTTTTATACGAAAAGTATCATTAACTTTACAGTTATTTTACTTAAATCATGAAACGTTATGTGTGTTCCTCGGTATTAATCGACCTAGCTTACTCAAAACGATTGGTTCTAGTGAAGACCCAACCTAAGACGTTCAATTTCAAGCATAATGTATGAGTGTAGTTCTACTTGGAATATATTTAATATATGTTAAATGTTGTTATCCAAGAGTCTGTATTCAATTGACACAGCTGTTTATGTAAATATAAGCATAGCAAAGGTTAGATGTAATTGCTAGCTGAAATCGTGTGACAAGGACTGCTCGTGTTTTTATTCACTCTCGATAAAAAAAGAGCGATTAAGAACATGTATGTAGTTGAACGAAAATAACTACTTTTGTGAAAATGGCATAAAAACATTTGGACTGTCATACATGACAATAACAAAACTTCTGGATTACCAGTGAACCATTAACTGACTTATAATTGATACTTTTCAAGTTTTTACCTATGGGTAGCAGAAAATGTGCTCGTATTAGAGTAAATGGCAGAGAAAGTGAAAAAGTAGTTGATGGATGCGTAGTATTAGTTGATGAAGAGCAAACTGGTGTTAAATAATAATCCGTAAGATGAGAACGAAACAGGAAATATAGCCAGGGCCAAGATACGTTTTTTATAGTCAAATAAAATATGGCACTGAAAGCAATTGAAGAAAGTTAGTTTGAAAGAGTTCATCGTATGTGTCTGAACATCATGGTCATATATAAAAATTGCGTCAAAATTATTCAGTTTAAGGATAATTGAATTGAAAGAATACTGAGTACACATATTTAAGATACATATTCACAATATTCCAGCCATTCCCGAAAGAAAATTGATGAAAAACGTAAGCAGCTTTCCCCTAAGGTGTTCTCTTCAAAGGAAGGAACGTAATACAGCTGTCTCAGTTACGACACCCGTATGTAGAAGGCATGCATGTCTTTGAAGGCAATATTAGATTTTTGGTATTAACGGAATGAATTACTACGTCACTACGACACATCTGGATTTAAATAGTTTATCTTTCAGAAATTATAAGCACATACGAACTAGGTTTATTATTGTCGACTTTGTCAGATACTTTGAAAATATTTGGCACAAATTAAAACACAAGCTGGTACTATTATTTGGTTAAACATCCAAATGAAACCGACGGACTTATTGCTAGTAACAAGTGTCTTTACGCATGCGATATACGCATACATGTGGCCTCCGGTCAGAAACGGACTTTCTAATTCAATTTACATCATGATATTTGTAAATGGCTCCACCAAAAATACTGTTAATAAACGTTTATGCCATGACTATAATCATCATTATGCATGTCCTTTAATTATAATACATCACATTTCCTTTTGTTATTGTCTTCCTTATTAATTAGTACATTACTCAATATATTATATATATAGTTTTATATATATTATATATTGAGTATATTTTTTCAGACAAAATTCCAGACAGAAAATGAAACATTATTCTCGCCATATTTCTGGCATGTGATTAGTATCCTTATTTAGACATATTAATTACCCACATCAACACATCGAGCTTATAAGAATAGTAAAATAAGTCATATCAAAAGTTGATTAGGGAAAATTGATATTGTAAAACTATCTGTAGTTTTATTTCGAATCTTTATGTCGACTTTAATATTTGTTTTAAATATCTAATAGAAAATCTGGTTGTAGAGTTAGCACTTAAATCTCTAGAAGTTGCGAAGTTAACAACTGAACCTCTAGAGGTTGTGGGGCATTTAAACTTCTAGAAGTTATAGAGAAAGTACTTAAATCACTAGAGGCTGTAGAGTAAGCATTTAAAAATATAGTATTCTAGTAGTTGTAGAATATGCACTTAAACCTCTAGAAGTTGTGGAATGAGCACTAAACCCACTAGAGGTTGTAGTGAAAGCATTTAAATCACTAGAAGTTATGAAGTAAGGAATTTCACCTCTAGAAGTTGTAGAAGGAGCACTAAACCCACTAAAGGTTGTAGTGAAAGCATTTAAATCACTTGAAGTTATGAAGTAAGGACTTCAACCTCTAGAAGTAGTGGAGTAAGCAATAAACCCACTAGTGCTTCTAATGTAATTAATTAAACAAATAAAAGCTGTGTAAAGTAAGCACTTTAATCTCTGGAGGTTGTGGAGTAAGCAGTTACATCCCGAAAGATGTTGTTAACTCATTCCCTTAGTTAATCTCGACTTATTATTTCTTAAGTGTTTCTTATGTTAGTTTAATGCATTTTTGCAGTAAGACATGCCATAAACTATTTACAAAGAAACTTTGAAACAAATGCCAATGATAAATGTTTTTTTAGGTATTATCCAGTTATTTCCACATTCGACTGCTATATTAATAACAAGTTATAGATGGAATATCCAGTTTTATTGATCGAGTAGGACCTAAATGTTAATCTATTTAGAATCACTACCATTCCACAAGAAACTTGCAAACATTCTCACATAAAGCTTTTTGAGCAAGCGTGACTCGAACCGACAACCTTAGCGGTGAAAGGTAAGTGATCGTGAGACAGTGCCTCACTACGCCGTGGAGGACGCCATACATTTACTATAGCATTTAACATTACTAATATAAACAAACAAACCTCACAATAAAATAGATTTGAGAAGAATATAAACATAATATCAGAATAACGTTGTCTAGTTTAGTCTAATTATGTACGCAGTTAACAAACACAGACAAATGTCATCTGCCTCATTTAGATATTTCATTTCGGTGGCCATATAACCATACTATCTTCAACGATGTAATGAGTTTTATATTTTGATTGATGATGGACAATAGAGCTATACTTAAGCCAACATATATGATATATTATTCGTTCTGTTGTATAGAATTTGTGTAAATATGTCTTTGATTTTCTATAGATCCAAATGTTTTCTTCAACGGACCCGAGACAAAATCATAAAATGTGAACAATGTGTTGTGATTATGAATAGCACAACAGTTATGTACGATCGTGAAACGTCTATAGTATTTATATATATGTATGCCATGACGTCGCTTCATGTTGTACGATGCGAATCTCTCTGTATGTTTGTTTTCGTTTATTTTTAATATATCAATGATGATTTCAAATTAGGATTAAATTCTAGTCATGAGTTGGACACAAGAGGTTCTGTGTGAGCTAGATTTCCTGTTAAAACACAATTCTTGTAAGTTGCAGTATAAACAATACTCAGTAAAGGCAAAAAATGTCAACATAAAGTGTGGATGTCTGTGTCTTTTGATAGCATCATTCTCAAGAATATACTCAACAAATTGAAACATACTTTTCAATAAAAGCTGCATTTTAATTCGTCCTAGAAATTTTTAAGGCCAAGATGACTACAATTAGACGGGAAAAGGTGATTTTAAGATACTGTGTGCTTCTTGAAAATTATAAAAAAAAACATTTGTAAGGCAATCAGTCATTATCTTACAAACGTTATATTCGTAATTGACATGTTTAGAATATGATTGCAATCCAGATTCAGTTTTGTTAAAATAAAAAATCCGCTGGAAGAACTTGTCTTGTGTTCAATCATCTTCTGATGCAACAGTACGTGATACGGGATAATGACAATGCCGATACTAATAAAATCTAGTAGAGATTACAGTTAGATACGATCCATGTAATCTAATTTGTGACAACGATCGTACATTTTGCTATTGCAGATAATTTCGTCATTTGTTATCAGCAAAATGAATATCTAATGTGTGGTTTTATATAAATTGTAATGTAATATACCTTGTGTGGATATGTACCAATATTGATTAATTGATTTCAACACAGAACTGTTATTAATAATTTAAAAACAAATACCTCACAGACTAAATAAAAAGACTCTAATATTCCTCAATCGTCTATATCAGTTGTTTCAAAACACGAATGCATTCAAATGATTGTTTAAAACATCTGAAGGTGTGAGTTCTATCCACACTCTCACTGATTGGCTCACACAGTACTACACACGGTCGATTGCATTTGATAATATTTAAAAATTGTGATTTATTGTGGGAGCCCTGGTGATATGTTTTGAACATGTATATTAAATAATCTTTGTTTATAAAATTATATCATAATAGGACGAAAACATATGCAGTCTGAGACAGCCATAGTGCTTCCATACTTTAATCTCCTTACGGGCTACATACACTGAATCCAACCAAAGTCCCATTGAGACAAGAAATTCATGTGACCATACGATGTCACAGATTTATGTTTATGTCACCAGATTTTGCCTCGATCCAAGAAACGACTTTGTATCGAATGCTCAACCGGACTGTTAAGTTATAATTATATCCTTGTAGGTTACATGATAATACACACCGACTCAAACTTTTCTTTGAGACAAGATATGCATGTGAATGTTTCACGGATGAGTATAAATTATATAAAGCAAAGAGTTTAACATAAGTCTTTGAATCGAGCCAAAAACATTTCGCTAAGAGGTGAAGGCTAAACCAGACTGCTGGCATACGAATCACAATTTGGCTATTTTGTCATAAATTAAACTAATAATGGTACAAATATGATAAAACTGCAAAAGTTAATTGGTCGAAGATTACTATCATTATAAAGTAAAATGGTTCACAAACACTTTCTCAGAATAGCAATGGGATTGGTTGCAAATTGCATTAACTTTTAAGATAAAAACTTTTAAAAAAAACAGCACATAAAGAAATAGCAAAAATGGAAAGCAAATCTGATTGCATGCACAGTTACTTTGTGATACATATGAATATATAAGTGAATGATTTTCTCTCTACATTTTTCTCTATATTCTCCTCTCTCTCACTCTGTCTCCCCCTCTCTCATTCTCTTTCTCTCTTTCTCTCTATTTATCTTTCTCTCTCTCTCCCTTTCTCTCCTTCTCTAATATTTTATGTAATATGTATATTTTATTTGTTTATGTTCCCTGTCAACATATAAACTTGTTCACATAAATGCTGTATAACTTGTACATTTCATATTATTTTGGTAACATTCCATGTTCATAATCTCCTTAAGGGAGGAAATAAAGAGAATATAAGCGCTGTAACACCAACTTCATCTACAACAGCATACAACTAACAAAAGCATCAGAGATAACACGATGATGTACTGTTAAATACACTAATCAAATTACATGTAGCTGGATTTGATTATACGAGACATTGGTGTATTTGTTTTATATTGACAAATTCGATCTGGCTTATCGGATTTTTTAACAGTGAGTTTCGCATTAATCATTTATATTAGATTAGCTTATCAAATATGAAATTCAATTAAGCTGCTAAGAGTATTACTACATAACATACATAGATTGCTTAATTCGATTATGGTATTTAAGAACTGTTTTGTTTCAAAGGCTATAGAATCAATATAAGTGCAGCATTTAAATTCATAAAAATCTTGGTAGGTTATTACAACTGTATATTATAACATTTTATACGTGAACGACGGATAACTTAATTCTTATTTTAAAGAATCACTCACTATAAGGTACTGCACTAACCTGACCTACATAATGACATTTTAACACTGGTTCTTTCTAGAAAATGTTCTCAGGATGTTATAATGGCTGTGTTTGAAAATGTAAATCTAGATTACCGCGGTAGTAAACTCCTTAGTTATCTGGCTCATATATTGTGCATTTTTAGATTAAAGGCGCGCTTAAGACAATATTTAAAGAAATGCACTTTGGTACTTGCTTGATAATCCTGGCTTGTATTGGACAACATTGCGTGTTATAAGTAATATTTGTTCCAAAAGTACGCCACATGCACGTGAAATTAATTCGTATACTGAATTTTTCGATTTTGAAATTTGACGTTTGCAAGGGAAAATATTTTAGCGTATTATATATTCTTTATTCTTGCATGATATGAAGGTATTTTACAAAAGTCACTATCTTGTGGTTTCCAGATTTAAATGAGTTGTCTTTATTCTTTTCGGATAACATTTATTTTTGAGATATCAAAAACGCATGTCATTATGTTATCATTTGTCTAGCAATTGTTGTTTTGAGAACAATATTTGCCTGAACGTTTGTACATCAATCCTAGCTATTTTAAATTTTACGGACTAATATATTCTAATGGCTTAAACCATTATTCTAATTTGTCATTTTTTGCCAAATTTCTAAAATTTGTTTTGCATTTGAGAAACGCTTGCTCATAAAAAATCTATTTATTCGAAACAATCAATCAAAACAAATAATGGTAGTATTTAATTTTTGGTTACCCTCATTCTTTTACTTACCGTTCTGTTTTCTAAAGCATTGTCTCATTTTTATATAAATAACCTTTCTTTTATTTATCTATGTGATAACAGCTATATTATATGTTAACTGTGTTTAACTTTTTACAAATTGAAACTAAACGTCTGTTAGTTCTGTTTCTGTTACTGGTTTGTTTTCTTAAGACATAATGTTCATTATTATTGACAAAGCCATTACTGAAATCCCTTAACATACATATTTTAAAAGTGTAATTTCGCTTACAACAGTTTGATACTGTTGCTCTGAATTTCACCGAACGTTTCTTTTTCAAGTAAGATACTTACATTTTCAAAGTCTAAACAATTATAAAACAATATTCGATATCACTGTATTTTTGATACATGTATAAACATATATTCATACAATACAATCAATCTCTCACTGCGGCAATCCCAGACATTGCCTTCATCGGGGAACGTCAATAAAACACAATAAATATTCATGAGACAAGCAACTGGGGAATAATATCATAAAGTCAATATGTTATTTGTTAAATCAGTATTGTGCATGCATTCAAGTTTCAGATATCATAGCCCACTCCTTTAGTCTTATCATGTACTGAAACATCACAAAGAAATACCCAGAGGAAATATCACTATATCTTCTTCCTTTCTGTGTTGTCGAAACATACAGAAATCGTTACATAGATATATTCAAAAGAGAAATGATCAAACCCCACTCATTTCTGTATTCTTAAGATAGTATTTAAAAGAAAACAAAACATGCGACTAAAATGGCATATGAGATAAAAATCATATTTTGGAAACATGCTGAAATTTGTAAAAAGAGGAATATCTTACTACGTAATGCTACTAAACACTGCGTTCATGCTCTGTTTTTCGTATATGTGTTTGGTTTCTCCGTATTTGATTGGTCCACTGATTTCTGACGATCAACGCTACTTCTGTGGGTTTCAGTTAAGACCACAAAACTTATACTCTCATTAATTACAGTTTTTCTGCCAAAATAACAGGATATGTCATATAACAATATTCTATTAAAAATTGTGCGTAAACAGATAAAAGTTTTATAGTTCTGCAATATCTGTCTTATTTACATAGACCATGAATGTGTACATGCGGTTTAAATTGAAGTATTTGAATGAGGCTTAACGGTATTTATTAATTTAACTTAAACGTTTTATATGGCATATTCATTTTGTGTAATGGTGAAGGAATATCCCATAATAAATCTGAGTAGAACCACATTCTTTCCGCAATCAAATAGCAAATTTTCTCACTTAAAGTGTTTGGACCGAGCCGAGCTCGAACTTACGAAGCAAGCTGTGAGAGGTAAGTGAATCTGAGACAGAATCTTAGACCACGTGAAAACGCTCTCATAAATTAAGTCTACCTTAAAAGTATGTGTTTCCTATGTCCCGACCTGGATTTGTTAGTGTGAAGTAGATAACCATTTTTCCTGCATTTTGCATTTTCATTTACAACGATTCTAAATGTATTCGACCTTTTAAATATATTTATAAGGATAGGCAAGGCCCAATTAGCTCAGTCGGTTAAGCGTCTGACTATCAATCCAGGGGTTGTGAGTTCGAATCCTCCGCCCGGCAACAGTCTCCGTGATGATTGATATACGACATTGTGTCTTATTATCATTCGTCTCTCACCACTGATTCAAGTGGGAGGATGTGGGGTGTGCTTGAGTACTGGTTAATCCTATGAAACAGTGGTTAGGTTAACTGATCGTCTGTTAGCCCTCGATGGCATAAAAATGACGCTAAATATTTAATCAATCAATCAATCAATCAATTATAAGGATGGCTTAAAAAAGTAAATCAACAATTTGATACATATGTTCTATTATTGTTTTAATGTTACAATCATACAGCTTACAAAAGTTATTAAAACATTTTTGTTTTCATTTCAGATGTTCTAACAATTTATCTACAAAATACAAAGCAACAATGAATAACACGACGACAATATTGCCGACGTTACTGCCAAGCCAGAAATCACAGACCTACATAAACTTGGAAGCGTACGCCTTGGCCTACTGGCATGTACATCCCTACCTTAGTCTGACCATATGCACATTTGGTATATCTACAAACATAGTGAATATTGTCATATTGACCAGGAAGAAGATGTTGAATTCTATTAATGTTGTTCTGACGGGAATTGCAGTTTCGGACATCATAACAATGCTAGATTACATCCCCTTCGTGATACACTTTTATCTTGTAACGGATTTGAGTAAGTAATAGTTATACTAGTAGTTTGTGTATTCTATAGCATTTGGATTAATTCAACATCGGCTTAGCTTGCCCTTTGTTTATTACTATAGTGTAATTAATCGCTAACTGTTCAATATGAGGTATATTGTACGAGATAATGTTGTTATTTTAATTATTCTCAACCTTTTTTTTATTTATTTCTATAGAAGAGAAATAATGTTTTATATACAAATAAATCACCAACATCTGGTCTCAAAGAAGTTAAATAATCATATCTTACCAATTGTGTATGTTACTTAATACTACCCGAAAAAACATGTTATGCAAATTTATTATACATGTTAATTTATATAAAATATGACTTAGGGAAGTACAACTAAGGCAGATAATTGGTTATAGTTATATATGACTTCTACGCTTTAATTTTTTAAAAATTCGACTCCTCTTTTTTGAAATACATACGTATATAAATACTTTTTACATTCATACGGGCAAAATTTCAATCAAACGTCGTTATGTTTAAATGTATTTTATTTAACATAAACCACAGAAACTGCATAAGATAAACACGTTTTAATGTAATCGAGAGGTCCTCCGTTGCCAAGTCGGCTAAGACATCGTTTCAATATCACTTACCTCTCGTCACTGAGGTTGAAGGTTGAAATCAAAAATATTTATATGGGACAATGTGTCAGTTACTAACGGAAGGACGCCGACTTTACTGAAATTTATTCCAATTTTTGCCTCACCAGTAAAACAGAATAAGCAATATATAACTTGAAATGTGATGAAAAATGCGCTGAAAGCATTCAAAATATATTGGAAGAGTTTATCAAGAACACTAAAAAGGTTAACTAATGCATACAGTATGTAGGTTTCGATTACTGTATCCATTATCTGTGGTCAAGACGCCTGCAGAGTCTGAGAATCTGGCAGTTTTGTTGATGAGATATGCCTTCATTTAGGCTAGTTCCTGTCATGATAGTAAATTTATAGTAACTGTTGTAGTATTGGCAGCACATACATTTGTTAACGTTAAGTAAAGGACACGTTTAAGGTAATTCCTTGTTTAGCTGTTTCTGAGAACAAGCGTATTGATCCGAGAGTGGCAAATAGTGCACCCATTCATACACAAATATATAGAAATAAAGAAATATTTGATTAATGACAATTATCAATTGTAAAATACTTTTGTTTCATCACTTATAATTGCCAGCAATCAATTTGCTTTTTCGGATAACATTGATCCAAAATAAGCGTTATTGTAGTTTATATTGTAATGTGAAACTAACCCCAACCCTAAGTTTTGATTATCCACTTTTCTTTACTTATACTTATCCACTTTTGAAGAGTTAATTACTACTACTGTTGTAAATAAACATTTATGATATTGATAAAATCAAATTGGACGTATACTTACAGCTCATATGAAAATGAAGGCAATTTACAGAAAAGCATGTTACATGCAAGTTTTAAAACAGTATGTTTTTGTATATGTAACTGTATCATCGAATGTGTATATTTTAAGATGATGTTGTATCGCGACATACTTACTTCTGGAGCCACTACCTGGCGGTCCACTCCTGCCTAAGTAACACGACGCACACCATCTCCATGTGGCTCGCGGTGTGTATGTCCGTCATGAGGTAGATATATTCTTTGATTTTTTCTTAATTCTCTCATGAAGGTGTCAAGTCGATGCTACTTACTTGTTTATGTTTTGATAAATGGTAATTCTCATTACGGTATTTCGTCATTATGTTTCCTTCATGCATCAGTGTTCCTGAAGTGGAGCTCGTCAGACGTATTATTCTCCCAATATATTTATTTAAATACTGCAATTGAACGTTAATAAGTGACTATTATGTGCAGTATATACTTTGACGTTGTTGTGCCTATTTGTGGCTTACAATATTCCATAGTCAAAACGAAATTTAAAATGTCAGTGACAATGTTGAATCGATTATTACTCATGTCCACGCATCACATAAATATATGCACCTGTAAATATTAAAACAATCAAATATGTTATCCCCAAATACAACTATGTGCACCTGTAAATATATAAACAATTAAATATGTTAATACCCAAATATACATATGTGCACCTGTAAACATATAAACAATTAAATATGTTAATCCCCAAATATACCTATGTGCACCTACAAATATATAAACAATTAAATATGTTAATCCCCAAATATACATATGTGCACCTGTAAATATATAAACAATTAAATATATTAATCTCCAAATATACATTTGTGCAACTGTAAATATATAAACAATTAAATATGTTAATCCCAAAATATACATATGTGCACCTGTAAACATATAAACAATTAAATATGTTAATCCCAAAATATACATATGTGCACCTGTAAATATATAAACAATTAAATATGTTAATCCCCACATATAACTATGTGCACCTGTAAATATATAAACAATTAAATATGTTAATCCCCAAATATACATATGTGCACCTGTAAACATATAAACAATTAGATATGTTAATATCCAAATATACATATGTGCACCTGTAAACATATAAACAATTAAATATGTTAATACCCAAATATACATATGTGCACCTGTAAACATATAAACAATTAGATATGTTAATACCAAAATATACATATGTGCACCTGAAAACATATAAACAATTAAATATGTTAATCCCCAAATATAACTATGTGCACCTGTAAATATATAAACAATTAAATATGTTACTCCCGACATATACCTATGTGCACCTGTAAATATATAAACAATTAAATATATTAATACCCAAATATAACTATGTGCACCTGTAAACATATGAACAATTAAATATGTTAATCCCCAAATATAACTATGTGCACCTGTAAATATATAAACAATTAAATATGTTAATACCCAAATATACATATGTGCACCTGTAAACATATAAACAATTAAATATGTTAATCCCCAAATATAACTATGTACACCTGTAATAATGTAAACAATAAAATATGTTTATCCCCACATATACATATGTGCACCTGTAAATATATTAACAATTAATATGTTAATACCCAAATATACATATGTGCACCTGTAAACATATAAACAATTAAATATGTTAATCCCCAAATATAACTATGTGCACCTGTAAATATATAAACAATTTAATATGTTACTCCCGACATATAACTATGTGTACCTGTAAATATATAAACAATTAAATATGTTAATACCCAAATATACATATGTGCACCTGTAAACATATAAACAATTAAATATGTTAATACCCAAATATAACTATGTGCACCTGTAAATATATAAACAATTAAATATGTTACTCCCGACATATAACTATGTGCATCTGTAAATATATAAACAATTAAATATGTTAATACCCAAATATAACTATGTGCACCTGTAAACATATGAACAATTACATATGTTAGTCCCCAAATATAACTATGTGCACCTGTATATATATAAACAGTTAAATATGTTTATACCCAAATATACATATGTGCACCTGTAAATATATAAACAATTAAATATGTTAATCCCCAAATATACATATGTGCACCTGTAAACATATAAACAATTAAATATGTTAATCCCCAAATATAACTATGCACACCTGTAATTATGTAAACAATTAAATATGTTAATCCCCACATATAACTATGTGCACCTATAAATATATAAACAATTAAATATGTTAATCCCTAAATATACATATGTGCACCTGTAAACATATAAACAATTAAATATGTTAATCCCCAAATAAAACTATGTGCACTTGTTAACATATAAACAATTAAATATGTTAATCCCCAAATATAACTATGTGCACCTGTAAATATATAAACAATTAAATATGTTACTCCCGAGATATAACTATGTGCACCTGTAAATATTTAAACAATTAAATATGTTACTTTTTTGTCCAGATTCGTCGGGTTAGAGCGATCGAAGTTCAACTGTATATATCATGATATTTACTCATTTAAATATTGACCATATCGAAAATATACTAGTTGTTTAGTTTGTAATTATGTATGATAAGGTTTAGTTAATGATAAGTTAATCAAACTGTTTTCTACAAACGGACAAACTCATGTATTACATAGCAAATGGTTCAGCGCCGCCATATTTGAGTGAACTATTCAACTTCGGGGAGTCAATTAATAATACATCCATCATACTGCGTTCAAGTTCACATAAAATGTCTTTTTTCTTAAACCTGGAATAGAACTGTTGAAAGGTAATCTATCATATTCGCTGCAATTATATGGAATAGTTTTCCACTTAGTTTACGAAACACGCTTTCGTTAAATGCTTTTGCAAGTAATTGATTTAGATAAAAATGAATTGTTATTAGAATTACATGTAACTCGAACAGCTTTATGGTTAATAAATATATACCGTTATTTGTTTTTGCAATTTTTGTATGTGTGTTTGTATTAATTGTATAAGTATTGTGTTTTTTCAATAATATTCAAGTTTCCATGTACAAGTGTATGTCTATCTGAATTGAAATGAAGATTGATTTACCAATTGAATAACCCTTTTTAAATAAAGACATTACTTACTTAGTTACTTTACTTGAATAGAAACGAAATTTTGTATATTTACATACGCAGGGGTTTAGTAATTTGATATTTGCCTCAAGTAGATATTAGATGTATTATTGTCAAAATATTTAAAGAAACGAATATTAGTTAAGACATTGAAATATAATCAAATGTTTATTAGGAATGTAAGTTGTAACAATATAGATTATATGTGATACACGACATATGTTCGATGCGTTTCGTTCCTTAATCATACTATCAAAATGATTCCTTCAACATTTAAGTTTGACACGTTCATGAGTAATAATCCTAATTTTAACTTATCTGATTGAAATGTGTACATTTATCATTGCTAATCTGCACATCCTTTATTTTGCAGATATGTATTCATCCGCACTCGGGGAAACAGCCAATGGAATATGAGTATTAAAAAAACCTGCGTAGTGATAGTCGGCATTTACTGTCTATCCACTGTCGTATTTATTCCTAACTACATCGTTACAGAAATCATACCTTTGTATATACCACAGAGCAATGCTACTATTTACAGAATAAAAAATCTTGAAATATATCTGAAAAACTCTTCAAATTTAAATATAATCAATGTATGGCTTTTTATTCTTGTTGGGAAACTGTTTCCATGTTTTTTGATATGTTTATTTGGTGGACTTTTGTTACAAACATTGGGAGAGAGTAAGAAGCTCTCGCAGTCGTTAAAGCAGACGTCATGTTCACAAAGGATGCGCGCGCACAAGCGAACCACAATCATGTTGTTGACGATCATCCTCATGTTTATCATTGCCGAGCTGCCCTCTGGTATTCTCATATTCATTTCTGTGTTTGTGAAAGATTTCTTCATGGATTACTATCAATTGTTTGCGGATATGTTGGACATTCTCTCCCTGCTGAACAATTCTGTAAACTTTATCATGTACTGCAGTATGAGTAGACAATTCAGAGAAGTGTTGTGCGAGATGATGCCGCAGTGTAAAGAACCAGCTAGAGGGAAATATCATGCTGCAAATATGTCGAAGGCAGGCACAACTGCAACGCAATTGTGAAACACGGATGATTAATAACTTTGATATAAAATACTACAGTCGTGCGATATTTGGGCAAGTTGGAAAGTATAGATAAAGTCGGTAATTATGTGAATTCAATATGTTCACGTCCGTGATTGATCTATACCTGACATATGAACACAATGCGCTATTTTGAAACTACGTCATTCTATTTTAGATGGAATCTGCCGTCTTAGGGATGAAAATACATTTAACAGTTTCATAAGTTATACAATACAAGAAATACAGTATTAATGTGTTGGCTGTATTGGACGAGTCTAACTATAAATAGATTGACGTAGTTTCATAATAGCGCATTGGGTTTATATCTGTATATATTTTACAAAGTCGTTAAACTGTTTACAATCAAAAATCTTCTTCAGAGAAGTAACCATATTACACAAGTTCAAATTATCAACATATTGTGGGAGCCTTTATCAAAAATTGAAAATTTAATATTGCAGCTAGGTAACGTCCATTTTCCTATAAATTGTTTTGTATAACGATGACGTGACGTCACATCCTGTATGGACAACGTCAAAAGACGTAACGTCATTTCCCGCACTATATAATAATTAAAGAAGTTGAATTCAAATGTTATATTTAACATTGCAACCATGCGGGAACAAAATTCAATTTTAATTTTTGATAAAGGCCAGGTGGCCGAAAAATTAAATATTGAGTGAATTAATTTGAACTTGTGTATACAACCGTTCTCAAATAAACACAATTACGATCTGGATTAGGATATATGTACGTTAATGATTGACGACCATTAAACGCCTTGTGTTGACAAACGCATACTAATATATAAACGACTGGCCAATATATTCACGATGGTACCCATACAATGTACCACAAAAGAAGTTTTAGAAATTGAATTCGAACATAGTAATTTGATATGAAAAAGGGTGAATGCTATTTTTTGTATTTGTACGGCACAAAATAAATCAATCATGAGACGTTAAGATTTAATGTGAAACATTTGGTTTGTGGTAATTCAATTTACTAGAACGTTTCTGAACACATTGCAATGTATTTTATATATACTAAATATTCTTAATGTCTAAATTTAAATTAAAATGGAAGCAGTACTGATAAAACATGTTAGATAAGTATATGATTTAGTCCGTGTATCACATAATAGGTCAAGTGTAATAATCAATAAAAGCTTAAAAATCTAGTTTTTGTAATACTAAAGAATCACAATACCATTACACGTTAATCGATGTGTTTACATGTTACAAACAAAGTAATATGCATTATAGTGATATAAATTTGCTTCTAAACTGCAGGTACATATCCAGCAGTGTCCGTGTTCGCACGTTGTAAGAATGATTTATTATATATGAACAGAAATATTACAAAATGTAGAATTAAAAAGTAACAACGGTAGAATGTACGTGTTGACTTTAGTAAGACTGTTAAGATCATTTAATAAAAACTAACTAACTGAATGTTCAATATAATGCCAGCCAACCGAGAGCAGTTACATATTTTGGCGTTACATTTCAAATGAATTGTTACAATGGTCCAGATAACCAGATACCTAACAAACAATGATATGTGGCAGTAAATGAGTTTAACAAAATTAACAATCGTATTTGATAGCAGATAAGAATTACTAATCAATGTGAATTAGCAAATATTGTGTTATTTAACGCTTCACAAATATGACTCAATGAATTTATATATCATATACCTGTATATATAAGATATGCTGACGGCAAATTGTAACAAAATATTTACTATAATTATGCAATGTACACTATTTAATAATTATTATTTTAATAATTATATTTATCCAAACGATAACTATGGATGCTTGCTTAAAGAGATCCATATAACAACATGTCAAAAAATATACTGAACGGAAAAGTTAACCCGCTTTTAACATTTTATGTATTTTCTCAAAAAATATCAAAGTAAAAATGTCCTTAAAATTTCGACTTTAAAACGTAAGAACGTTAGGGATAACATCGACCAAGCATGTACTATTAATTTCGCAGTAGTTTGAATAATTTCAGAATTATAGAAATGAGTACGTCATTCAATAGTTGACAAATACATTGAAATTACAATTACAAGTGTAAATGTGGCGGATTAACTGTTCTGTTTAATATATGTCTCGCCATGATCGGAAATATAATTGTTAACGGAAACGAGATATATTTGTGTAAATATAACGACAATATAACAACACAGTAAATCTTTAGAATTAAAAAACATATTTACCACAGGTTTTATTGCCTTAGCCTTATTACTGGGGTAAATTATCACGTTATATGACGTCAAATGACGCGATCACGACCAATACGAACCGAACTCGGCTAATACGAAAACAACAAGGTCAATAATTATGAATCGGCACTGGACCAATACGACTTCTTCCGGTTGTTTGAACCTAAAGTCGATTATTTAATCAAGTATCGTAATAAGAAACAACATTGTAATGTTGAGGCTGACACTATTGATTCATCGATTAATATAATGTTAAAGTACACTGGAACCTATTATATATAGCATGTTGCCTTACACGTCTAGAACAGAAACCAGATCTCATGTATAGTCTACAGTAAAATACAAAATACTTGTCTAACCTTCATTTATTCTATTAACTTACATCAATGCAATAAATGAAAATTGACCCAGTATAAGAAGCATTTATGAAATTGGTAAGTGCCTTGGTCCAATATGACAATCATTGGGCCAATAAATATGCCAAAAATGAAACCACTAAGTTGATAACATTATACCTAAAATGTGGTCCTCATGGTGACTCCTGTGATACGAGTTATAAATGCAGTCGATACGATATTTAAAGTAAATACTTGTAAATGTGCATTTTATATTATTTACTCCACCTTGTGACATCGGCCCGGTATCAGTATATTGTGCCTCGTCCGAGTATCATACAATGTGTCTGCGGCATGATACTCCAGTGTGACATCGTTTAGAATACTGTCTCAGGTGGACACTGTCGTGCTATGACTGAAATAGTGTTGAAAGTGACGCATAACACTATCATATCTTATTATTATGACATCATAACGCAGACCTGTCTTAACGTCATGTTTGCTTCTTCAATAAACAACTGAAATAACACATTAAAATTAATTAGAACGATATTGTAGTTTTAAAAAATTGACCATATTGGTTAACACTTATTGTTTATATAACTTGTTTTATTCATGATATATGGTACAAATTTGTTTACAAATACAGTTAAATGTATGTATAATATTGATGTAACTGTCCAATTTGAAAAAAAATTAAAAGTTTGAATATCTCTCTCTTTGAATTTCATTGATAACACCAATGACCAACCATTGCATATAAGTGTTCCTCCAGCTAACCACCCTGTGCGCTGCAAAACTATTTTCGGAAATCATAGCATTATGAACTACTGTTGCAATAAAACTATAGTAACATAACACCATTATTTTTACTCATAAACAATGATACAGTTATTGGTACAAGTATTTTAAAATACAATTATTAGTTTGTCTAACAGTTATAGAATTAAACAACGGCTAAACCAGCATGAGTATGGTCTGATACTAAGACAACAACACCAATTACGTAGATAACATGAGGTGTATTGTTCCTTTAAGACTTACATAAAAACATAAACACGAGAAATATATGTAATATATTTAATTTAAATACTAAAGTTAATAGATCCTTTCTCCCTTAGTAGATTTTAATATAATCTTCATTTGACTCAAACCATAATGTTATCCGTACGTATCTTCTCTATTACAAAGTTGATCCATATGTTATATACACCACAGTGGTACAAAGAATATCAAATATAAGGTTTTTTAAGTCCATATACAATGTTTAATGTAGCAATCAATCATTTGTGAGCATTCGTTACATGATTGAGAAAGATACCAGAAACATAATTTATGGACCAGTAATACAGGTCTTTAATTGAGATCTACACCCTCAGTCATATCATGTATATTGAAAATACCCTCTGCTAGGAATTCGTTTTAGGAGCAAGCTGGTATATTATGAATACCACATCCATATCAAGTTTAAGTACATATAAAAGTATTTAATTATCTTATAGAATACATATAACTAGGTTGATCAAACAAACACAGGGAAGTTTATACTCAAATTATTATTATGAGTTCTGATGTTTTATAGGATGATTGTATCTATAATTAATAGACACATGTGTTTTTGTAGACATAACCATATCATTGTATATAATACAGGGGTGAAAAAAACTCAGCTAAACATGCACGCATGTTTGTTTATACAATTTAAATTGGTCTAAACAATGTAATTTTACTCAATGACATAAAGGTTTACTTCCGACAGTATACGATATGGCACTCTGTTCTGCATTGTTTGCCAAGTTTACAGTTATATTACTATTAAACTAAATGTATGTATAGTTAAGAAAGATTGAACGATATATGTTAAGACTTGAAATAATGCAATAAAGCATACACGTATACATAAAGTTGTATATAAATGATACAGCCATGTTTTTTCACATATTAAATATTATAAAAATCCAATTTTGACGAGTTACAATGTTTCATATTTAAAATTCCAGATGAAAAATTTGGTACGGAAACAAATATCCAAATAAAAGCTGTAACAAATTACGGTTAAAAAGTCACAATTAAAGCGACATTTCACAGAAATATGGAACAATCAAAGCAACATTTCACAGAAATGTGGAACCAAAAAATAACGTCTTACTCTTCATCATAACATAATTTGCGACATTTCAATTTCCAAATTTCATTAGCAACACGGAAACATATGCCTTTTGCCATTTGTAAAACACTTTTACATAACTTATGGACATAAGGACATAAATAAATAGAAAATGACATCTTAATGCAAATTAGGGATATGTACAATTAAACGACAAATGCATGTATAGCAATCATTTTATAAAGAAGTTAAATCATTTTAAATAGTTTTACGAATGTCGATGGCTTCTTTTGTAAATTTGGAGACTTTGTACATCACGTATTTGTTCTACGTTCTACGAAGCCATTATAGAATTAAATGTATTTAATGAGGGTCACGCTTGATGGCCGTAGTATTTATTTCGAATAATTTCATCATTACACTTAGTACAACAAAATAAAAAATAATATCTCGTTTCGACTACATTTTGAGTACATAATTTGCAAATAATTTTTGAACGGTCACTTCCATAACATTTATCCATTTTTATTTAAGAGTATTTGAACCTAATATCAAACTAAACAATCATGAGGATATCAGCGGGATACCAGTTGTACATCATATAAAATTGGCCGGTTTCATATATCCATGAGATGGGCAAAGAGCGCAATGATGATTAACAACATACACTTGTAGCACAGCATTTTTATATAAATTAGGATATTATTGGTCCATTAGCTAAAGTATGTAGAATATAGCTTTGGTGCATTATTAATAATCGCATGATGATCTCCGTTATAAAGCGGTCCAAAGTTATCCAAACATAAGCACAGCACTTAATTAGTTTGTAATAACACAATGCCGTTTCTCGCATACAGCGCCCCGTAGCGGTTCGCATTTTATGAACGATTTTCAATGAAACAGTTTTTGATAACATTTTATTTCCTGTGATTAGATTGTACCTTCTCGACAGATTAAACATTAATTGTGTTACCTTTCCTAATCATTCGCATGAGGTTAATTTAACCGCCAGTTTTTAAAAAAAAACAACATTTTTAATATTCACAATTGATTGCACAGTATTAACTATCTGGTTTAAGTTCTTGAATGTCATGTTAAACTATTTAATTTTAATGAACTATGACCTGACTAAACGAGGGCTGTTTCATGCTAGTTTTTTCATCAATTAGAATTTAAATTAGAAATGAAGCACAACGTTTGCTTGTGACTTTTGACGATGTCACTCGAACGTCATTTGATATTGACATATATATACGACCACTTCCGTTATATCAATTAGTATTAAGTAAGTTTATTTATACTTTTGTGACACTATTAGTTTCATAAAAATCAACTTTTAATAATTTCTTAGAAATAAGTCCGGTAGTAGTGATTAGACAACACTATTTTCATATGTTTGTGGATGCTATGATAGACTTGATGCCCCACCATTTATAAAATTCCATTTCAACTTTGTTGTGCATCGTTTTAATGGCAACATTGGTTTTAGATTTTAAGTTACTTCACCATGTGATCACTGTAATTATAATGAACCAAGAGTGAAATATTAGCGAAATAACGTACGAGGAATCTATGCAAAACAAGTAACAGATGTGATAACGATATAACACATGTCTATTACGACACTTTATTTGAACACTTAGGTTGTATAATAGGTGTAACTTCAGCAAGTTCCAATTAAGCATAAGGGAATATATTGCTAAAATTGTCAATTTATTGTACGACAGACTGACGACATTACAGATAGAAGTGTGAACTTCAATGTTTTTTAGGGTGACCATAAGTTGAATAACTTATTTTTAAAATAACACACAGTCAAACGCGAACATGATTTTGTAAGGAATATAACGGTGGGATTAGAGCATTTATTGAAATAACATTACATTATCTTTTTATGCTGTTGCAATATGTCTCTCCAATGGCTATATTCAGCTTTTAAATTGTTACTTAATGAAATACTTCGTCCAAGGAGGATGCCCTAGGCTTAACAATTCGTAAATTCATGAAAGATTATTAAACTTTTAAGGATTATTTTTCATTTCTATGTTTAGTGGCGAAATATTTTATTATATTAAATCTGGGTTTCGATAAAAATATGTAAAAATGAGTTACTGTATTTTTGGTAGTGAACAATCGCAGATATAAATGGAGACAATACACAAAACATCATTTCAAATAATTTATGACTGTACAAAATGTCAATTCAAATCGAATGTATTTATTTCATTCATCAAATTGCTGAAACATTTAACAGGAATGGAACCGGCGCCTCGAGATGGTCACTGCATAAGTTTTCATAAACACGCTTCAATAATACTTTATATCTAAGCTATATAAAACGCGTCTAGGTCATTAGGGAAACTCGTGTTACTAACACTTAAGTGTGAAGTATGTTGTTTATATGATAATATAATCGTATACCTGTATATATATATATTCTAGTCTAATTTCCAATACTTGCTTACAGTCAGTTATTTGTATCATTTGTTGAATGGAATTATTTGTATTCAAATTCTGATTCACTATATCGTCTCAAAAAACATTTTAATAACAGATTACACGTATTGTTTAGAATGTAATTAAATTGTTTCAAACAGTACAACCGTATTCAAATTTTCACAGACACAATTAACATAGGAATGTTTAGGGTTTCCTGACGTTTCCGCATGCCATTTGATGACATTAATTATACAGTAAATTCCTAAATGTATTGCCCACAGATGTATAGGAAACACAACGTTATATTGTACTTGAAGTAATATATATAAGTGTTTGTATATTTGCCTAAACATGCATTATAGTTTACTCTTACTGTCGTAGAACATTTCTTTTAGAATACCAGTGAACTTCTACCTGTACGTTTTAACATACATACTAACTCATCTTGATTATCAACAACAGTTAATTCGTACAAAACAGACAAAACACTAATCGATTTGCTACAATTATTGTACTTCTCCCACAACAACAAACTGCATCTCAGTTTTGTAGTTTACTTTTACATCAGCCTATGCTACTGATAATGTGTTTACCCTAACAAAGCAATTATTCAATTGAATGAAATGAAGAATGTTCGCTAATATCAGCAAGCACATTTCAAAACCAAAACCGTTTGCTTGTGTATGATCACCTTACTTGAAGTGCATTAGCTTGATAATGCCAAAGTTGTACGATTTCCATTAGATCTTCTTTCCGATGAAAACCATTAGCGTTGATAAAGCCAAAGATATTTAAGCCTTTTGAACGCATCCAAGATGTATCAGTAGTTACGCGTATTTTGATAGTGACACATCTGAGACGTTTTGTTTCGCATACAACTTCGTTTTAACCCTGCGTAAGTGCATTTGCTGTTGGCTCACTAGGTCAAACAACACTAATATATAAAAGTAAAATAATTCAAGCTTGTTTTTTTTTCACAAAATGCTAGTATTGCATTTTGAATTACATGGACTTATTCAAGACAGTTATATTTTATTATCTTTGTGGTTGAAATGTTCTTCCAAGCCAACTGTTACACTTGAGAGGCTTTTAAGTTTAGAAAAGTGCTGATTTCAAAAGTATTATAACAAAACCACACAGCATTCCGTTGCTTTGGTACAATACTATAGGCATACACCGGTTTACACGTGGTGCATGTATGTATCCTACAATTTCCAGCGGAATGTTTTGACCATAATTAATAATTACACATAATTGCCTACTCTGATATTGGTCAGAACTCAAATATATGTTACGTAATATTGGAACTGTCGTTGACAAACGACGCTTGACGAGTGGCACTAAATAACACTGAGGGAACTAAACAAATAATAACAATATGTGTAATATTATGGTAGATCAAATAATATGTTGCACTTTTCCCTCGACATGAAAGCTAGGATGGCTTTAGGGCGAAAGTTTCGCTATGGGAACAAATATTTTGATATTTGCATTCAAATCATTCGAAAACTATTTAGATGATTTATCCGTATTTAAACAATAAATACGTCACAAGAAACATAAAAAAACATTGAATGATTTTCTTTACCAATGTTCGAGAGAGAGTTGGTATTAATCTTTATTTAATTTGCTTTCAAATTTATTTGTTTTCCATTTTAAGACTAAATTGTATAAATTATCGTATTGTTGATGGATTTTGTAAAAGAAAAAATTTCGATTACCGAAATAAGGAAGTAAAATTCTTAAAAAGTATGAAATGTTTCATTTATTAAACTTCTGTTGCGTTTTCTATTTGAATGATATGAAAATATAT
Source organism: Panopea generosa (assembly GCA_029582155.1). Classification (NCBI taxonomy): domain Eukaryota; kingdom Metazoa; phylum Mollusca; class Bivalvia; order Adapedonta; family Hiatellidae; genus Panopea; species Panopea generosa. The sequence goes on along the minus strand of CM055910.1, from coordinate 49,329,032 downwards.
AATTTCTTAGATATACTATATATGCGATCAGCTTTAAAAGCAGTATACAAACATATAAACAGTGTAAAAAAGTAATAACACTTATTGTAATTTTTAACATAGTTGGTAACATATTTGATACTTATATTATATAACAGGCATTTGATGCATGTTAAGGGTATTATATTAAGGAGTTTATCATATTTTAGAATATTGGTAAAATACATAGTTTCAATAAAGTAGCCTATAGATATTTAGCCCTAATTGACATAAGGAGATCTATTAAAACAGATCATTATACAATAATGAAATGAGATAACCTAACTTAGAATACTAGCCTATGTCTGGATTTGATCTTGCCTAGGTTAGGATAGAATAAATTTCTGGGGAAATATCAGACGAAAATAGTGACTACAAGTTAATTTCGAATTGATCAGCTATATATATATTTTTTGTTAACATAAAGCTGAATGTGAAATATTTTTTTTGTCAGGTTTTAGCTGATTTGAAGACCTAGGTCGTTTTTTTAGTTATAAATAATAAATAGTAGCTCTGCATTCAAACTGATATTTTATCTTTATTGTTAACATGCATTTAACAAATAATTCGGTAACATATTAATAGTAGTAAGTATGTGCTGTGTTTGATTTTCAAAGAATCATTTTACCATCGACTCATCATTCAACCTGTTCTAGATGTTCAAACGTTTACATGGGTTTACATAAATTACGAAATATGTATATGCCCCGATCAAAATGGACATGGACTAAGAAAAATAGCCATTGACATTGAAAGTGAAACATACAATACAACAAACTATATATAATGTGAGTAGGAATGTGTTTGGGTTCCAAAATGAAATCAATTCGAATATTAAACAATAAATGAAAGTTTGGCAGAGAGCCGGGTAGTTTGGGAATGCATGATATTGTATGGAACATGCATTCATAAAATAATTAAAACAAACAGATTAAAAAGTATAATGACCCAAACCTTGGAGTTAACTAGCTCTCAACAAATAAAGTTTATCCTTACATCAACCTTGTTTGTTCCCATAAGACGTTTATTGACAGTAACTACTGTTACACATTAGTTATACGGTTTTAGCAAAACTGCCAATAAATGTAATTTCAAAGTATGAAAGGACCAAACATCAGTAAAGAATCATTGAATCTGAATGTCCACGTTCAGACCATGTCCTTGCTATACAACACGTTTTATATGTCTTATGTTAAAACTGTAGGAGTTGCGTGCGTAGGCACGTTGTTGGAGCAGTGTTACGGAAAGTTTAAGGTAATATAATAAATTTAAAGGATCATACAAAAATCTCAAATTGGATCAACAAGATTAAAGGCTTATGCTGAGATCATGTTCTTGCTGTACAACAATCTGAATCAGGTTCAGACTGTGGTAGGCACGTAGTTGGCGAAAGGCATGGCGTAATATTTAGGTATACAAAGATCCATCAACGAATATAAATCATTGAATTTGAATACCAAAACCACAGGCTTGTGTTCAGATAATATACCTGCTGTACGAGAGGTGTTCTTTGCAATCAGTTGTCTTTCTTGGAATGTTCTAATAAAATAAATACGTTCTAATCGTTTAATGCAATTTCTGAAACAGTTTGGATGGATTTATTTGGGTAAACCTGACATAAACTGACAGCTGCAGTCCCCACGGCAGTTCTGGAGCCATAACGTCATCTAGACATATGCTTTTCAGCTTTCGAAACAGAAGAATATTGAAGATGAATCACCTTATGGGCTAGGGCGTTATCATGTAACTATTAAGAATTCCTCGCAAACCATTTTCTTGTCGTAATTTCGTCATGTAACTTCGCAACCTTTTAGTTTAAAATCTTTATAAAACTGCCCTAAAACCCTCTACCTTTTGAATCAGTGTCCTGTTCAATTGATGTGCTATATAGAATACCGTATTTGCGCTCACTGTTTGACAATAATCGATATATTGGCATATTGCGATACCGTTTTCTGATATCCATTTTACGTTTTGGGTCTTGAAAAAGACTACATGTCTCATCGCCTGTTATGATTTTATCAAATACCTTGTTTCGATATTCTTGATATTTCTTTAGTAGTTTCTCTGCGATTTGTAACCGTGTATGTTTCTGTTTACCAGACAGCAAATGTAACGCCCACCGAACACTTACATGTATTACTGCGACGTCATTCTTGAGAATGAGATGACTTGATGCTGCAATCATCATCAGGGTTAGCTCTCTGAAAATGTACCGCGCATCTTTCACAATGGTTGATTGCATTTTCTCAACATTTGACAAGGTCACTGTAAACTGTTGTATGTAACCTTCGGTAATTCATATACATTTCGCATTTGTCGTTATAGATGCACTAAGCATTTAAACTACGTTTACTTGGTCCATAATATACCGTATTTTAGCAACATTTCCAAATAGTCTTCGAACTATTTTCAACGCAGTGTATATGTATACACCTGAAAAGCAATCGTTACCAAATAACCGGTATATTGATGCCAGTGAAATACTAAATTTACAGTAAGAGTCAATTTAACGTATCCTATTATTTGCCTGCATGTGCTGCGCAAGTTTTCGTGTATACCTGGCAGTTTCAAAACAATTTAAACACCCCACGCACAGCACGGTTTATCTGAATCTGGTAATAGAGTTGCGTCCGCAAGGTTATTGGTCAAAAACATGACGGGCGGACGTTCAATTAAAATAGGTTCAACTTATTTTTGTCATACAATATTTTTTATTGCCAAACTAATATATGACTTCGAGTTCTTGATGAGTTATTTGCTGTTTGAACCCTAAGTTCCATCCCTCAACATTATTTTGTTGACCCAGGTAGATAAACGTACGAATGAGCGGACGCAATTTAAATATACCCCATATTCTTAAAAAAGCGGAGGATAAAAATCTGAAAAGCAACAACTAACATATTTTTTTTTATAAATTGTTGCCTCACAAAAGATATAACATGCAACAACATAAGGATTTTAACAGTTACCTACATTCTGTATTTACACTTTTTTGTCAATTGATCACATAGCAATATCCTGTAACAATGTCATTTTTTCCATTTGAAATATTTAGTGATTACATTAAATTTCCATATTACTTCAAAGTTAAGAGTCAATGTTGATATTAGATTCTGGTATGTTTCTAAAAAAAATGTCTTATCTAGTGACAGGTTTATGAATTTCATTCATTGATAAATGACAATTTAATTAAATTCTTATCAATCTAAACCCTTTTGTGGCTATAAATGAGAAAATAACTTGTCAATTTTTTTCCTAGACAAAGAAGCAATTTTCGGTCTTCTGTCTGTATAATATGTGCCACAACAGGAACGCAGAGTGACAGTTAGATTGAAGGAAATATAAATATTAAATCTCAACGTACTTTATACTCAAACTTCACATTTTAAGGAATATATATTGAATAATTTAAAAAAAATCGTTATGAATAAACACAGTTTCAAAAAGTATTGTTATTTTGTTTTCATATATTGAACATTTATTTACCGCAATCATAGAGAATAAAGTTTTCATTGACGTCTTAAGTTTTATAAGTAATGGAATACCACTTATTCATATTTCCGGGAAAAGGACAAGAAGTTTATGGGGACACGGAGCACCTTATTTCATTGTTTATTTTTCTTTGACAAACTCATTAAGACAGTCTGCGTTCATAGAGATATTTTTATCAGATATTTACTGACATTCGCAACATTAGTCATTTGTGCCTGTGTGCTGACCATTAAAATTCATATCGTACTTTGTATCACTGTCGATATAGTTTACTGCTCCTTTCGAAGCACATAGCTCAACCAGTTTGGCTTGAACATACCATACCGCTTAAAACGCTGTCGCTAGCCTGAGGTAGTTGCTTAAATGATTCATATTCATTAGCAGGCTCAATAAAACATAGTCCGATCTTGATTGCGTTCTGGACAGTAATAACGGACTTCAGTTTCTATGTTATTACACTCCCATCAACGTCATTATACTTAAACATTTCATCTACAAGTACTGTTTACATAGATATATAAACCTGGAGCTTTGTTTTGATGGTGACAATGGGTTAACTAGTCGTTTTGATGGTGACAATAGGTTAACTAGTCGAGAGTGTACACTAGAAACTATTATTGAAACTTTGTTTTGATGGTGGCAATAGGTTAACTAGTTGAGAGTGTACAATATGAACTATTACTGAAGCTTTGTTTTGATGGTGACAATGGGTTAACTAATAGAGAGTGTACAATAGGAACTATTACTGAAGCTTTGTTTTGATGGTGACATTCAGTTAACTAATTGAGAGTGTACAATAGGAACTAATACTGAAGCTTTGATTTGATGGTGACAATGGGTTAACTAATTGAGAGTGTACAATTGAAACTATTACTGAAGCTTTGTTTTGATGGTGACAATAGGTTAACTAGCCGAGAGTGTACAATAGGAACTCTTACTGAAGCTTTGTCCAGATGGTCACAATGGGTTAACTAGTCGAGATTGTACAATAGGAACTATTACTGAAGCTTTGTTTTGATGGCCACAATGGGTTAACTAGTCGAGAGTGTATAATATGAACTATTACTGTAGCTTTGTTTTGATGGTGACAATGGGTTAACTAGTCGGGAGTGTACAGTAGGAACTATTACTGAAGCTTTGTTTTGATGGTGACAATGGTTAACTAGTCGAGAGTGTACACTATGAACTATTACTGAAGCTTTGTTTTGATGGTGACAATAGGTTAACTAGTCGATAGTGTACACTATCAACTATTACTGAAGCTTTGTTTTGATGGTGACAATAGGTTAACTAGTCGGGAGTGTACAATAGGAACTATTGCTGAAGCTTTGTTTTGATGGTGACAATGGTTAACAAATTGAGAGAGTACACTATGAACTTTTACTGAAGCTTTGTTTTGATGGCCACAATGGGTTAACTATATGAGAGTGTACAATAGAAACTATTACTGAAGCTTTGTTTTGATGGCCACAATGGGTTTACTGGTCCGGAGTGTACACTATGAACTATTACTGAATCTTTGTTTTGATGGTGACAATAGGTTAACTAGTCGGGAGTGTACAATAGGAACTATTACTGAAGCTTTGTTTTGATGGTGACAATGGTTAACTAGTTGAGAGTGTACAATAGGAACTATTACTGAAGCTTTGTTTTGATGGTGACAATGGGTAAACTAGTCGAGAGTGTACAATAGAAACTATTACTGAAGCTTTGTTTTGATGGTGACAATGGGTTAACTAGTTCAGAGTCTACAATAGAAACTATTACTGAAGCTTTGTTTTGATGGCCACAATGGGTTAACTAATTGAGAGTATACAATAGAATCTATTACTCAAGCTTTCTTTTGATGGTGACAATGGGTTTACTAGTCGGGAGTGTATACTATGAACTATTACTGAAGCTTTGTTTTGATGGTGACAATGGGTAAACTAGTCGAGAGTATACAATATGAACTATTACTGAAGCTTTGGTTTAATGGCAACAATGGGTTAACTAGTCGAGAATGAACACTATGAACTATTACTGAAGCTTTGTTTTGATGGTGACAATGGGTTAACTAATTGAGAGTGTACAATATGAACTATTACTAAAGCTTTGTTTTGATGGCCACAATGGGTTAACTTATTGAGAGTGTACAATAGAAACTATTACTGAAGCTTTCTTTTGATGGTGACAATGGGTTAACTAGTCGAGAGTGTACAATAGAAACTATTACTGAAGCTTTGTTTTGATTGCGACAATGGGTTAACTAATTGAGAGTGTACAATAGAAACTATTACTGAAGCTTTGTTTTGATGGTGACAATGGGTTAACTAGTCGAGAGTGTATAATAGAAACTATTACTGAAGCTTTGTTTTGATGGCCACAATGGGTTAACTAATTGAGAGTGTACAATAGAAACTATTACTGAAGATTTCTTTTGATGGTGACAATGGGTTAACTAGTCGAGAGTGTACAATAGAAACTATTACTGAAGCTTTGTTTTGATGGCCACAATGGGTTAACTAATTGAGAGTGTACAATAGATACTATTACCGAAGCTATGTTTTGAAGGTGACAATGGGTTAACTAGCCGAAAGTGTACAATAGAAACTATTACTGAAGCTTTGTTTTAATAGTGACAATGGGTTAACTAATTGAGAGTGTACAATAGAAACTATTTCTGAAGTTTTGTTTTGATGGTGACAATGGGTAAACTAGTCGAGAGTGTACAATAGAAACTATTACTGAAGCTTTGTTTTGATGGTGACAATGGGTAAACTAATTGAGAGTGTACAATATGAACTATTACTGAAGCTTTGTTTTGATGGTGACAATGGGTTCACTAGCTGAGAGTGTACAATAGAAACTATTACTGAAGCTTTGTTTTGATGGCCACAATGGGTTAACTAGTCGAGAGTGTACAATAGAAACAATTACTGAAGCTTTGTTTTGATGGCCACAATGGGTTAACTAATTGAGAGTGTACAATAGAAACTATTACTGAAGCTTTGTTTTAATAGTGACTAATTGAGAGTGTACAATAGAAACTATTACTGAAGCTTTGTTTTGATGGTGACAATGGGTAAACTAGTCGGGAGTGTACAATATAAATAATTAATGAAGCTTTGTTTTGATGGCCACAATGGGTTAACTAGTCGAGAGTGTATAATAGAAACTATTACCGAAGCTTTGTTTTGATGGTGACAATGGGTTAACTACCCGAAAGTGTACAATAGAAACTATTACTGAAGCTTTGTTTTAATAGTGACAATGGGTTAACTAATTGAGAGTGTACAATAGAAAGTATTTCTGAAGTTTTATTTTGATGGTGAGAATGGGTAAACTAGTCGAGAGTGTACAATAGAAACTATTACTTAAGCTTTGTTTGATGGTGACAATGGGTAAACTAATTGAGAGTGTACAATATGAACTATTACTGAAGCTTTGTTTAGATGGCCACAATGGGTTAACTGGTCGAGAGTGTACAATACAAACAATTACTGAAGCTTTGTTTTGATGGCCACAATGGGTTAACTAATTGAGAGTGTACAATAGAAACTATTACTGAAGCTTTGTGTTGATGGTGACAATGGGTTAACTAGCCGAGAGTGTACAATAGAAACTATTACTGAAGCTTTGTTTTAATAGTGACAATGTGTTAACTAATTGAGAGTGTACAATAGAAACTATTACTGAAGCTTTGTTTTGATGGTGACAGTGGGTAAACTAGTTGAGAGTGTACAATAGAAACCATTACTGAAGCTTTGTTTTGATGGTGACAATGTGTTAACTAATTGAGAGTGTACAATATGAACTATTACTGAAGCTTTGTTTTGATGGTGACAATGGGTTCACTAGCCGAGAGTGTACAATAGAAACTATTACTGAAGCTTTGTTTTGATGGCCACAATGGGTTAACTAGTCGAGAGTGTACAATAGAAACTATTACTGAAGCTTTGTTTTGATGGTGACAATGGGTTAACTAATTGGAAGTGTACAATATGAACTATTACTGAAGTTTTATTTTGATGGTGACAATGGGTAAACTAGTCGAGAGTGTACAATAGAAACAATTAATGAAGCTTTGTTTTGATGGCCACAATGGGTTAACTAGTCGAGAGTGTATAATAAAATCTTTTACTGAAGCTTTGTTTGATGGTGACAATGGTTAACTAGTTGAGAGTGTACAATATGAACTATAACTGAAGCTTTGTTTTGATGGTGACAATGGGTTAACTAGTGGAGAGTGTACAATATGAAATATTATTGAAGCTTTGTTTTGATGGTGACAATGGTTAACTAGTCGAGAGTGTTCAATAGGAACTATTACTGAAGCTTTGTTTTGATGGTGACAATGGGTTAACTAGTCGAGAATGTACAATATGAACTATTACTGAAGCTTTGTTTTGATGGTGATAATGGTTAACTAGTCGAGAGAGTACAATAGGAACTAATACTTAAGCTTTGTTTTGATCGTGACAATAGGTTAACTAGTTGAGAGTGTACAATATGAACTTTTACGAAAGCTTTGTTTTAAAGGTGGCAATGTTTAACTAATTGAGAGTGTACAATATGAACTATTACTGAAGCTTTGTTTTGATGGTGACAATGGGTTCACTAGCCGAGAGTGTACAATAGAAACTATTACTGAAGCTTTGTTTTGATGGCCACAATGGGTTAACTAGTCGAGAGTGTACAATAGAAACTATTACTAAAGCTTTGTTTTGATGGTGACAATGGGTTAACTAATTGGGAGTGTACAATATGAACTATTACTGAAGCTTTGTTTTGATGGTGACAATGGGTTAACTAGTCGAGAGTGTACAATAGGAACTATTACTAAAGCTTTGTTTTGATCGTGACAATAGGTTAACTAGTTGAGAGTGTACAATATGAACTTTTACGAAAGCTTTGTTTTAATGGTGGCAATGTTTAACTAGTTGAGAGTGTACAATAGGAACTTTAACTGAAGCTTTGTTTTGATGGTGGCAATAGGTTAAGTAGTTGGGAGTGTACACTATGAACTTTTACGAAAGCTTTGTTTAAATGGTGACAATGGGTAAACTAGTCGAGAGTGTACAATATGAACTATAACTAAAGCTTTGTTTTGATCGTGACAATGGGTAAACTAGTCGAGAGTGTACAATATGAACTATTACTGAAGCTTTGTGTTGATGGCCACAATGGGTTAACTTGTCGGGAGTGTACAATAGGAACTATTACTGAAGCTTTTTTTTGATGGTGACAATGGTTAACTAGTTGAGAGTGTACAATAGGAACTATTACTGAAGCTTTGTTTTGATGGTGACAATGGGTTAACTAGCCGAGAGCGTACAATAGAAACTATTACTGAAGCTTTGTTTTGATGGTGACAATGGGTTAACTAATTGAGAGTGTAAAATATGAACTATTACTGAAGCTTTGTTTTGAACGTGACAATGGGTTAACTAATTGAGAGTGTACAATATGAACTATTACTGAATCTTTGTTTTGATCGTGACAATGGGTTAACTAATTGAGAGTGTACAATATGAACTATTACTGAAGCTTTGTTTTAATAGTGACAATGGGTTAACTAATTGAGAGTGTACAATAGAAAGTATTTCTGAAGTTTTGTTTTGATGGTGAAAATGGGTAAACTAGTCGAGAGTGTACAATAGAAACTATTACTGAAGCTTGGTTTGATGGTGACAATGGGTAAACTAATTGAGAGTGTACAATATGAACTATTACTGAAGCTTTGTTTTGATGGCCACAATGGGTTAACTGGTCGAGAGTGTACAATACAACAATTACTGAAGCTTTGTTTTGATGGCCACAATGGGTTAACTAATTGAGAGTGTACAATAGAAACTATTACTGAAGCTTTGTGTTGATGGTGACAATGGGTTAACTAGCCGAGAGTGTACAATAGAAACTATTACTGAAGCTTTGTTTTAATAGTGACAATGTGTTAACTAATTGAGAGTGTACAATAGAAACTATTACTGAAGCTTTGTTTTGATGGTGACAATGGGTAAACTAGTTGAGAGTGTACAATAGAAACTATTACTAAAGCTTTGTTTTGATGGTGACAATGTGTTAACTAATTGAGTGTGTACAATATGAACTATTACTGAAGCTTTGTTTTGATGGTGACAATGGGTTCACTAGCCGAGAGTGTACAATAGAAACTATTACTGAAGCTTTGTTTTGATGGCCACAATGGGTTAACTAGTCGAGAGTGTACAATAGAAACTATTACTGAAGCTTTGTTTTGATGGTGACAATGGGTTAACTAATTGGAAGTGTACAATATGAACTATTACTGAAGTTTTATTTTGATGGTGACAATGGGTAAACTAGTCGAGAGTGTACAATAGAAACAATTAATGAAGCTTTGTTTTGATGGCCACAATGGGTTAACTAGTCGAGAGTGTATAATGAAATCTTTTACTGAAGCTTTGTTTTGATGGTGACAATGGTTAACTAGTTGAGAGTGTACAATATGAACTATAACTGAAGCTTTGTTTTGATGGTGACAATGGGTTAACTAGTGGAGAGTGTAAAATATGAAATATTACTGAAGCTTTGTTTTGATGGTGACAATGGTTAACTAGTCGAGAGTTTTCAATAGGAACTATTACTGAAGCTTTGTTTTGATGGTGACAATGGGTTAACTAGTCGAGAATGTCCAATATGAACTATTACTGAAGCTTTGTTTTGATGGTGATAATGGTTAACTAGTCGAGAGAGTACAATAGGAACTAATACTTAAGCTTTGTTTTGATCGTGACAATAGGTTAACTAGTTGAGAGTGTACAATATGAACTTTTACGAAAGCTTTGTTTTAATGTTGGCAATGTTTAACTAATTGAGAGTGTACAATATGAACTATTACTGAAGCTTTGTTTTGATGGTGACAATGGGTTCACTAGCCGAGAGTGTACAATAGAAACTATTACTGAAGCTTTGTTTTGATGGCCACAATGGGTTAACTAGTCGAGAGTGTACAATAGAAACTATTACTGAAGCTTTGTTTTGATGGTGACAATGGGTTAACTAATTGGGAGTGTACAATAGGAACTATTACTGAAGCTTTGTTTTGATGGTGACAATGGGTTAACTAGTCGAGAGAGTACAATAGGAACTATTACTAAAGCTTTGTTTTGATCGTGACAATAGGTTAACTAGTTGAGAGTGTACAATATGAACTTTTACGAAAGCTTTGTTTTAATGGTGGCAATGTTTAACTAGTTGAGAGTGTACAATAGGAACGTTAACTGAAGCTTTGTTTTGATGGTGGCAATAGGTTAAGTAGTTCATAGTGTACACTATGAACTTTTACGAAAGCTTTGTTTTAATGGTGACAATGGGTAAACTAGTCGAGAGTGTACAATATGAACTATAACTAAAGCTTTGTTTTGATCGTGACAATGGGTAAACTAGTCGAGAGTGTACAATATGAACTATTACTGAAGCTTTGTGTTGATGGTCACAATGGGTTAACTTGTCGAGAGTGTACAATAGGAACTATTACTGAAGCTTTGTTTTGATGGTGACAATGGTTAACTAGTTGAGAGTGTACAATAGGAACTATTACTGAAGCTTTGTTTTGATGGTGACAATGGGTTAACTAGCCGAGAGCGTACAATAGAAACTATTACTGAAGCTTTGTTTTGATGGTGACAATGGGTTAACTAGTTGAGAGTGTAAAATATGAACTATTACTGAAGCTTTGTTTTGAACGTGACAATGGGTTAACTAATTGAGAGTGTACAATATGAACTATTACTGAATCTTTGTTTTGATCGTGACAATGGGTTAACTAATTGAGAGTGTACAATATGAACTATTACTGAAGCTTTGTTTTGATCGTGACAATGTGTTAACTAATTGAGAGTGTACAATAGGAACTATTACTGAAGCTTTGTTTTGATGGTTGCAATAGGTTAACTAGTTTAGAGTGTACAATAGAAACTATTACTGAAGCTTTGTTTTGATCGTGACAATGGGTTAACTAGTCGAGAATGTACAATAGGAACTATTACTGAAGCTTTGTTTTGATCGTGACAATGGCTTAACTAGTCGTGAGTGTTACAATATTAACGAGAACTGAAGCTAGGTTTTGATAGTGACAATGGATTTGCTAGTCGAGAGTGTAAAATATGAATGAGAACTGAAGCTCGGTTTTGATAGTGACAATGGATTTGCTAGTCGAGAGTTTAAAATATGAACGAGAAACTTGGATTTGATCTTTACAAATAGATGAATACTGTATATTCCAATTTTGAAACTGAACTAATGATATACGATACAGAGATTTCAATACAAAGCCATCTACTTATTCTTGAGATCCTTTACACAGAACCAAAACTTACATTTATAGAAAGTGCGCACCGAAAGAAAATTGATTCTTGTAATGGTGCCACAAAAACTGTAATGGCTGACAATAATGCATTTGAAATTGAGTTTTCCAAATATGGTCTACTTTTTATTCATTACTTTGCGAAGTTGCTAGTATGCTCAAACACTCCGACGCCAAGTGTTCCAATTGCAATACTTCTGTTCAATCATTTACATATTTGGAATTATAACATGATGAAATTGCAAATTATGTATTTATTGACTACAATCTTGAAGATAAAAATGCTCCTCATGAATAAGTTCAAGACTAAGCATCGCTTTGATGTGTATGTTTCGTACGTTTTGACTCCTCTGTTATAAATGCAATTGGAATTGTAAATATATACATGTCCTTACTTAATTGAAATAAGAAATATCAAAGAATAATTATGAATATGAAAATATCCGTGTTGGTACCCAAAAATGTTGTTTAGTGTAATTTAGCATGTAACATTGTCATTGTTTTATTGCGATCTATTTATAGTAGATCAATGTATATTAGATCGATTGCAAAGTAAACTCAGAGCCGAGTATATGAACCGTTTTCCGGGTAGAATCAGTACTGAATGTTGTTTTTCAGAGTCGAGCTGGGGACTTAACCCTAACCTCTAGCGTGAGCGACCAACATCAGTTTGTGAAATATGTGGTTAAATGTAGCATGCATGTTTGGATGTCTGTATTTTTTATCATTAAGTCTCATAGACAATTGCAGTCAATAATAGTGTTGGCTGCTTACGATACAGGTTAGGGTTTGGTTCCTACCTCGATTCGTTGGCATCTCAAAATGTACTACCCATGAAGGGCTCATATACATGTAAGCTACGGACTTACGTCGCAATGGATCTAAATTAAAATAATATAAAATAAATATTACAGCTATCATTATCACATCGTGTGAAAATATTACTATTCATACAAGTCTATTTCTGACAACAACATTACAAACAGGAATTTCCCTTGAATCAATGACACCGTTTTATGATATATTGACATGCCATTTGTGAACGACTTTGTTGCCGTTATCGGGAAGTTTTATCCAGTCAATTTGCAACAATACAGGATGATGCATATGTATCCCTCGTTTTCACTCTGTCCTTGATATATGAATTGTCCACCAAAATATACATCATTGTTGTTAATTCATTATCAGTCGGTTACCGTCTTAACAAGGCTAATTTCACATACCATATACCAAATAGTTTTTGTTTCTTGTGCCATCCGACAGTTTAATAAACACAAACGTCACCAAGAATCATTAACAAACGTACATGTATGTGCCAATATATGGTATGTTATTAATAGTTAATATATATCAGGTTTTGTTCATGTTTGCCTTTACTCATAATTCTACCATCGATTTGGAATAGTCAATGCCTCTGTACACATTTATACATAATATCTTTTAACGACGATGAGCCAGTTTTTATAGTTTAAACTTATTTATTTTACATCGATTAAGAAACAAATTCTCGCATATGCGGTAAAAAGGGACTTGCTCAAGGACGACACATAAAGCCGTGGTGGAGGATCGAACCCACGACACCCGATCATGGGTTCAGTGCTCTACCACTGGACCACACGCTTCGCACATTATTTTTATAGATACTGATCAGCTCTCTACTCAAAATCTAATAACAGTTCTAGTATAATATAGAAATGTGTCGCCGTGTTTATTGGAATGTCTGTTTAAAACTACAAGCTTTTTCCCCTTCCATATTTTGTTACAGTGGTTCCTGTTGGAAATATATCTCAATGACATTGATAAAAGCAATCTCTATCAAGGTTCATTGTCCTTCACTCCAATGACCTCCGCCCATGGCTCAAAGTTTGACAGATTGTTCAATATTAACCTACACAAGGTCACTCATTCAACGTGTAAGATTTAGACATAGTGACCTACGCTCCATCGACCTCCGTCCATGGCTCAACGTTTGACAGTTTGTTCAATATTAACCTTCACATGGTCACTCATTCAACGTGTAAAATTAAGACATAGTGACCTACGCTCCATTGTCGTCCGTCCATGACTCAACGTTTGACAGTTTGTTCAATATTAACCTACACATCGTCACTCATTCAAAGTGTAAAATTAAGACATAGTGACCTACGCTCCATTGTCGTCCGTCCATGGCTCAAATTTGAAAGTTTGTTCAATATTAACCTACACATGGTCACTCATTCAACGTGTAAAATTAAGACTTAGTGACCTACGCTCCATTGACCTCCGTCCATGGCTCAACGTTTGACAGTTTGTTCAATATTAACCTACACATGGTCACTCATTCAACGTGTAAAATTAAGACATAGTGACCTACGCTCCATTGCTCTCCGTCCATGGCTCAACGTTTGACAGTTTGTTCAATATTAACCTACACATGGTTACTCATTCAACGTGTAAATTTAAGACATAGTGACCTACGCTCCAATAACCTCCGTCCATGGCTCAACGTTTGACAGATTATTCAATATTAACCTACACATGGTCACTCATTCAACGTGTAAAATTAAGACATAGTGACCTACGCTCCATTGACCTCCGTCCATGGCTCAACGTTTGACAAATTGTTCAATATTAACTTACACATGGTCACTCATTCAACGTTTAAAATTAAAAATAGTGACCTACGCTCCATTGACCTCCGTCCATGGCTCAACGTTTGACAAATTGTTCAATATTAACCTACACATGGTCACTCATTCAACGTGTAAGATTTAGACATAGTGACCTACGCTCCATTGACCTCCGTCCATGGTTCAACGTTTGACAGATTGTTCAATATTAACCTACACATAGTCACTCATTCAGCTTGCAAAATTAAGACATAGTGACCTACGCTCCATTGTCGTCCGTCCATGGCTCAACGTTTGACAGTTTGTTTAATATTAACCTACACATGGTCACTCGTTCAACGTGTAAAATTAAAAATAGTGACTTACGCTCCATTGACCTCCGTCCATGGCTCAACGTTTGACAAATTGTTCAATATTAACCTACACATGGTTACTCATTCAACGTTTAAAATTAAGACATAGTGACCTACGCTCCAATGACCTCCGTCCATGGCTCAACGTCTGACAGATTGTTCAATATTAACCTACACATGGTCGCTCATTCAACGTGTAAATTTAATACATAGTGACCTACGCTCCATTGACCTCCGTCCATGGCTCAATGTTTGACAGATTATTCAATTTTAACCTACACATGGTCACTCATTCAACGTGTAAAATTAAGACATAGTGACCTACGCTCCATTGACCTCCGTCCATGGCTCAACGTTTGACAAATTGTTCAATATTAACCTACACATGGTCACTCATTCAACGTGTAAATTTAATACATAGTGACCTACGCTCCATTGACCTCCGTCCATGGCTCAATGTTTGACAGATTATTCAATTTTAACCTACACATGGTCACTCATTCAACGTGTAAAATTAAGACATAGTGACCTACGCTCCATTGACCTCCGTCCATGGCTCAACGTTTGACAAATTGTTCAATATTAACCTACACATGGTCACTCATTCAACGTGTAAAATTAAAAATAGTGACCTACGCTCCATTGACCTCCGTCAATGGCTCAACGTTTGACAAATTGTTCAATATTAACCTACACATGGTCACTCATTCAACGTGTAAGATTTAGACATAGTGACCTACGCTCAATTGACCTCCGTCCATGGCTCAACGTTTGACAAATTGTTCAATATTAACCTACACATGGTCACTCATTCAACGTGTAAAATTAAAAATAGTGACCTACGCTCCATTGACCTCCGTCCATGGCTCAACGTTTGACAAAGTGTTCAATATTAACCTACACATGGTCACTCATTCAACGTGTAAGATTTAGACATAGTGACCTACGCTCCATTGACCTCCGTCCATGGTTCAACGTTTGACAGATTGTTCAATATTAACTCACACATGGTCACTCATTCAGCTTGCAAAATTAAGACATAGTGACCTACGCTCCATTGTCGTCCGTCCATGGCTCAACGTTTGACAGTTTGTTTAATATTAACCTACACATGGTCACTCGTTCAACGTGTAAACTTAAAAATAGTGACTTACGCTCCATTGACCTCCGTCCATGGCTCAACGTTTGACAAATTGTTCAATATTAACCTACACATGGTTACTCATTCAACGTGTAAAATTAAGACATAGTGACCTACGCTCCAATGACCTCCGTCCATGGCTCAACGTCTGACAGATTGTTCAATATTAACCTACACATGGTCGCTCATTCAACGTGTAAATTTAATACATAGTGACCTACGCTCCATTGACCTCCGTCCATGGCTCAATGTTTGACAGATTATTCAATTTTAACCTACACATGGTCACTCATTCAACGTGTAAAATTAAGACATAGTGACCTACGCTCTATTGACCTCCGTCCATGGCTCAACGTTTGACAAATTGTTCAATATTAACCTACACATGGTCACTCATTCAACGTGTAAAATTAAAAATAGTGACCTACGCTCCATTGACCTCCGTCCATGGCTCAACGTTTGACAAATTGTTCAATATTAACCTACACATGGTCACTCATTCAACGTGTAAGATTTAGACATAGTGACCTACGCTCCATTGACCTCCGTCCATGGCTCAACGTTTGACAAATTGTTCAATATTAACCTACACATGGTCACTCATTCAACGTGTAAAATTAAGACATAGTGACCTACGCTCCAATGACCTCCGTCCATGGCTCAACGTCTGACAGATTGTTCAATATTAACCTACACATGGTCGCTCATTCAACGTGTAAATTTAATACATAGTGACCTACGCTCCATTGACCTCCGTCCATGGCTCAATGTTTGAAAAATTGTTCAATATTAACCTACACATGGTCACTCATTCAACGTGTAAAATTAAGACTTAGTGACCTTCGCTCCATTGACCTCCGTCCATGGCTCAACGTTTGACAAATTGTTCAATATTTACCTACACACGGTCACTCATTCAACGTGTAAAATTTAGACATAGTGAACTACGCTCCATTGACCTCCGTCCATAGCTCAACGTTTGACAGATTGTTCAATATTAACTTACACATAGTCACTCATTCAGCTTGTAAAATTAAGACATAGTGACCTACGCTCCATTGACCTCCGTCCATGGCTCAACGTTTGACAGATTGTTCAATATTAACCTACATATGGTCACTCATTCAACGTGTAAAATTAAGACATAGTGACCTACGCTCCATTGACCTCCGTCCATGGCTCAACGTCTGACAGATTGTTCAATATTAACCTACACATGGTCACTCATTCAGCTTGTAAAATTAAGACTAAGTGACCTACGCTCCGTTGACCTCCGTCCATGGCTCAACGTTTGACAGTTTTTTCAATATTAACCTTCACATGGTCACTCATTCAACTTGTAAAATTAAGACATAGTGACTTACGCTCCATTGTCGTCCGTCCATGGCTCAACGTTTGGCAGTTTGTTCAATATTAACCTACACATGGTCACTCATATAACGTGTAAAATTAAAACATTGTGACCTACGCTCCATTGACCTCCGTCCATGGCTAAACGTTTGACAGATTGTTCAATATTAACCTACACATGGTCACTCATACAACATGTAAAATTAAGACTTAGTGACCTACGCTCCATTGATATCCGTCCATTGCTCAACGTTTGACAAATTGTTATATATTATCCTACACATGGTCACTCGTTCAACGTGTAAAATTAAGACATAGTGACCTACGCTCCATTGACCTCCGTCCATGGCTCAACGTTTGACAGATTGTTCAATATTAACCTACACATGGTCACTCATTCAGCTTGTAAAATTAAAACATTGTGACCTACGCTCCATTGACCTCCGTAAATGGCTCAACGTTCGACAGATTGTTCAATATTAACCCACACATGGTCACTCATTCAGCTTGTAAAATTAAGACTCAGTGATTTCAAACAAATTCCATTCAAATCAAATATCTATTTGAACTTAAACTTGTTGTTGTACATGTAAACATACTTAAATTTATTATTTCTGCTTAAATTAATCCAACACATAAAATAAGTTTAGAAAAAAAAAATAATGTGGAAGTATTCATGTTTATCTTGCATTAAAACTTCCGATGTCATATGTGATAGTAGATTTGATTATACTATAGTTGAGACATTGGGGTTATTGAAGCTAAGTGAAGTGCACCCCTTGAGAGACTGTTTCAGTAGATAAAACTATGACAATAAAAATATTCTAGACGCCAAAAAGAAATATAAGCTGTGGAGTATTCGGCACGAGCATGTTTCACGCTGTCTACATTGATTGCACATGACACTTGTAGAGGACGATATATCAACTTGCTTTATTTCGATAATACATAACTGAGATATGGACGTTAATGGAAATGCAGTTCACGATTGCACATTTATATTAATTTAGTGCATGTATTTGATAGTGAATATTAAGCTCTAAGGAACAGCAATAGTGATTTATAGTCTCAAAGGAGCTGAATAAATCTGGACAAGGACGTTTTGTGTAATAAAATGTCAATAAGACGGCTACTATTGCAATACCGTGACATCATTTTCAAGGTGGTAAAAGAAAGAACTCTCCACGGAAAAAAACATACATGTACTTTTGTGGAATTCCCCGTTCTTTAAAATTGCTCAAACACATAACGGTTTATTTAAACAACATATTGATGCGCAGATATATTTTAGAAATCTTATTCATTTGTGATTATATTATTGATTTGATAAAATCTAGATGACTTATCGGTAACCTTATGGAATTCTAAGTTTAAAAGTAATAACAGTCTATCCCAGTACCCCGATATCTCTTGAATCATTTCTGTTTTACCCTAATTTAAAGCATATTATGTCCTGTCTATATTCATATCACTCTTATGCATTCTCTTAGCTGTGACGTCATTCAAACTCCGCTGAAACTACTGACCAATCAGCTGATACAAATGGAGTAGGTTTATGAGAGGTAATGATTGATGCAACAGCACAAACGTACCAATAGCTTCTAATTTTAAGTATTTCCGTACAATGCTGTAGGAACTTTGTGCCTTAAAACAATCACATTAAATAGTTACAAAACTGACGTAAAGGACGCTTGGGTTGTGTGTGTGAAAAGTGTGTGGGGGAGGCTATCTCACAGCAAGTCTGATGTTGTGATGTCCAACAATATCAGATAAAACTATATATTGCAGGTACAGTAAGTACAGTCCAAGTAAGACGATATCGTGCTCGGTTTTATAGAGTATGTTCATGCGAAGAAGTGTTACATGTAACATACATAATACTTGTAACATGTAACATATTTAATTACCTGTATGACCTAATTCCGAGTTCAATGATTACAAAATATCAGAAACAATAACAGCACCATGAACAAGTGGCGAGTCTACTTTCTACGACCGCCACACTGAACATATTTTCTGATAATAATCTATTTGAAACGCAGAATGTTCAATAACTGAATTTCTATGACCGTCTTAGATGAAACTCTGTCTAAAAGCACACTTTGATCATCAACTTCTTTAGAACTTTTATCATTCCAAAATGTAATTATCCTCATTAAATCAAAGAGGTTTATATGACTTGACCAGTTTTTATTGGCGAAGGAAGACTTCAGAATGGATTTGAGCAGAACCACTGTCCATCCGCAAATGTTCTGACATATAGGTTTTGGAACGAGATTCGAACCTACGACATTAGCGAAAAAAGGTAAGTGATCTTGAGACGGCGCCTTAGACCACTCAGCCACGGAGGGCCGTGATACTAATTAATCCGAACTCGCATTCTTGATTTAGAAAAGTTTTTTGATCAATAGAGGGCGACTCAACTGACCAATTGAATTTTCCTTGTTACACTCTTAAATAGATAAACCATATAGCAACGTACATCATATTACAAAAAAATACACAGACAAAAATAATTTCTGTTGAATATACAGAATATTTAATACAAAATACCACTGAATAACAACAAAGAAATCCAAAATACAAATAACGCAACTCCTGTTATAAAAATGATTATTCATATTTTCAATTTTAAAATTAATTTCATGGAAAGGGATAAAATATTTTCAACCCCAAAGACAACTGTACTCATTCATCTTTGTCGATTTGTGCTTTAATAACAACTATTTGCCATTATGCTCCGGATCCATTTTCAAATACATACTGAAATCAATTCCTATATCATATTTCAGAAAGTTATGAAGATTGATTTGGAAAGAAGCTTTACAAATTAGCTCGTAATATGTCGGATTTTATGAATAATATCATATGACATATTAATGAAATACGAATCAATCTGAACCTGTTTGCATTGGGGTTATTTGCAAAGGACATATCAGTTGTGTTTCTAGACAAAGTGATAACTAATAGGTCTGATTTCAACAAAAATATTCATGAATTGAACATATAAGAACTTCTTGTGTGTGTGTGTGTGTGTGTGTGTGTGTGTGTGTGTGTGATATATGTATTAAGTGATCAGGAAAAACAATTTCAGCGCATTAACTTGCCTCTAGATACATCATTTATATTCCAGGGAATGTAGATATATCATTTATATGAACGTCAAACTTAGTAGCTGTAAAACATAAAAATAATATATATTGGTCTTTTGACCTAGTTTATAACGCTATGGCGATATGGTTTTATAACAAACAATACCAAAGCTAGATCAAACTCGACGAAAAAAAACAACACATTTACAAACTTCACATTTCACCAATATTGTTTTTTTTGTACACAATGCTTTTCTATTAAAAGATACAGATGCTTTACCATTGCGTTAGAAAAGCATTTACAATCAGAATTGTTTACGACGTGTTCAAATACGACAGAACAACTTTTATTATCTGATATTTCTAACTCTGTTACAATGTACCAGCTACAGGTTGCCAGGTACATATAACATATAATTAGAACAATACCCCAAACATATTGAATATTTGGTTTCTGTAACCTGCTTATATTCATAAATAGTATAAGTGATATTTCTGTAAACGTACTGGTTTCTGTGTAACTGATATATCAGGTATATATTTAAATACTCAAACGCTGTACTCTAAGAAAATTATCAAGGTGTTCTTGATTTTAAACTGGTTCTAGTAATATAACATATGGTTTCACAGAAAATTGTTAAACTATTTAAGTAACCAATAAAAGTTCAGTTAAGCATTTTTGTAAAAGTTAAGATAATTTTGGCGAGGCGGATGCCACGAAAACGTCATTTCTGGAATTGATCTGATTTGTGTTAAAATATGAGCAAAGTAGTTTCAATGTTGGGTGTGGCATTTCTGACATGATCTACTTGGCAGGCATATCGTAACCAGCTGACAGTAATAGTGTTGTAACACATTCTACTATTGGGTAGTTAAAAAGAGCTTAACGACACCACAATATGTTTAGAAAATATGCGAATATTAATAATTACTTAATACTAATTAAATTTTCTTAAAACATACATAGGAATGCTATTAGAATTTTTACTTTGACTACAATATCACATTATCTTAAAACCATAAATTGCACCTGTTTAAATTTTAATGCTTTTCTAAATGAATAATATTTGTTTCAACATCATATAAACACTTTTGTAATATTATACTCAACATCAAGATTACAAGTTTTTTTTTCAAATTTATATTAATAGCGGTTTAACAAACACAAAGGAATGTGATTTAAAACTGTTTATTTGTATTTCGTTTCTAGTAATTAGTGTTACTTCATAAAGCCGATCGTTGTAAAACCAATATAAAGACAATTTTTGGAAATGATATACAAAGAGAATTATCAATTACATGTGTTAAGTTACAACGTGGTGTGTCATGATGTCATTGCTTCAATGAATTTTTAACTAATAATGCATGTTCTTGTGCCAATTTAATGTATAGGTCTGATGATTTAGACTATAACTGAAGACACCATAATGCAACATAATTAAATGAAGGAATGTAAAGAATGAGTCCGACAAAATACCACATTCACTATTCAATTGAAATATGTCTCGATAGAAAATATTTTATTTTATGAATGGCTGTTCTACTCGGATATTAATGTCACAGTTATATACCATCGTCAGTGTATTCTGTATTCCACGTTGTATTTGATAACTTTTAACACTTAATGCAACTTACCGTACGGTTCCGGTGTATATACCTTAGCATTCGAATTAGATTTTTTCAATATTGTCCTTTAGCATAATGTCAGGTAAAATAGTCCTATAGTAATTATTCGATCAAATAGCATTGCAGTACAAATTCATAAAATGACCTCAGAACACAACCGAGAAATGGGAATAAGATGAACTCTATAAACACCGTACTGTAACATACTTTCAATAAAAAGTATTTTTATAGCACTTCTCCGGCCAAATACCATGTTAACCTATTTTGACAAAAGGACCCCTGATAAACACAAAACGCAACAGAGAAACGGGAATTATTATAAACACCGCACTTTAACATTCTTATATAATTGGGAATAAGTCGGGATTTCTAAATACCACACTGATCGGAACAGAGAAATAAATATAGTCAGTTGTATTGATTTCATTAATGAGATATGATCTAAATACACTACCATCGCTCACACTAGCAAGCAGTGCTTTTGTCGAGCCACATTGTATGATTCAAACATACATTTTTTTTATCAAACACCACTTTAAACTTTTCATTATAATATTTAACACGTAACACTATTCATACAAAGTAGTTGACTTAGAAAATCATTGTATTGTTTTCTGTGTGACTTCCGTATGCATCTATAAGAATATATTTTTTTGTTTTGGAGTTAAATGTCTGTACATCGTCTCGTTTTCTGATGTGCCGCTGGTGGAAGATCAAGATTATCTGCATACGTAAACCAAATGTAAACCCCAAACGTAGCGGTTTTGGCATTCGCTAGTTCAATGTAGTAACATTCAGTTGTCACATCTATTATCACATGTTTTGAATGTGTATTTTGTTTCTATATCACTGTTGACATTAGTGCTGTGAATTGTGTAACCAACGAAAGCTATTGTTATTTCCAGCTATTCTATTTAAATAGTCATTGTTTGCGTTTTTATTCAATACTATATTGTTACTGTTTAAGATGTGTTTAATATTGCACGATTATTGTTTTTAGAAAAATGTGAACATGAGATAACACTATTAATTCAGATCAATAATTCTATGTTTGTGCTATATTATTACATTTTCAATTTTACTTGACAAATACAAAACAATTTTAATGGACATTCTTCACGATCCTGTAATATAATTATGTGGAGCGCTAGGTCAGTGGTAAATGGTAAAGCATCGAACCCATGAACATTAGAGATGCTGAGAAACTTGAAACGTTTAAACGTCTGTTAAAAACTCACTTCTTTGTACAAAACTTTGAAAACTAACCGAATAATCTTATCTTAACTGTTTTTTATTTTAATTTGTTTAGTTTGTCTTATGTTTGTTGTTTCTGTATTTGTTAAATGTAAGTTGTAAAGCACTTTTGGACGTGCTATACGCATGAAAACAGTGCTATATAAATGTTGTTAATAGTAATAAAATGATCGGAAATTCGTGGTTTCTCTCCTCCACCAAGGCTATATGTAGTGTCCTTGAGCAAGACACTTTTTCCCGTGCATATTAGTAGTCCTAGTTTTACTCGATTTGACTAAGTTGTAATAACTTGTTTCACATTCAAAGTGAAAGGAATAAGTTTAAACATTAATGTATTCGCACCATATTCTGAAAGTTTAAAAAGAATTTGAATTACTAAAATCTTACAAAGGGATCCTTGGAAAACACATAACGAGTCCAAAAAATAGAATACTTAAAATATTCGATTATATTGTATACGTTAAACAGATACAAAATACAATGCAACACATCCCATGTCCGTCAATACTGTTCTAAACTGAGCGAAATGATTAAAATTTCAGGATAACGTAAGTAATAGCAATACTTAGTCAAAGTACAAGGCAATAGTTAACAGCAGCCACTCAGACATTTTAGATGAAATTCTGATTGATTTGCTACTTTGAATTTTAGAAACATAATCGTCTTCTTGTCACATTTATTGTGGCGCCATGGACGCTTTTAAACAGTAGACGCATGCAACATTTAACGTTAATGGACGTATAACAGAAAACTGTGAAACCCGCCACTTTCAGTTATTCTCTGTTAGTATATTGGTGACTGGTAATGGCATGGTAACTATGATTTATTGACAGCAAGCGATAATATACAACTCTGAATGGTAATATAAAAGTTACACGTATATTTAAAACATAGATATAGCATAGTTTGACGTTTGTAAGTGCTTCTTGACATGTTAAACTATAAAATATATAGTGTAAAAATATTTAAAAAAAAGTGAATATATTCCATGCTTTTAAATTGATAGAATATTCTAATAGAACATGTATGGAACTTGTATGGCAACTTTTTGTGTATATTACAACAGAAGTATAAATATATCGTACACATGATTACTTAATATTTAAAATTAGAAAAGTAGAAAATAAGTTGTTTTGTCAAAGCTTGCTGAGTAAAATTGTACCGGTAAAATGTTTTTGGAAAACCAGTTGTGATGACTATTTTGGACTAATCATCTATGTAATAATTTCAGACTGAAGCAAATAATATCTTAAAGGGATTATATTGGCAAGTAACACAAACACGCTGTTAATCGAGACTTTTCATGTATGCAGCATGCACAAAATAATGTCTATGTATTGACATATAACCTATATTTACTTGAAAGTTATCAAATTATCAGTAATTGAATATTGGCCAAAACTTTAATACGTCCCGCAATAAAGTATTGCGCAATGTTTACATTGAACTCCGTAAACTTCCCGAACAAAGCCTCGAAAACGAGATCGGGAACGAGTCTTCACGATGTTGTCCGATGATTAATCGGAAACCCGAAACCGGTTCGTTGAAAATGGTGAATGTAAACAAAAACAATAACGTGGCTTCAGAAACCCGATGTTTGTAATAAAGAGGTTATGCAATTAGACACTTTAGAAGCGTAAATCTCTAAGTTATAAATATATCTTCATGCTGGGCGTGTGTATTTAGGACAGGGAATTGACGGTAATATGCCAATATAATCCCTTTAATTATAGATGTAATTGTGACATTGCTTAGTTGTAGAAATGTTGAATCCTAACCTTATCATAAATCTGATTACTTATACAGGTTACAATGTTTCTTTGATAATTGTTTTCGTTGTTATTAAACTATTATTTAGTTATTCAATTACAGGCTTCAACTATTGTAATAACAGAGAACTCTCATCTAAACTGCTTTGCTGCTTGTTACAATACAGTTAGTTTTTTTGCTTGTTTTAAAAGGGAAAAAGTCCGCTATATTTGTATGTAGTTGCCACATGCTTATTTGATTTACTTTCCATTTCAGTATTTGTGTTTTCTAGTTGTTTTTTTTTTGTTAATCATGTTCGTTACTAATCAAGCTGCAGGCAGATTCGACATCGTTTACTTTTGTTCAAATTGTAATTTTGTTTCCAATTGGCATACTTTCGAGTTGTTCTATTCTTGGCAAGGTCGTGTTGATATTTTGTATATCATCCATCATTTTACATGCCATTTCGGAGGGGTTGGAGAGGCTGATGGCAATATCGGCGCCATTTGTGGTGTCTTGTGAAAAGTCGATACTTCGATTGTGAAAAGTCGAAACTTCGATTGTGAAAACTCGAAACAACGAAACTACGATTTTGAAAAGTCGAAATTATTTCGGCTTTTCACCATCGTAGTTTCGACTTTTCACAATCGTTGTTTCTACTTTTCATCATCGTGGTTTCGGCTTTTCACCATCGTAGTTTCAATTTTATCGAATTGTTGAAGAGTAGATTCCATTATTGATTTAACAGCACGATGCTTTACTTTTGAGTCAATACAATAATTAAACGAAATGTTTTACATTCTTACATTTCAACATAGTCAGTTTGTCATTACGTATTTATAATATTACACGTAGAATTTGTAACAAAATAAGTTATGTGACCTGAATATCAGGGTCAGCTAATAACAACGTATGTACACTGTATAGGCGTATATCGGTCAAGTAGAGCAGGTTTGTTAAACATATCGCCATATAGATAGCGATAACCCATTAAAAAGATATATTACATATTCATTTTTCGTTTAAAGAATAAGTCATTTTGACATTTATTCCATAAAAATCAATACAGTAATGAGTATTTTAGAAAAACATAAAGGGATTTATAATTGTAAAACTAATTTTAACATTAGACATTTTTTTACATTTATAGCCGCATCACATCGGATGATAATTTAATTGCATGATTTCCGTGAGATAAACCTGTGGTATGTGGATTTATTGTATAAATGAACGAGTAGAAACTTATATCAGGGTCAGTTAGCAAATACCAGCATTGCGATATTGTTGTGGCAGAGATTCCCACACAAACTGGCCATTACATGCGGTATTTCTGCATATGTAGATTCTATATTATGTTTTCTAGAAGTTTAGTTAGTTAAATGTCCGATAGTTATATTTCGACAAAAGCAGATTTAAGTAATTTTTTGTATAAATTGTTGATATGTATTCAGACTAGAATGTGACGAATTTAATTTCATATCCGCATTATTAAGAGTTGTTTATTCCAATATAGGCCGAGGAATCTGAGAACGTATGTTAAGATGTTTATATTATGTTTATAATGAAATATTGGAAATCGGCACTTTTAAGTGTAGCATTTGTAATTAAATTGTGTTAAATTCATTCTGTATTCATTTGTCCGTCAATATTTATATTGTATAACGTGGACATATTTAGAGATGCATATGCTACATGTACCACGATAGTTAATAGGCGATGCTTAGAAATTAATGCACTGTTATTATTTACTGATAAAACTACCATGAAATGTGATAAATGGTAACAAATGAATGAATACACTGTTGTGATATATAATGAAACTACCATGAAATAGTTAGATGGTCAGTGATAAATGTAAAACTATTGCATATTGAGTAAATAGTAAATCTGAGTTAATATATATTCGTAGCAATTTTTATTGACGTATGTGCGACGTGAGTCACACGTAGGTCCTTATCGACGTAATATGAGTCAGCCGGTGGTTGTACCGTCATAGGACGTTCAACCCACATATTCGTCATATGGACGACCTGACATTCCTGATTTCAGGTTGGAATCGTCATTAGTAGCTCAGTACTATACAGTACACGGAAAGTAAATACTGTGAATACACACATCGCCGGAAGGGACGATTAGAGATATACCTACGTATCCGGAGGCGGAAGTTGATTTTTGATAAGTACACTATATATACTTAAATTATTCATTAGCGTTGCAGAGAAAGTTTCATCGCGACATCAGTGATATATATTGACATTTTCAAATAGAAATAATAGTCTAGCTTTTATATTTTTATCTTAGAATAATAAACAGCTTGTCACTTTTAATTCAGTTCCTACTTTATCTCCACAAATTAACTTTATTTTGGATCAATCCTTTACAAGGTTCGGATAATTCCATTTATTTAAATCTAATAATTTTGTGAACGAATCATCTGTTTTCAATCTGATGTCATTGTAATCGAATAATCAACAAATCAACTTCAGATGACAATTTTATGTAATGCTATTATCACCAACACGACGGCTATTATTTTCATTCAAGGTTAAATTAATAAATTTAACAAACACCGGCGACAAAGGTTTTAACTTGAACTGATTGATATCAAGCACTGATTAGATAAAAACAGAGCAGACATTTCTGTTAGAAACATCTGAGCTCCAATTTAGAAATCAATTGACGAAAAATAAATATATGTGGCTAGATGGTTCATGACGTTATTTTAGCACTTATAATTTGATCTATTTGGTTTTATGTAAATAAATATATCAAATACTCACAACCAACTTTATCTCATCATATAGATGCATAACCATAACATGTTGCATATATGTCATATTTTATCATTTTTAAATGAAACTGCAAGGAAATGTCGTAAACGTCTTTGAATGGAAATTGAAGTGGACGTATTTAGAGGTTTGGTGTTCTATTAGGTTCCAGGTGATGGAGTAAAGGTAATCGATCCTTCGCCATGGTTCGGTAAAGGGCCCTTCAGTGTTACTCTTTATCTCCATAGTGCTGGTTCTACCAAAGGAAGACTTCGTGTGTGATACTCTTTATCTGCATATGCATAGTGCTGGTTCTACCAAAGAAAGACTTCGTGTGTGATACTCTTTATCTGCATATGCATAGTGCTGGTTCTACCAAAGGAAAACTTCGTGTGTGATATGTCTAAGATGTGAGAACTTGTGTTATATAAGTTTAAAACACAAAACAATTAAAGATTACATTCATTTTTTAATGACCGTGACACATGTATCAAAATCAATATATATCTGGCGATGGACGAGTTCAATATTTAGGTCAATTGGATTTCGATTTAATAAATAGTAGAATAAGAATGAAAAATATCATCATGTATTGTTTTTAAATGTCTGGATGATTTTTCCCTATAATGACAATGACATCATTTACAAATGGCATATCAAATCATCAGGAAACGGTATCATTTATTTCAATGTATTCAGATTATTGATCTGTTCTTTAATGAATACTTTAGTTGTTTTTATCGTTATTAAGCCATTTTCAGCACATTTCAGGTTATTTACGACATATCAAGTTTTAGTGATAGATGAAGATATTAGAATGACTCTGGGTAGAGCAACCATACTTTCGGTAAGTAACTGGCTTTTTTTTGACCGAGCGTAACTCAAACCTACTACCTTTATGGTGAGTAGTAAGTGATCTTGAGACGGTGCATTAGACCACTCTGCCACGGAAGACCCCTAAATAGTACTGCTGGTAAAGTCAATGCACGTGTGCATTGTATGAACAGGGATGTTTACATAGTTTAATCATGATAACTTTGTATATTTTTCAAATATAACATAAAGGTAGTATGTCAGAAAAAAAGCAATGAATGTCTTAAAAATATTGGTATAAAACATAAACAAATAAAATCTGAAACAATTGGTATATCAAATCCACGAACATGTAACGAAAACGATAGTTAATCTGAGTGCTAAACTTGAAGCGAAATCCCCATTCTAAAATATGTAAACCAGTATGACAAATCAAAGCGAAATCAAAATGAGATCACTTGACTCAATTGGTACACCGCCACATACATGTACGTTGCAATATTATGCAGGAACTAAGGTAGTTAGGAAAGCCGTATTTAAGATAATAATTTGGCATGTTTTATTGCAATACGGTGTCAATGAGTATATATAGGCAACATAAAAAGGAAAAATATAATCTTAGCCCATTTCAAAATTAAAAAAATCCGGATATACTTCCATTAGTTGTTGTTACCTTTATGCAAACCGTTGTTACCAAACATCAACACAAGTACAATGTCGTATAACTGTAAATATATTTCGATCTATTCGACTCTGTAGAGATTTGCACTTGTTTGTGACATTTACGGTAAACAATTACTGACATGATGCATGCATGTACACGATAAATGGATAAAAATGAAACATGTACATGTTAAAGTACACTAAAACATTATATGTTATAACGCAGACACGTATGTATTCATATTAATGGCTTCGTTTGCAATACTTCTTTTTATTTTAGTAAGAGAAAGCATACATTGACTCTCATTTACAAATTTATTTGTAATAGAGGTGTCAAAATAAATAAAACAGTTACAAGAATCCGATGTCAGATTTTGTACTTAATCATGAGGTTCATTTTGTTGTATTCAAGATTGTAGTTGAAGATTACGTACTTTTCTGTTGTAACAATTCTTTACTTCCAAATATATAAATTATTGCATTGACATATTGAAATACGAACACCATAGGCGTAAAATATGTTTGGCATATTCACAATTCTGGAAAATAGATCAATTTTATAAACGTCAGTTCTAAATGCATCATTTTCAATAATGACGCAGTTTTCGTGTATATAAATTTTCCTTTTGTGCGTATTATTGAATAAATGATTGTTTTGACATTAAGTAAAGTATCTGAACATATAGTTAGATTATTTTATATGAACATCCCTGTCACATATATCATTTTAATATATATATATACACTGGGTTAAGAGTCAATTACAGCACTGTTCATATTCATTTCTATATTGCGTGCGCAATTCTAAGATCATCACATATTTTGTTATTAATGTTGTATCATAGTTTTCTCATTTGAACATATTGTTGACGTCTATAGTTAAGCTCGGGAGAAAACTTATCCATTCAGTGTTTAGACAGCCGTTTTATAATTATTTAATATATATTCAATAAAATAAGATGTACGGAGTATAAAGTATCTTTATTTATTAAAACAATTTAACTTCCTTCACGCTTAATCTCACTTATCTTCTCTTATTAGGAGAAAGTATGAATATTTTATCAACAGTAAGTCATTTGTCTTCGGAATTTACTTCGTTATCTAGAAACGAAATTTCATTTCATGACATTTTCTTAATTTTAGTCTCAAAGGAATTTAGATTGATACGAATTTCATTAAATTGTCATTTTATCAAAGTGATATTTATGAACCCTACACTATAAAACAAAAACACTGTAGCAAGAGCACTCCTAGAGTCCAATTCTAACATTCTCTTATTTATAGTATGATATTTGATTTTTAAAGCCATAAGGAAAATATATAGGATATTTGTTTGTTTCAGTGAAAGAACGAGGGAGGAAGAAAGTTTTATTCTCACTCTTGGCTTTAGTGAGAATAATGTTCTCCTTCACGAGATAAGACAAAAATTGATCTTTAACTGAAACAATCACATATTTTGTATTTTATTTTATGCTGTAACGTATTTTTCCCCGCTTTGAGCCAAGTCTGCTACTTTCTTACAGAGGTTCCTCCGTGGCCGAGTGGTCTAGGGCGTCGTCTCAAGATCACTTATCTCTCACCGCTAAAGTCGTAGGTTCGAGTCCTGCTCGCTCCAAAAACTTTACGTGAGAAAGTTTCCAGTTACTTTCGGAATGACGGTGTTTCTATTCAGTCTGACTCAGTGCGAGGTCTTCCTCTACCAGTAAAACTGGATATGCCATATATAACCTGAAATTTGTTGGAAATGGCGTACCCCCCCCCCCCCCCCCCCCCCCCCACACACACACACAAAAAAAGCAGAGAATAATTTTAACATGAAGTTATAATATACCTTTCTTCATTTCTTCAGTGCAAAAATAATTGCCGATATATTCCCAAATCCAATAATTCCTATATATATTACTGCATACAGAAATAAATATTTTGATAAACGTATTCACCAGACAGATTTCATTAATAAAGCATTGAATATGTCATATTAAAACAAGACATATTTCCTAATGATTTCTTTGGGCACTAAATGAAAACAATAATACATTTGCTTACAATTATGACAATCAAATAAAGATCTTGGAAAGTAAAGTTAAAATAAAACCTGAATTGATTAATTCAATATCAAAATATTTCAACTATAAACAAACAGTCAGTAGGTTAGATATTGTCTATAAATGATTAAATCCATGCTGTCTTCTGAAATATATACAGATCTCAACGTGACTACGAAGAAACATTTGCATCGACGACTACGAGATAAAAACATACATTTTTAAACCACCCTGATATTTGTAAGTTGTAGCAAATGATGTGCTTACTATGTTTGGCGTAAATATATGTGTGATACTTTAAAGATATAATCAATAATTGAAGTCGATACAATGTCTGGGAAGAACACTACTTCTAAAATACAAACTTGATTCAAGTTAAGCAATACAAGTTTATGAAGAAAAGAAACATACAATTTAAAACCCCTCAACATTATATGTTAATTTAAGTATACTTTAAACTTTTCAACACCACGCTATATAAGCAATATAAACGCACTAATGAACTGCAGTTTCGATGGTTGTCTTAAAATTGCTTATTAGTTCATGTTTCGCAACCAGCACAACGAGATCGTTATGCGTCACTGAAATAAAATGATAAAACACACCAAAACTAATATGTGTCTCGGCTGTTTTAGTTAATATGAATTTATTTTGTCCAAGAGATGAATTTCTGGGATTTGCCTACACGTTTATAAAATAAACACACGAAATGCTAGCGTTGGATTATACCACGTTATGCCATCCATATTTGCATATTAGACTAATGATAACAAATATGAAAGTTTGTTCATCTTTTAATCACACACACAGTTAAAATATCTACTTTAACATACTAAAAGCATTATAACTTACTCAAATTATTTATGATAATATAATCTTGCCTAGAGACGACCAATTTCGATATTAAATCACCACCACTGAGAGCTAGCTTAAACCAGGCTAACGGGTGCTAATGTTGAAAAGAACAAAAATAGATTCATGCTTATGACTTTATTCCATGATATTTTACTACATGTATATTCGTGACCCGTTATTTTAGCAAATGCCAGATTAAGACTATCCGAAGTCACCACATTTCATTGTATTCATCATTGTGTTAAAATATAGTTATATAGAAATTCTTTCAACAATAAACCTTTTTAATGGGACGCCGTTTTTAACATGTTTACGGTTATATATGGTATATCCATTTTATTGGAGTAAGTTCGTCCTTCTTCAAGTAACTGACAAACGTTCTCATATAAAGTTTTTGGAGCGAGCGGGACTCAAACCTCGACCTAAGCGATGAGAAGTATGTGATCTTAAGACGGTGCATTGGATCACACGGCACCAATAGGCTATTTGCAGATTCTTTCTTCGAGACAGTTCACGGAATGGTGTTCTGATTAATGTCAACTGTAATCATCATACTTCTCTCTCGTAATATATTAAATAGTATGTTTGATATACATATACGATTGGAACCTCACTAAACTATATGTCTGCACGATATAAAATTCAGTACAAGTATTGCCCGCATTACTTCAGTAGAGCGTTCATTTGTACTATTTCAATTTAAATAGTTAGACACATTTAATGGATTTTTATGCGCATCTGTAAATGTATATAATCTATAATACAAAATAGTGTCTTTATGGTCAACAATGCATGCAAGTGAAATGAATTACTTTAGTATGTCTTCAGGCAAATACTACATAAGATGTGTATGTTTGATAATGATGACAATTGTGATCCATTTCACTCGTATTAATTTCCATTAACTTTGCTTTAATACGTTTAATTATCTTAAAATTAATTCTATCTGCCGACGTTGCAGTTTAATTTGTTTGCAATTTAGAAGACAAACAGCATTTAACTTACAGTAACCTGCAGTCTGTTATACTGCAATGTAAAATTGACATTGAATTATACTGAATTTTGATGTAAACATGTTCATGTGCGTCTAAAATGGCGGTCAACGGCCAGTATTGGTCTTGGTCACGAACATAAATCAAACATACTGAGGCAAGCATTATTTTATGTTCGAAGTTGTTGGATACAAAGAAATCAACAAATATTGACAGCTGATCATCAGTCGCTCATATAAACAGCCACATGGCAGATATACGGACCTGGCTAATATTGGAACCGAGTCATGGTTGACGCTACTCAGACAGATCACAGATTACAGTTGTTATTACATTATAACTATGTTGATTATTATTAAAGTGATGTTTGTTTGCTCTGTTCCCTATGTTTACTTACGTCAAAATGTCTGAAAGATCTTTATCGACAGTACATTTCTACTAGAACAATCCTTTGCTCACCTAAAACCATATTTGGTAATGCTAACATACCCACACGTGTATAGAAAGAGGTTATGTTATTTTGATTCAACAGTGTCGCTTAAGACTGGATATTACATTGTGGTAAATTCCCCCTTGACCAAATGCTTAAACGGACAGGGACAATCGATTTTCTGTTTTTCTGGCTTGTCGTAAATATTTATTATTTAGATGTTCTGGATTTTGCAAAATCATCTACGTACATATATAATATCACAGATAAACTGGCGTTTTATTTTAATTTAGGCTTTATGAAATACAGACATACATTCGGACGGACGTTTTATAATTTTGGGTTTAACGGAATTTTCAAGCAGTAATTCTCAATCATTTTAAACCCATAAACCGATTTATAACCCCTTAATCAATGGTTTTGGGAAGTTTACTTCTATTCGTAATCCTAATCCCTAAGCCCTGAACACCATATGTTCGTCCGGACGGACGGACCAACATCTGCATGCAATGAACCTTACGGTACGTCCATTGTTTCGGAACAAAAGAAACACAATGTTAAAGTAGTTACGCTAATCCTTCTAAGGTCTTCTTTCACCTCAAGCATTTAATTAACTTACGGACTATCCTGTTGCTAATTGAAGATACTTAAATCCTGACTCTTAACAATTTTAATTTTCTTATAAGCTCAGATTTGTTCTCAGTTGTTTTATGAATACAACTCAATTGAGTGCTTGTTTTTACGTTTAGTTAGCTAAATTGGAAACAATCTAAGAGGCTTTATGAATATAATCCTAGAATTTATTTGCCGAGGTCACCTGAACTGTCAAAAATATCTGGTAAGTATTGAAATGTTGGCGTGATGGTAGGAACATAAATTATGATAACAATGTAGAATAGGCAAAATTTATTATTTACTATGTACTCAGTGTTTGTTTTTTACATATTGACATAAACGGTATATTGTTTAAATACTGATGACTTTTCTGTTTTAATGACATTTTTAAAAACATATCATTTTATGATCACATTCGACCAACGAAATACTTTGGTTTCGACATATTTCTTAATCTTTTTTTTATTGCAATATATAATATTTACATATACATAATAACGACGATGTTAGCAGTAAACAAAAATGTATTGTTAAATATCGAAATATCGACCTACTTTGCCGAATATTCAAGTATTTTTACCAGAAAAATTAATAATGCCCAAGTGGGAAATCTTAAAACGTGTGAAGTGTTTCACTTGGTTTACGAAGGTACGAGTAATTGTATCAACTTATGCAATTGGATTTGATACAAATCTCCTCACTCAAAATTGGCGTACGCTGTTTATTCTATTAGTCTTTAGAAATATCTTCAATGACAGATTTTTTCAATACAAACAATGAATGTAGAACACCGTAACGTATTTGTTGTGAACATTTAATCATACTTGGCTAAGCTTTCATTGGACAAATGGCTCTGGAGTGGAAATTGCCTTAATGTTATATGTGTTCGTTCTGAGACGGTGTACACACATTATCTTGGGTAATCTATTTCTTTCAGTATCGTCTCTTGTCTAAGTTTTATATTCCATCTGCATGTATTTCGGTAATTTTGGATAGTTTAGTTTAACCTTTTTTATTTTACTTCGATTGTGAAACAAGTTCTTACAACTTAGGCAAATCACGCTCGAAGTCTTTCTGGTTAGAACCAGTACTAAGCATATGCGGAAAAGTGTCTTGCTCAAGGACACCACACATAGCTGTGGCGGAGGATCGAACCGACGACCCTCCGATCATGGGTTTGGTGTTCTACCACTTGACCAAGCGCTCTTTTTGGATTGAATAGTTAACGTCACTTTTATGTCATCTAGGGCCGACAGACAATCAGTTAACCTAACCACTTGTTCTTGGAAATTTAACCAGTACTCAAGCACATCCATCTCCGCAGGTAACTATTAAATGTCTAACTTGATTCAGAGGTGAGAAATAAATGACAATGAGATGCAATATCGTTTTGCGACCATCACGACTTCAGGATTGATCATTATATTAAAATACGATATTCGACACGACCGAATTGCTTGATGGCATCTGTTAATGCATTTATAAAATAAACCGAAAAAAATCGAGCCCGAGGTTGCCTTTTCCGTGAACAAAATCATTGCAGTCAGTTCGATAATAATATTAGCAATCGCTTCACGAAACGACTTTGCTGTTTTTGTCGGAAGTTTTTTTTAAAATTTCAATTTCAAAACAATTATATGTCCTAATTTGTTTTGGAAGTGTTGATTGTAATGTCGCTGTGATATGTATTTGTATCATTTAATGATCTTATTAAAATGTTAACACTGAAGTCGTAATTTTGGAACACGAAACGTCAGGGCGATATATTTTGATTAAAGAATGTCGTTTTAATTCAGTCACTGAAAATTAACAAAAATGCATGTACTTTTGTCAAATGTTTTAACTCTTTATTTAAAGAGGAAAGTCGGACGTTAATGCATTTATCAACACGTTCTGCTATTTATCTTAGCAATGTATTGGATGAAAATTTACATGCATGTTTTAATAAATTTGCAAATAAACTGTATAAAAATATACAATAGACGAAGAACACACTCAAGGGTTTAATGTGATTCAATATATTCTCGTACTGTAATCGAGAGATTAATTAACTAGTTTAATATGATGAGTACAAAGACAATCATACTTTATGGGAACAATGGGGAATGCGTTCGTGGCTTATTAAATGAATTATAGATTCCATGCGATTTAATTTTCCATTTGAACAATCTACATGGGACACTTAAAGATATTTTAAATAGTTTGTTGGAGCTGCTTGACGTTATCACTGCTTTATGCTTATGCTTGCTTTATTTCAAGGTTTCAGACGAATATTAATAACCTGATAAGTGTCCTCTGTTGAACTCAATGGATCTTATGTAAATGGGATTTGCTATAATTTATCTCTGCATTTACTGTTTATACTCTCGCAACACAATTGCATTTTGTTTATTGTAGTTTTTGTTTTAATCAAATAAGGTTAAGATCTTCAACTTCATCTGACACTGTTTCTTACAAAGCGGGAATGTATCCCCTAATAAAATGCACAATACTGGATATGTTGACCAGTTTTCTTTTCTGTTTAAAGCCATTGCAGTGGTACCCTTTTAGTTGGTCTTGAAATTGACATTCAACAACCATAGGATAGCTCTTCTGAAACACACCACTCAGCTTCGATCACACAAGTATACTATATCTATGACTCGTAGAGCATTTAATCTCTAAACATAGACGTAACTAAACAATCTAGATCTATAGTCAGAAAGTAGTCACAGCAGTTACAGTAGTACAAAAGATTCGATTAAATGTACAGAAGCAATCGGTACCAATGCATACGAGTGCATTTAACTACTCATCATTATAATCGGTCACCTGAATTTATTGATATTTCGTCAACACGAGTTTGTCAATTTCATCCTTTAATGAAAACTAAAACAATTGACCACCTACAGAAGTTCAATGCAGTAATGTAAACAATCACAAAAATATACCAGAAAATAAGAAGTACTGGTTCGAGTCACCAAGATTATCGACAAACTAATACTTTGAAATATGACAGTAAAACACTTCAAGATGACAAGCGTTATCTACTGAGTAACAAATCGAAACAGTTTATAGCGTTAACACGTTACCGACGGTGTTTAAGAACAATAACATTGATTGTCTGCCTTTGCGTCTTGAAAACATTATCCCGGAGCTGCGAGTCAGAGTTATTAATATTTCTGGTTATTTTGGATAATAAAGCCTATGCAGCGTGACTTGAAGATAAAACAATGCCGGTGCTTCGGGGCATGAGATGTTTTCACTTCTTTGCCCTTCATAAAGAAACCTTGTTGATATAATATAGTTATTATAATATGCTTATTCTTAAATTGGTTGTGTTCGGCGTGTTCAACATTTAATGATTTTATTGTACAGTATTAAGGGTAGTTTGCTATTTTTTTCAACATCCAAAGTCAATGTTTAAAAATAGTGGTAGAAATTAAAGAATTATTTATTTATTATAATTGGTTTATCGCTGTATTTATTCCTGCATTACCAAATATCTTGATAAACATATTCAGCCAAGGGTTTGTTTCTCTGGCGGATAGCCCGATGACTGTAATGACACATTAAATATGACAATTTTAAATTGAGTGTATCCCAAATGATTCCAGTCGACACTTATGCCGACACTTATATAAGTATTTGTAATCATGCCTCAGATCATAAAGGGACCATTAGATTCAAAGGTTATAAAAGAAGTGTGAATTGATTGATCAGGTACCTCAATAGTCCAACCCTGGATACACAAGTGGTTGGGAGTACACATGATTATAGAGTACTGAAATGTACAAAGCTATCATATGACTGTGGAAAAACATAAAAAAGAGTGTGCCTTACAAAAATGGAACAGTATATATAATCTTCATTGAAAGCATTTCATCACAAATATTTTAAATCATTGCTACATGTAACTGTCGAATGCCATTTATCAGTTGATATTTCGTATAATCGTAAGAAAGCGGTCTGAAACTTCAACACATTCGCTTCGTAATAAAACAGGGATACATGGATATATCGACAAAGATTTGGCCCAACATACATAATAAATCTCAGTTCAATTAATGATGAGTTTAAGAAAAAAACAGATCTACTTATTTCAAATTACAGCTATTAATAAATCAAGATAAAGATTGAATTTACTCAGTTGTTTTATTAAACGAAACAAATGTAATAATAAATATATTATCCGAGCAACACTATTCATTACAAGAACAAGTTATA
The DNA here is from genome assembly GCA_029582155.1 of Panopea generosa. NCBI lineage: Eukaryota > Metazoa > Mollusca > Bivalvia > Adapedonta > Hiatellidae > Panopea > Panopea generosa. Next base: position 49,290,629 of record CM055910.1, on the reverse strand, counting down.
CATTTGGTATTTACACACATTTTAATTGTTGCTTTTTCTATGTTTAATCTATGTATGTAAGTGTCAATGTTTTTATTGCAATGATAAGAAAAAAATGAAAATACTAATAGCAACCCTACGACCATCCATCAAACATTATAATTACATCATATACTATTGATAAAATGATGTAAGATCAGTTACCTTTTAGGTTAGATTCATTACATATGTTGAAATTTTAACATGCCTGTTGAAATGGTTTGGCGATTCAATCTCTTAATGTCTATACACTTATACATGTGTACTTGTATTATGGGCTAATGACCTCCATAATTGAATAATTATAATTGTAATTCATGTCTCCTATATTGAACATCTATGGAACTTTGTCGTTCATTTCTCATGTACGAATACCCGAGAACGGTCAACTAAAAATGTGGATTCATTTTTGCCGAATGTTCAAATCCAATAGGATTTCTAGTGTGAGAAGCTGGAAAATTTGTGAGCATGACATGTTGTTAAATGTATACACTACATTCATTTGAATATAAGGAATGAACTTGGTTTTATTTGGATTTTATTTGGATATTTGTGTCAAATATATATCCAACAGGCAAACTGTACATGGACAACAATTATCTCGTGCAAGACATTTAGGCCTAAACGACTGACAACTGAAGTTCATCCCTTAATAACACCCTCTGTCTAGGAATATATAAAGTTATCAAGTACACAATAACGTTCGTATATGTTTAATCAAGTGATTTTTAATTAAAAATAATACCGTGTTGCCTGAGTGGATTTTGATATTGATATGGTAACATTGTTTCTCAGTATATTTCTTAAAATACACATTGAGGTCGTTTAAAGTAACTAAATAAGAACCACGCACGTATATTTTTTGGGCCGCTGTTTCGTTTGATGAATATAGTTAGATATACAATTACGAGATTTGTCTTATAAATTCGAATATAAAAGAAAAAAACTTTTATCTTAAATGGTTTCACTTTATGAAACCGAACTCAATTTTGTGTTTTAGAATCACGTTACCTTATATTTAAAGATTGAGACTTTAAGGACATTGCGTAAATTAGCACATTGAATTTGTTTAAACTCGGACATCGGCAATAGTAAGTTTGAAATTTTTATCTTAATCTTTTATAGAAGGGACAAGGGTGTAAATTATGATATTTGTTTTCAATAAAAATTGAGATTTCTTTTCATTTTTTAGATATATTCGTTTTCTATAGCGAGATTAGGGGATTAATTTAAATCTGGTATGATCTTTTTTTCAATAACGAAATTCATATACTAATCAAAAGTTATTCTTGAAACTATATTATGCTTACTCTGTATGTTCGTTTTATTCATAACGACCTTGTTTTAAGTGTCTTATATTTATTGTGTTTAATCGTTGTTCGGATTATTCACGAGTTTCGACGTGCTCGTTGCTTGCGTATTTCTACATTTGAACAATGGTCTGATTTCCGTTAAATTGATTAAGTGTGGATTTTAAGTAAATACTTTGTACCATTGCCTAAATTTTGATTTATAACATTTTATGACCGTATCATAAATGTAAACGTAAAAGTAGACGTAAACATTGCCACACGGGAACAATGACCGACCCGCCTCCGCAGTAATTTCAAGGGAATTGTTTAGCTATTACAACTATAAGCATTATTGCCTAATGTTAGATATGGCATACCATGATTCTGTTAAGATTCAGAGAATATGTTACTTAAATAGAATTAGAAGACAAATCACAAGTCCCCTGCCTAATCTTAAAGATGATAATGCCAAGTTTACTTCAGTAAATTTGTCTTACAATGCAATTTGCTATCAGCCGAATGACATCATTAAGTAAGCAGATGTGTCTATGCAAACGGACCATAGATAATGTTCGTTTTCAGTTGGAGAGCTGTTCAAATTTACTTTGCAGTATGGAGATTTGCCGTTCTCCAAAGAGCAAGTTAGTGTTTTTGTGAACAGACAAATCATATACATGTAATAAGGATATCTTCTCATTTTACTGCGTGGCTTGTACAATTTGTTGGTCATAAAAGACAAGTACGTATTTCTAACATTTTTTAACTATATACACTTTTTCTTTTATATTATAGATTAGGGCTTGAGACCGGGTTGAACGGTACATGTGTTTCTCGGTTCTGATAACTCGGTTCTGATAACTCAAGCGGATGTGGTGCGTTCATAGTTATAAATGTAGGTTATAAGGCAATTAGAATATATAACTGGTAATGTAAATTAATTATTCATATGCGTTCTGTATGTATGAGATGAGTCGCAAGTAGCTCCGCAGTCACTGACTAACATAACCATACACAATAGTATATGGGCGTATCACACAATAGTATATGGGCGTTTCACACAATAGTATATGGGCGTATCACACAATAGTATATGGGCGTTTCACACAATAGTATATGGGCGTATCACACAATAGTATATGGGCGTACCGCTAATAATAACAATTTGTGTGTGCCCTAGTCAGTGTTCAGTGGTTATCTTATGACAAAATCACACACTCGTCAGTTAATACGATAACATTTTTGTTTTTGTTTTGTTTTTAGTTTTTGTTTCGTTGAAAGGGAATGTAGGAAAATCAATTGACGAGAACAGATTGTCAATGGGAGACAATAAGATGACAAGTATACAGGACTGGATTGGCTAATATTGGAGATAAGTCAAATTTCGTGCTTCTAAGCACACTTAGCATAGTCGGCTACTGCATTAGAACTGTAATGACTATCATTTGCGTATATATATATATAGTATTTTACACCCAAATAGACTTTTATTTACTTGTTCGCTTTTGGAAATGTTATGATTGTGATTGTGGGTTGACTTGGTTGAACGCGAATAACTCCAAACAAACACACACCCTATTTATTTAATGTTTGTCCAGACATTGTTCCATATCCTGATACAATTATGTACGTTAAACTTTGCTATACAGCCAAGTTATATACAGGGTATATAATAATTTGTGCACGCAAACGAATTATCCGCAAATTTATGTCTTAAGGTTTATTTGAACTGCTGACATATTTAAAGGCGGTACAGTAATTATATTGCTATATTAGTCAAACTAAATCATCACATATCATATACTAATCGTTATCGCTTATTGACAAATTAAGCAAAAAAGATTAGTATAAGATCACTGATGATTTTTAAATAAATTAATTATTTCTGATATTGATTTTTATATCTTACATAAGTTTGGGTGACGTTTAAATAATTGCTGCGCTAAAAATGTCTGTGCAATTTGTTTTTAAATATTTTAAAAAAGGTTCATAATTATGGTCTTCTATTTCTTGCTGCAAATAACAAGAACAAATACAGCATATATATTTCTTGTTGTTACTTTTAAAAAGAGGCTAGATTGTTGTATATTACTTGTTATTATATATACACGTAGTATGTTAATCATGCTTAGTGATATATTCCCAGCCGATAAGTGTCTAGACGTTAAAGGCGATAACTGTATAGATAATTAGACATAAACCATTCTTTGTCGAAAATTGATTTGGTAAACATCATTCATTAATTCTATAGCTAACATTCATTTATAGACATCATTTAGCATCATAATTGTAACAAAATGTCATGATTTATATCTTTTAACGGCCAATATAAGATTTAATTCGGTAGTCATTCTTTTAAACAATTGCTCCAAGCTGAGATAAAACATACACGTTTAATGTAAGACCGTACAATTAGTTTATATACTTATCATTTTATTGAGATAATAACAATTATATATGTCGTCAAATATATATACATATAAACAGAAGTATTAAACTTCTAGATGTAGGTGCCATCCAATACATTAGCATCTCTATACAGTTTTAATAATGTAATTATACATTTAATGTTTAAGACCAAAAAAATATGATGGTTATTAAAATATTATCATTTATATCCTATAAATAATTAATATAGAACAGGAACAAACCTAAACATAGTTACTGCGGAAGAGGATAATTGCTTCAAATATGTTAATATCTTAAAACGATACAGATATGCAATATATAGTTTGTGTTACATGTAAAACTCGCTCTTTGAACAGGGCAGTTTGATTCTGACATGTACATGCAATATGAATACCAGTAAGGTATTATTTTGCATCATAAACCATTATTCAAGATAAACACATACAGATCATGAACATCATGTGCGTTATTGCCAAGCAGAACACTACTTAAACATAAATAATGACATGTTATAATTCTACAATCATGTCTATTTAATAATACAAACGAAATATCTACTTATACACTTGCTTCATATTATAGTATATACTTATTAAATTGTCGCATGTTAGCTTTTTTCTTGTGCATTTTAGGATAACTTGTACCGCTTCACTCATTAATTCTAACACCAGGATACTTTATTTTCTATATGCTATATCACGTTTGTAGTCACTTTGCAATTTAGATATTATTATTGTAAGGGGCAGAATTATGGGGGGAGGGTAATTTAATCCAAATTTATCGGAAATCCAAATTTACACCCTTATAAATACTTAACGAGTGTTTGAATTTAATTATTGGGAAATTTCCAACCAACTTTAAAGTTCCGTTTTTATTGCTTCTGTTTGTTAGAAGCATCCTTTTTCGATTTAATTTCATAATGAACTATTGGCATTTGGTTTATGCTAATTTATTTTAGCTTGATTGCGAAGAAAGCTCAGATCTTATATGAACCGATCTCGAATCAGCTTCCTGGATAGAAGAAGTACTGAATGCTGTAATTTAAGAGGCATCGGGTTGAGCTGGGGATCGAACCCGCTACCTCTGGTGTGAGCGGTCAACATTCTAACCACTACATTACAGATCTGCGTATTATAAACTACATAGATCAATAGTTTTGTATTGATATTAAATGGAATCACATAGCCTTTATTAGATAGGTACGTGATCATTTCTTTGAAGACCCGAAATGTGGGAAAACGTAAATAAGTTGGAATAAACTCTAATATAAGAACATATAAAACTATAAGTCAAACAGAAGACGTAGAATTCACAGGACACTGCACGACCCCTGGATACCATTAAGGAACTGCTCACATTGGTTGTTTAATTCTTCAGAAAATACATGTTTGTTCAAATATCAATCGCTTAAAATAAAAACAATTTAATTATGATGTTTACATCGATCATTCCATTTGCCTATTAAGCTTTACAATTGATTTGTAGTGTCATTTTAAATTGAAAATTAAAGTTATTCGGAATGACCATATTAAATTGAATATTGAAGCATTATAATTACAAATACAAGTATACAATTATACGGGAATATTCAAATGAGAATGCCTTTTATCTGGTTTAAATAGTTTTACATCTTTTTCTTCCCAGGCGTGTAATATTGTATACATTTGTATCTGTTATTATTCCCACAAGTACAGGTGACGCATACATAATTTACAGGTGACGCGTACATAATTGAAAGGTGACGCGTACATAATTTACAGGTGATGCGTACATAATTTACAGATGATGCGTACATAATTTACAGGTGACGCATACAGATGATGCGTACATAATTTACATGTGACGCGTACATATTACACAGGTGACGCGTTCATAATTTACAGGTGACGCGTACATAAATTGCTTGATTTGTTTTGCCATGAAACACCAGCTAAGGGATTTGAGATACAATGTATCTACATATAGCATTGTTTACTCAATATGTCTTTCGTTTGTTATTTTATTAAATTCTCTTAAATCGAGAATTTTTATCTCTTTCATGTAATATCTATATAAATATAATTGAAATTAATCATTCTCCAATGGTGTAACTTTAGGGGGTGAAATAAAACGACTGGTCTGCTATGTTAAATCGCAATTATCGAGTCACAAATGAGAAATTGTTTGGTTATTTGTTTTAGAATTGAGATAAAACACAACGGTTTATTCAATTTATGCAACTTATAAAATTACAAACGTTGTGGGACAATTGCATTTTGCATGATCAGCAGTTTCCAATGACTGTGTGTCTTGTAAATATACGTAATTTGAAGGATGGCATGTGCCATTGAATCCCTAAGAGTACCATGCATTTGTTGCTGTATATGTTTTATTTTAACAATTAAATGTGCATTTATTATTTGGCAATACGCCATTAACGTTATTGTTTTTCATTGTATTTCTGCTATAAATATAGTTTTATATTTACTTTTCTTGAACCAATAAAAACATTACACTGACAAACACATTAGTCTAACTTTAAACAAATACACCATGATTAAGTTTCAAATTAAATTGCAATTACTTAAGATAAACTGATCAATAACAGGTATTATCATATGTAAAAAAATTAAAACACTGTTTTAAAATGTGACTTTTTGACATAGTTGACTCGTTGATACCAATGCAAAGTGTTATTGCTTTTAGATCAATAATATTAAAGTTCTATTCTAAATTTATTTTATATGCATCATATTATAGACATGTATGGTGAAACATCATATGCAAAGGGAGGATGATACTATAGGCTGCTGATTCTAAGCTATCATACTAACGCAATGTCACGGGAAATAGTACAACGTCATTTGGCAAACGTTCCAAACAAATGAAGTATAGTTACTAATTGTACTTTAACCTTGGCGGAGACCCGTTTGGTCGAAATATAGAATGTAACGAAATCAATATATAATGACGAAAGCAGTTCTTTCTTCTGGGTGCTAAAGTTCACGTGCAATATCAATCTGTGCAGTATCATAAAATACTATAGGCTATTTTTCTTTAGAAAACTATAGGAACAATATGAAAGCATATGATACAATGGAAATTCACTAAGGCAAAATGTCAGCATATCATATTAAAGTTACACTCTGCTGTATAACTCTTTTGTGTACAAGTCATACAGAATGATTGTGGTACCATAATAATAACAATCAATGTATTGTTGTTTTTTTGGAAAGAAATCTATCAATGACTTGATTCTGTACTAATACTTTAAATTAGATTGATGGAAAGTATGTAATACTGTGATTTAATATTTGTATTTTTGTGATATTTATCCGTGATATTTGTTTGTATTTAATGACATTGTATTTACGAATAAATCTGTCTATCAATCTATCTGTGAAGACATCCGACGTTATATGTTCCTAGTTTATACGTATTAAAACATTCTTAATTCATAGTTTACAAAGTCACAAATGAAATTTATATGACATTCGTCCCGGTGTTAGTTCTTTGTAAATGATTTGTTATTTTCATACAAATTATGGTTATCGGCAATTGGGTTATTTATCCTTCGGGAAATCATGTTAGTTCCTATAAATTATCCGTGACAATCAACCTTATTATGTACGACCAAGCAGTATACATATGTCGATTGTTATTAAAGAGACTTATTGTCGCAAAGACCGTATGATTAATGTTATATGTATGTAATTTGTATGGGGCATTATATATGGCGGTCAACTTTACAGCAAGTGGACGAATGAATGAATGAAAGAATGAATATTTTTTAACGGCGTACCAACACATTATAGCTTATTCGACGCCAACAGGCAGGAAGATTCCAGGTTCACTCTACATGTATAAAGACAACAAATTAACATACAGATTTAAATAAAAATACACCGACAAATGAATATGCAGAATGAACCTAGAACCTTGATACCTGCAGAACTGCAGAGTTTCAGCAAATTCTATCGTATTACTCAAATTGTCGCTTCTTACAATATGCATGAGCCACAGTGGTCCTATTCTTGCCACCAATCATATGGCTCCCTGAAACCACACAGGGGTTGATAATTTAACCACAAAAGTGAACATGACAAAAAAGATAAAATGAACATGACACCCATTCGGAGGATTCATACCCCTTTGCAGAGATCGGCAGTAATTCTATTCTTAGCCGGAACCACACATATTTTGTTTACCATCTTTCCTTAATTAAACATTCTCACAGAAAATGTTATGTAAGTGATTTATTCGTTTTGTTTGCATACAAAGTGTCAATGTTTATGCCAACGAGATCGGCTTACCTAACCGCTCTTTTCTATGGACCTCGAATGTTAACCAATACTCGAGCACACTCATCTCCAAGTCCTCAATTATCACGGAGAGTTTGACCGGGATTGGATTCGAACTCACGACCCCTGAATTGATAGTCCGACGCACTGCCGTTTCAGATGACCGTGCCCAGTATGTAAGAAGTTAGTGGCAGGTGTTATAATGCAGGGAATAGTTCATACAAAATTCCACCACATCATTTAAGGGTCTCTTCCACGTCATCGATGACGATATGTATACAGATTTTTAATCTGCTTTAATGTTAGCATAACTGCTCGTTATGTAAACCAACACTTTGCCTATTGGTTAACCAAATGCTGCTTACTGATAATCATCACGTGTACTTATATTTTAGTTGTGTTATATTTAACTTTCTTTTATATGTTATTTGTGTTATATGTACTCTTCCTTAACCCTTTAGTCCATAGATACGCGTTTTCCCGCACCACAGAAGGTCTTTGAAAACAGTGCAAGAAGAGTTGTGATCGCTCGTAACGAGCAATCTGAACACTTATTTGTTTTCCACTCTGTCAGTTAATATAAACATAATTCACACAATAATTCAAACGCCCTCTATATTAGAGGTGTCCAAAGCGTCTATATTAGAGGGGTCCAAAGGCGTCTATATGAAGTAAAGGGTTAAGATGTTTTTTTGTGAAATATGTAATATTCCAAAACAAATTATTAGTTTTATATACAAACTGTTCCACTTTTTAAAAATATAACAAATTGAATGTTGTTTAAAGTAACTTCATTTGTTTTATGATTTTAATACAAAAACGCTGTTGATACTAAACTGATTTCTCTTTTTACAGTCCACTAACAAGTACATAATATTTGCAATAGTTTAGCAAGGCAGGTTATAGCTATAACACACACTCCATCAACAAGGTTTTTAAACGTTGTATTTACTTTCAAAATGTAGTGTTATATATTAGGACATTGTGAGTGTGTTCTAATATCTCTCGCTTTGTTTCTCTTTGTCACCCCGACCCCCTCTCTTATCTCTCTATAAATGTAACTTTCTTCTGAATCATTTTCCTTGTTTTAAATATGTATAATGAATGTGTAGTGTAAATAAAACATTGTTATGATTTTACATCGATCGCATTATAGCTTTCTGTTAGTGCATTGTTCCTATGGTACATGAGACTAGTTTTGTTTTCCCGGTGCCCGGTTTGTTCGACGCAAGAAAGTTGAAATACATAAGTTTTTTGTGCCAATCGTTTTTCGACAAAAACAAACAAAGTCGGAGAACCTGTACTGTGTACTTACTGTATATGCATATAATACATTTACCAAAAATTGTAAATAAACTGTGCCAATAAACGAAACTGACCTAGTTTTCTCCACGATACTTTCTAGGGAAAAGTTCAAAGACTACAAATATAATCACTATTGTCATTTATTGAATCTGAAGTGATATGCTTCAGTCTACATTTAGATAATATACCACGGTAATACAATTAAAAGATATATCTCAAATCCCCTGGCCAACCTTAAAGACAAAAAAACGCATTTAATTCTTACTTTCTTTTATCCTCGAGGAATTAGAATATATTGTGGTAAATAAAAAAAACATTTTTATGTTATATGTACGTATGGGATCAGATAACGTCATAATAATCAAATCACAAATACCATATAACTTATGTAACATTTAATAAACCATAGAACTAATGTAACATATAATAAACCATAGAACTTATGTAACATATAATAAACCATAGAACTAATGTAACATATAATAAACAATAGAACTTATGTAACATATAATAAACAATAGAACTAATGTAACATATAATAAACCATAGAACTAATGTAACATATAATAAACCATAGAACTAATGTAACATATAATAAACCATAGAACTTATGTAACATATAATAAACCATAGAACTAATGTAACATATAATAAACCATAGAACTAATGTAACATATAATAAAGATGTATCGATATTGATAAGCGCTTTTTAAGCTGGACCTAGGATGAGTTTGAGTTTTCTTCATCTCAGTTTATTTTTTATATTTTTGTACATTTTCTATTTTCAACATCCTTTGACAATAGTATGGTGGGTTTTATTGAATGTTGTTGACATACATTAATATCTACGTAACAGGCGGTGTTCGCCTGACATGGCCATAGCAGTGTAAATGTGTAGATAAACTTATAAAAGATCTTTCCAAAACAAAATGTAAATCATCAAGTGAATTTCTCAAGAATTCGAACATTCAGTATCTACAATTTACACTAATGATAAAGGTAAATCAAGGTCCTCCGTGGCCAAGTGGTATAAGGCGCCGTCTCAAGATCACTCACCTCTCACCGCTAACATTCGAGTCCCGCTCCTTCCAAAAGCTTTATGTGAAAATATTTGCCTTGCCAGTTACTTGCAGAATGACGGTGGTTCTACTCAGATTAATTCTGAGGTCTTCCTCCACCAATAAAACTGGATATTCCATATACAACCTGAAATGTATTGAACACGGCGTTAAACCCTTATAAAAAATAAATCAGTGTAAAATTAATTTAGAATGTTCATTTTTTGAAGCCAATAAATTTATTTGAACCATACAATGATAATTCTCAGTTTCTGTGCACTGTCATTATAGCAGTGTAACTGGGAAAACATTCACTTGTCTGCTTGCCTACGTGATGTATTAATGATGTATTAATAAATTAACTTAATACTATCTGATAAAATGATAACTGGGAATCACAGAACTATTTTATGTTTTGTTTTTTAATGGGGTTTAACGCCATTTTAAACACATTTCAGGTTATAATATATCTAGTTGATTTGGCGGAAGAAGACATCATAATGAGTTTGAGTAGAACCACCGTCCTTCCACAAGAAACTGGCAAACTTTCCCACATAAAATCTTTGGTGCGAGCGGGACTCGAACCTACAACCTTAGTGGTGAGAGGTAAGTGATCTTGAGACGGCGCCTTAGAACTCTCGGCCCGGAGGACCCTCCACAGAACGTAACGAAAGGAACAGAATATGGAGACTCGATACACGAGGGGTATTGTATTATGTAAGATATTCACACACCTTTGCACATGCTTAAGCTGTATTATATTACAAATAAACACTAAATTAACGTCATGATTCCAAGAAGTCAGAAATAATATCAATACTAACCTTTATTATATTGCTGTAATTGTACATGACTCTGTGCAGCTTGTAGTTAAATTGATTCATTATTGCTACCAGGCTGATCAAATAGCTGCAACATATAATTGTTTACCGATGCTTATCAATATTAAAGAATGGCTTATCGTTATCCAAGATATACAATGGAACTTAAATTATAAAAACTGAAATAATTTGATCTATTTCGTTACAAACCGACATCACGGACACTCGGATTATCTTTATTACTGATTTTCAGTGGCAAACTAATAATGAGATGTTACGATAAAACACACACGGGACGCAAACCTTTAAAAATATAGTTTAAGACCTTTTTTATGTTGATAGTACATGTAATTATATAATATTTATACATGTATTATATTATGCGTGTTTACCGTTGCGTACATTTTCAGTTACAGAAGATGGTTGTTGAGTACGTATACCACGTTTCATTTAATGAATGTATCGCTATTGCAGAACAGATACACTCCGAGTACGCCAGGTGGCACTGAAGTTTGTGTACGCTGACAAATCAGTTGCTGCAGCGAAATCTGAAATACGTCACAGTGTGGTAAGCATTAAAACACTATGAATTGTGGGACATGCATAAAATGCCCTGCTTTTTCATTTTTCATTTGGGTTTAACATACCTGATACGGGTTATATCAGGGACTGGGACAGACTATTGCTGTCGCCAATCTGTAGAAGTCTCCATACATCATGAGTGTACCTAGAATAATAATGTTAAATATATATAAGGTGTATGATTTAACGTCACACTTACACCAGCGACATGCACATATGAATTGAGCAGACTGATATGCGTATAAATACGTCCAGTATGTTTTGGTTTTTGTAATTCATTTTTATTCTCTCGGTGAATAAACCAATAAAATGTTGTTTTGTGACCGCTTACATGTCATCTCTGAGGTCGTTGACTTAAGCCCAGCTAGGTCCAAAACTATTGTGTTAGAAAGTTAAACATTTATTGGCAGATGGACGGTGATTTTGAAAAGACTTATTCTAAGGATTACTCAATTGTTAAAACACGTTATACAATATATATATATCTGTCATGTGTTGAAAATGGCATTATATTCCATTAAATCTATCCACCTGTGTTATGTTTGCTGTCAGCAGAATTTCGAGTCCTAAAACTTGATAAGTAGTATTATATAAACGGTCCTAACCATGTTAATGTCTATATAACTATTGATTACAATAATACAAATATACAGTAGGTGATCTTTCCTTATAGTTCGTTTTAAACAACACTGTACTTACTAAAAGATCATCATAGATTTTTTTGTGATGAATATATGTTATTCCATGTAAGACATAATACAATGTTATACAAGAATTGTTCATGTATAAATACAAGCTATATAATTTTTCTTAACATTTTAGATAACATAACATACATACAATGTCTTACAAGTAATATTTTAAGGGTGAATATGTAAAGAAAATATTAAAAAATGGATAAAAGAGAGTAGATAAAGAGCAAAGATAAGATAAGAAGAAATTTACAGTTGAGAAGATGAGAAGCTGTATGCAGTATAGTTTTCGTTATTATAGTTTACATGTTTCCCCATTTATTTTCGTGTGACCTAAGTTTGTTTTTGTTTATAGCAATAAGTTTTTTTATTAGCTTTTTTTTTGTGTAGGTATGGTATAAATGCTTCAATACTCGGAGCTGTCTTCGTGTATTTATTCTAAAATATGAAGTATTTAACAAGTAATATTATACAGTTAAGCAAATGGACTGATGAAGAGTTATTAACCCGAACGATATATTTTGATAACAGATGTTGAAAGGTTGCTTGTTTAAAATACAAAAGTTATGGACATGAGCCCTAAAGGCTCTTACATGATAATTCCCAAAATACATGTTCTAAAGTTTCTGGATATCTCTCACAAAAATCACATAGACTTGAATTAACTATTTTACATTTAGATAAAAACTTGTAAGTAGGTAGAATTCTCAAAATGTATTGAAATGATCTTAGTTTTGTGTCTATGGTACTTTTATTTTATTATCGTTATTAATCAACTGAATTTACATATTATATAACATTATATTTTGATAATTACATTTCCTCACTTGATGTTATAATGGTGTTTTTGCAATTTTTATTTTATCTCTGTTTTAATGATGTGTTTCATCTTTTTGGTATGCTTTGGGTAATAGTAAAATAATTGAGAAATTCTGAATTACTTATACTGTATAATTGTTTTAATTGTTCAAAAGTATAAAACGTCTTGTGTCTAAAATCATATATATCATTCATTGTTTTAATTCCTAGCTGTAACCATGATTTGTAGAATAACAAACTGTCTTTACTTTTAATGTAAGAAATATTCCATATATATTTTTTACTATATTAACATCTTCAATATTAGTGTTAAAATTAATTTTTGACCATGATTCTATTATGTTACATAAAAAAGGCATTTTGCTGAACATAGAATAACCATCTTTGCAATTAAAGTTATTCTCAAAGATGAAGTTTCCACCATATTTTTCAATTGATGACATGTAAATATTCTTCCATGCGCCTTTATTGTTTACATTTGTTAATCGTTTAACCCAACTTGCTTTAATTGAATTTATAAAAAGTTCTATATCTATCATCTTCATACCACCGTTTTGAATATTTTGTATACTAGTTTTACGCTTAACTTTGTCTGGTTTCCCTCCCACAGACATTTTATTTTTTATTATGTTTATAGTGTTTATGTTAGGTAATTCAAACACTGTTAATTGGAAATTAGTTTTGGTAACGCAAATGTTTTTATTACTGTGATTTTACCTAATATCGAAAACTATATTTATTACTGTTATCAAGACAGTTTTGAAATTGTTTTATTTTTTATTCGTAGTTTAAATCTTTGTTCTTAATTTTATCGTTCCTAAAAACAATTCCCAGTGTTGATGCTTTTTCATTAGTCCAAACATTTTTTTTATTTTTACAAAATATGTCAATGGATGGTTTTAAAGAGCTTACACGGAGAATAATATATATTTTTAGAATTTAATTTTAAATCAGAAACTGAGCTAAATCTATCAATTAATAATATTAAAGTTTCAAGAGAAGATTTTTTTTCCATTAACAAAAGCAGTATATTTGATAATGTTTTTGAATATCTTTACAACTCCAATATTGTTATCGTTATTTACAGCTTTATATAGAATTGCTATTGCTAGTATAAACAAATATGGAGAAAGTGGGCATCCTTGTCGAACTCCTCTTTTTATATTAAAATAATCTGAGGAATAACCATATTTGATACATAACTTTGTGCATCATTATAAAATAATTTTGTCCATTTGATAAATTCATTACCAAACTTAAAATATATTATGGTCCACACTGTCAAATGATTTTCAAAATCAGCGAAGAATATCAGTCCCGGTCTATTGTCGTTATTTAAGTCGTCGATGTATTCGAAAATTGTCTTTATATTTTCACCAATGTAACGTCCTTTTAAGAATCCTGTCTGACTGTTATCAATAATGTCTTGTATTACCTTTTTCATTCTATAAGCTGTAGCTTTTGTCGCAATTTTATAGGCTACATTTATTTTTCCTTTGACTGATAAAAGCAACGAATTATTATTATTATTATATCGCAATATTTGACTTACCCACAGTTGGGAAACAAAAGATATCATGTGACCACAAATCATGTCGCTACTCCAAATTTCTGATGAAAACGAGGAAATTAAGTAAGAAATCGCTCATAACTTGTATATTAATGAAGCAATTCACAAACAACAAAACGCAATAAAGATGCCAATATTTTGTCTTTCCAGTGATGTTATTATATGGGACGAGAATGCTTCTTATTTTAAAACACTTCGATAATATTTCCGAGTCAGCACGGATGTCGACCACACTTCCAACAGTTATACATATGAAATCTCTTTTTAGCTTATCTTTGCCAGGTTTTAAAATGATTTAAACCTTCTTTCAAACTTTAGACCTAAATACGGCTTTATTTTTTTTATGAAATATTGCAAATAAATCATTTTATAGCATTAACATAGTAAAGATGTCAACCACACCATTTTTAGTAGATTGAAATAAGATGACGACCAAACTCGAAAAATATGCCCATGTTATGGGATTGTAAGCTATTTCACTGCTTAATATACAAATGCAGGTTCATTGTGAACACCGAAATAACGTTTAAACATGGGGAGTTAAAAATCCGCAGTTTGTGTACACGGTTAGCATGAGATGTAGTTGTGGGTGATATATTTTTTGTTATAACATTGACCCTAACCATGCGAAGTTTTTCCCTTGGACTTTCTGCCAATGTGTATACTTGAATTTGTGTTGTGAAATACTTTATATTTTTTGTTGGATGTCAATGTCACTTTATATTCATGGTCAACATAGTAGTTGTACTAGAAATGTTTACATTGAGAGTTATTGTCCTTGGACTTTTATTTTCTGTTGACTGTCATACTGAAAATTACGTCCATGTTTTAGCTTGGTTTCAATGAAATGTCTGTGAAAGATAAGCAGGAGATGAAATAATAATCAAAAATGTTTCCATAATTATTTTCTTTTAATTTCAAAGGAGTGTGACAAGGGAAGCCGAATTGAATTTTGTATAGAAGGAAACAATGTCGATACATGCATCATATGATCATCACGAATTAATCCGAATGCCCCCAAAAAAGTTTCTTATCACCCCGATTTGGATCGCTATTATACAAAGCCTAGCCAAAAAATAAGAAGCACAAAACTATTCTTGATACAGATACAGCTGATGACACTTTATACCTTATACTACACGTATACAGGCCATGTCCAGTATGCCGGAGTTCATGCAGTTCCGAGGCTACTTTTTGTTTTTAAACATCTCCAACAATATCGATCAAGCGACTGGGCATCCATCCTGCATAGGCAAAATGACGATATTCTTGATAATGTCACCTATTTACAAATTACTTCGTATATGATTGTAACTTAGTGACGATACACTTAGTAGCGAAGACAGTGCGTGACTCTATGTAAAACTTCATATTTAAATGCGACTAAATGCAGTTCATCTGTTTGATCACCTTCACACATTATCTTACGTAAGTATAACGCAAACATAGTATCATTGGGAAGAGAATACAATGGCACATTCTTTGCACTTTATTGTTTGTTAATTGCCATCACTTGTGATCACGTGATAGTTTTTGTTCCCCCACCGTATTATCAATTATCAATTAAAATATACGATAATATTATGAGTTTGCTGTATAAATAATATGTTTAAGACAAATATTGTTATTAAATAATTGTGTTGTTAATCAGTGTCTTTTTGATAAGAGAGTTCCTATATTTTCGTGAAATAACATCGTAATTAAAGGTCTGTCTATGAAATATTTATGGACCTTGTTAGCTCGCAGCTAAAAAATAATGTATTTATGTGGGCACGACAAGTATTGTTAACAACTAAGCAGAATAGATAAAGTTATTAGCCTAAATACTCTTAATATTGCCGATTATTCAGCTACGTTGTTTACACTCTTTTTACACGAATGTCTGCTATCTGAGTTTTTATAGACCAGTCTTGTTTAGTCTGGTCTAATTGGATCTGTGTATGTATGATTCCATTGGTTACAATCCGCGTTAAAGATAGAGGTAAGCGCAGCCCTGCGAAATCATTTTTCACACAAAAATGAAACTGAAGCAGAAACAAGCATTATGACACCATACAAATATGTAAACAATGTTAACTTCTGATACAGGCAATACAGGTTGCACTAAACTATTTTTATGTATATCTTATATACGCGTAACTGTGGCAGATCAGCTTCATTCGAAGGGTATAGCTCTGCTTATATTGTGAACAAGCTTTGCAGTGTTTATCACCTCCAAAATAATCATACGCGACAGGGACTACTTTTTATTCCTCGAATTGCGGTTTTTCATGTGTTTGATACATGTAAGCAGAAACAAATCAAACAATACAATGAAAATTTATTGTGGACATTGAAGCATGTCATTTCTAAAATATGTTGCATAAAATAAACCAAATGCTACAATAATTTTAACGAAGGCGAATGAATATTTTCAATCCCTGCTACAAGTACTTTCAAATACTTAGATTAGATTCGGTATACGTTCGATGCCACAATAGTTGCAAATACTCCAATAGTTTAAGTCGTAACAAAGGTAAGTCTTCATACATTTAACACATTGTTAACATAAATGAAACTGGCTGTTCCTTTAAAAGACATGTTTTACTAGTTAATCCATATGTCGTTGCGTTAAATTGCAAAGCAAGAAATTGTGGTATTGCCTGAAAGTAATAAATTAATATAAGTATTATGAAGCAAATTTGGACAACTTGACTTTCATATATTTCTATCTCTTCCAAAATGTTTAATATCAAAATGAGTTTCCTTGTGTCCATGATGCATATATTGAATCTTTAATTAGCAAAGGTGAACATATTATCAATGTTTGTTAAAACTACAATTTGCATTTTGTTAAAAAATATCAAATATGCCGACTCAATATGTTCAAAGCAGGACATTGGATTACTTATTAGTAAGACTAAATTATCACTTCCCCTTTGACATTACGCATTTTAATTAGATGTTTAAAACTATAATATTTACAAAAGTATGCACAGTGTTATGGATTATTCTCAAAGAAAGTTATGAAGTAACACAAAGTAATATTGATATAAAGGAACTAATATTTGTAAGCTGTTTATATACAATGAACTCACTTTATTGTAGAAACTATCAAGTAAAATACCTCTGGTCTCATAACATAGTTGAATTTTGCTATATGTTTTATATGTATTTGAAATACGCTTTTTCTTATAGCATGAACGGATCTGATCATTAAAATGTCCAGTAAATGTTAACTTTTTTACAGTCATAACAGTGCAGGGAAACAACTAAGTTGACGTTAGTATTTTATTTAGAAAAAATGTCTTTAAATGAATTGAAATATATCCGTCTGTTCAAATTCAAATCCAATTAAAGTTACTTTTGTAATACGTGTGGTATATTATTGAAAAATATTCTATACCGACCTTTGCTATACATATATGCAAAACAATATTACAGCACCTTAGAAACATGTCGAAATTACAAAATTGCATAGTATATATTTTTATTAGCAGCGCAAGAATTGTATTACACTCATTGAAAATGAGATTATTAGCGGACCTGATTTCGATGTGTATGCCTCTTTATTAATCACAGAAATTATATATGTTTTTTATCAAATTTATACTCAGATGTATCACATTATACTGAATTGAAAAGCTAACTCACATTTGTATTATAGTACTGGCCCCAGTTTCACAAAAATACTTAAGTTTTTTATTTTACTTAAACTCGATAGTGTGCTCAATTTTATACTTAAATTGAGCACACTACTTGAGTTTAAGTAAAATAGCAGACTTAAGTATTTTCGAGAAACCGGGCCCTGTTTTTTAAATTTGTAGACGGCATTAGCGGACAATTATGTATCGATTTACAGAGCCTGTGTGCATCTGTTTGGTACAAATGCAGCACGTGCAGCACAAAATTGGATACTTTTGGAAAAATATATATAAAATTTTTATTTTACACCAAAATGAAATAAACTATACATGGACAAAACCATTCTCAACTATTGCAAACCTCCTTTATTCCGTATAATATATATCGAAACATGGATCCAACCGTACTGTTTAGCGATCTCATAGTCGATTCCGACATTGATAGAGGTAAATTGTACTGTTGTGCTCTTTCTCTTTTATAAAGTCTCTTATAAACGTGTATTCCGTACAAGTCTGACCAATTATAGTTTTTTATAAAGACTTTGAAACCTTTGTAGTCCTCAGGTCTTGCCAGAGTATAATTTTCAACGTTAATGAGATGTGAAAATTTAATAGACAATTGGTAAGGTACTGCCATAGCATTATACCAAAATTTATCATATCTAAAATCGTCGCGATATCTGTTATACCAGTATTGCATAAAGGTTGATTCTTCTTTTGCCATTATGAAGGCACTTCCTAAATTTGCAGCACTTTGTCGCGACATAGTACATTCGTACTGACGTAAATTATCGATCGATCGTACCAATACTGTATCTGTATCAAGATAAATGCCGCCATATTTTAAAAGTGCTTCTATTCTCATTATGTCTCCTGAGTTTTCGTGAAATTTTATCTGCTGACCGAATATTGTTTCCGGCTTAGATCTGCGTACGTGTATTATGTTTGGTGAACGCTCGATGACGTAATCCCAGTATTTACCACGTGGGACATATTCCCCGTGAATCAAAATCAGACACGGTCTCGCGAATTTGATCACACTGATAAAACTGACGAATTCAAAGAAGTCAAGCTCCTTATCATTGTACCAGACATAATGTACGACATTTGGTACGGGCTTCCAATCACTACAGCAGGTGCGTATATATTCGCCAAGACACGGATCTCCAAACTCAACAGACGCTATACCACGTGACGTGTTTGTCCATGATGGTACCAGTCTACTTACTCCATCTGAGCAGGATAAAGACAATATTTGAATCCATTTAGTCTCTTCTGCTGTGTCTACAATATTAAGTTCAGGACAATCTACGGTAGTTGTAAACGTCCAGTCATCATATGCGGCAACGTGTGATAGTGAGAGCCGGGTATGCCAGTCTGATGTAATGGAGCAGTAATGGTCATCTTCAAGTGAGAAGTTCAGCTTTTCTCTCTTGTTCTCCTTGACAATATCACTATGTTTGCTTTCCAAACCGTCTGAAAAGTAAAAAAAGGTACAAAACACCTTTTGACCGGCATGACATGAATAATAATTTTTTAAAACAAATGCATTACAATTTGTAGCCATTTGTACATATGATGAGTTGCTATAGACAGACTAAAATTGCAAGTTTAAGTGTTTACCCTTTGTAAGAATGGCAATAGATGTCAGTACACGCAAGTCCATATGCATTTATTATGTCGTCATAAATAACTAAATGTAAATATTACATATGTATCTAGTTCTGTGACGTATGCATTTAATGATGCCCAACCCCAAACCAAAATCATTATACTGACAACATTACTGTGGGTCGAAGGACTAACCTCTAAATGCTTAACTTCACGATATAAATCTCCTTATATCTATGAAGTATTTAGTATGTTCGGCGGTTGGAGTCACTCTCCTACTAGTCCACGACCACAGTGGGATCCTTAATACAATAGGAACGTTTGGAACAAATGCATTGATACTCATTTGACTTTTAAAATGGATGTGTCTTGATGTGACGTATTGATAAGCTAATGTCTATCTGCAGATGCACGCATGCAAACATTATCTACATCTTCAAAAACAAAACGCGCTAATACGGTTGCTCTAAACAGTAAAACAGTTGGCAAAAAATGTAAATGAATTAAAAATCCTTAAGTACTACATGCAATTTTCAGATGGATAAACGCTGATTTGATATAGATGTAGAAATTATGTAAATAAAAAAATTAAATCGTACTGCATATATTTATGTTTATTTCAAAGTGTAATATTACCATAGTACTGAATATAAAAGCATTCTTTATTAGAAACGTGTATGCAGATTGACGATGATGTATATACATATGTAGAAAATTATTTGTGAATAACCAGATATTATATGTGAATTAAATTATCTTCCTATATATTCATATATATAAGGAGATAATTATTTGTGAATAACCAAGACATAAATGTACAGGCCAGACTACGGCGAGCGCACCTAGCTACAATGCAAACCATAGGACCAATAGCAAGGCCTCTGCCAAACTAAAACAGTTGGTGTCGATCATGATTTATATACTATGGATTTACAAGCAACACATCTTGACTGGACGGACAATTTACATACATGAACTGATATCTTTATATAAGTAGGATCCAGTTAAGGATTCATGACTACTTACATGCTATATAAAGGACAGATTTATCACAACAACGGAATGTACAATTTTTGGGATATATATATATATATATATATATATATATATATATATATATATATATATATAGAGAGAGAGAGAGAGAGAGAGAGAGAGAGAGAGAGAGAGAGAATATGCGTGCGTGCGTACGTGCTTGTGGTGTATTTGAGAGAGAGAGAGAGAGAGAGAGAGAGAGAGAGAGATTTTGTGAACAGTCAGTCTTAGAGACATAGATCTACAGACTAGACTATGGCGAGCTCGCCTACCTACACATGCAAGCCAAGTTCAAAATATAATAGAATTAATCAACTAGAAGACAGTATGTTATACATAATTACTAGAATCAACTATAAAACAGCCATTTTTAAACAAAAAAAGGATGACACCGTTTTATAATATTGAAATTATCGAACATTTTTTTAATACATTTGTTTTATTATTTAAAAAACAACAATAAGCATATTTATTGTTACATACCATTTGTCCAGGCCGCCGGTAAATCTCCTAACAAACATATAATCGACATAGAACATACCAGAAAAGTGGCAACTTTGATCTTTAGTTTCGCTCTCATAGCAACCTGTACTAAGATTTGAATCACAATACCCGCTGTGCCCTGTTTTGTACCGCTTACTGTTTAGCATATACTTATCGACTGTGTTGACTTTGCTCCAATGAGAGCGAAGAACTACAGGGTCGATAGTATGAAAGAGATTTTTGATAAAGTTAATGTAACCAGTGTATTTGCGTGGTAAAACACCATTCATTCATTTATTCATTGAATCACAATTCTAAACTAAATGCAACTAAAATCCGTCAAGCTATATCTATATTTTTTTTAAAATCAAATATTAATGTTAAAAAGAAAAAAAAATCATTTAATACGTTTTCAGAAATTTTACTGACAATTTGACGGCGTTTCTGATGACACATACATATGAACAACAGTTTGTCGTTTTATCAAGCCGGCTAAATAAATGTGTACATAATTTATTATAATAAGAATATGATAAAATCAGCAGTCATTAATGTATTGACGGGACATTTCGTCGTAACAATAAGTCGGCATGAGCGGGAATACATAGTTGCTCTATATTAACTGTTTTCATTGGGAAATAGTCGGGCCCGATTAGCTCGGTCGGTTATGCCGTCTGACTATCAATCTAGGGGTCGTGAGTTAGAATACTCCGCCCTGCAACACTCTCCGTGATGATTGATAAACGACATTGTGTCTCATTATCATTCGTCTCTCACCACTGATTCAAGTGGGAAAGTTATCAGTTACTTGCGGAGACGGGTGTGCTCGAGTACTGGTTAATCCCAGGAAACAGTGGTAAGATTAATTAATCGTCTGTTAGCCCTCGATGGCATAAAAATGACGCTAAATATTCAATCAATCAATCAATCAATCATTGGGAAATGGAAAATAAATCACCATTGTAACGCGTATTTACCTTTAACATTTAAAACGTTGTCATTCTGTTATAACGAGCCTGTAGAACGGACCCAGCTCTGCCGATTGGTTAAATAGATTTCCCGCTTAAAATGGCAACATATTTTGTGACGTAATAAGTCACGTGATTTCATTTTGATTTAAATTTGATTTGTTAACCCAGTGAGTAAGTTACATGAGGCATTTATTCATTTTTGATAATTATTTCTTTTTTAAGACATTTGTGACGTTTTATCCTGATACACTCTCTTTAAAAAAAAATAAAATTGTCCCATATGGTTCTGATAATCAATCAATACAAGGATATTAACATCAGATCTATATCACTTCACAATGAATGCTGCCTGTCATTGGCAGCCTAATAATCGGAAAAGGGCACCTGTTACTTGAGCCGCATGTATAAACATAATTAAACATGGATATAAGGTCAAAGTGAGGCCAAAGATCAAACGATTGAATTACCTACAACATAAAATATCAGTTAGTGAAAATAATGGGCATAAAATAAGTAGGTTCAACTGTATTACTATGTGATAGTTTGAACAAACAGGAATAACGTTTCATTCATATAGGGGTCCTCCACGGTCGAGTGGCCTAATGTAATATCGTCTAATCACCACTCACTTCCCCCTGATACAGTTCATTGAGGTATAAGAGCACTACTGATTTTACTAATTATCTCTATGGTGAATAAATAATTTTTAAAGGATTGTCACTCATTGGATGTTTTTTTTGGAATGGGGTTTAACGCCATTTTCAACACATTTCAGGTTATTTATGGCATGTCGAATTTTATTTATGGGGGAAGATCTCGGAATGAATCTGAGTAGAGCCATCGTCTTTCTGCAAGTAACTGGAAAACTTTCTCAATTAAATGTTTTTGAAGCGATCGGGACTCGAACCTACGACTTAAGTGGCGAGAAGTAACTGATCTTGAGGTGTTGTCTTAGACCACTCGGGCTATGTTGATACCCATTCATTTAAAGACCCAAATAAAAAAATAAAAAAATACATTGTATTGTTTGTTGACATCTGAAGTGCCAGAATATAATTAGAAAATTAGGGGTCATATTTCATCAAAAAATATTAATTTTTGTTTTATATATTTTTATTTCATTGTAACAGTTTAAAAAACTCAGACGTAAAAGATGCAAATTATGAGATAGGCTTTATAAAATTTTTGAAATAGCATTTTCATATTTGTAAATTAAAAGGCAAACTTTCCAGGATTTTTAGTAAATTTATTCCATTTTTTTTTATATTTTTTTATCAGTATCAAATAAGTTATACAATGACTGTACATACCATAGTGCTTTAGTTTGTACTAATATTAAAAAAAAATATTAACAAGGAAGATTTTCTTCTCTATTGTGTTTGTAAAAAAATAACACCTATAAACAGAGAACAGGCTAACGCCTCGCCAACACAGCTCGGGCATTCACACAAGTAGCTAAAGGAAACATAAGATTAACAAAATATTTTCTAAGTAACAATGTTTATGCACTGGATTCAATAGAACTGCATTACGTTAGATTCCCATGTTAATAGAATAGACGTACCACTATTCTAAAATCAGTTCAGACGGTAAACCAAAGAAAGTGTTGGTGAAATAAAATAACTTCATTGAAGTATTCAAAATAGACGGTCACACATATGTTATATGTTACTTATTTATATAATTCTCTCAACGAAAGACTTTGTAACATTATTTATTTTTATTTTTAAGAATTTATGTAACATTTACTTATTTATAAACGTTAACATCATTTGAAACTGCTATAACTGCTTGTTTTTTCTCATGTTCTTTTAATATTGAATTCAAACATATTAGCATTTTTCATAATAATAATAATTTTATGGAAAAAAATAGATTGAAAGAACAAAGTCTTCTGTATGTGATTGTATAAATATTAAAACAATTTAACAACAAAACCTGCGAAAAACGTTTTTTAATCCACTGTAGGTTTTATTTTCAAATGTCAAACTATAATTACAATGAATAGCATAATAAAAGAAAAAATTCAATACAAAAAAGACAAGGTATTTCTTTGGAGATGTAGGTTTCATTTCCAAGTAGAAACAGCAGTGAACAAACATAATGCGACAGCTACTTTTTATAGTTTTGAGGTATGCATTGTATATTACCATAATGTGTTGTTATTAACGCTTCATACGAGAAAAAATATACAAAACAAGTAGTAGTCAAAATATTATATTTGTGGCTTAAAACCTATCATCTAATTTACACTTATAAATATAGTATTTTGCATGAAAATTTTTTTTATTTAAATTATGGTAATGTTTTACTGATGCAAAAATAATATCTTTCATACTCCATTGATGTTGAAGTATTATGATTTTGTCATTGTTTGTTGTTATAAAACTGTCCCAGTATGTTTCTACATACATGCATTCCCAGAATAAATGTGTAATGTTTTTTCTACACGCACTTTGTAAAAGGTACATGTATCATCATTTTTTATCTTCATTTTTTGTCAAAAGAGAATTCGTATCTGTAACTCTGTGGTTCATTTTAAATTTAAAGGATTGTATTTCAGTATCTTTCGTACAAATAAAAGGTATTTTAAATAAGTTCCAATCTCTTTCAACGTATAGTCCATACTGTCCCCATTTAATAATAGAAGTTGGCGACATAATTACTCTATCAAGAACATCTTACATTGCACGACACCTTTGTGTGCTGTTTATGCAAGGCACTGATAGTAGGCATATTGGATTGTCTAATTATATTGCAACGTGAGCAAATTTAAGAGTTTGAAGGTAACCACGTAATGTACCGAGCATACCTTCATATTCAATAAAATTAGTATTTACAGAAGATTTATTCACAAATAACCTAAATGTAAGAAGATTACCATGTTCATCAATCAAGTCACTAACAAATTGACCACCTTTGTCATACCTTCTTTTATAAAATGCACTCGATATTTCGATCTTAGTGTTATTGTTGAACCATAAATGTTGGTTTAAAAAATATTTCCATGACATTGGTACTAAGGCAGTTATTAATACTTCTTGACTTGTGTACACATCTTTACAAAATAGATTACCTGTTTTGAAAAGATTCTTTTTCACATAATCATAATCAAAAATTAACATTTCTGATGCACAAGGATACATAAAATTACGAATTTCTATACGTTTCTTCCCACCAGATAAAAGTCTTCTTATCCAAGTTAGTTATAAAGCATATACAAACTGTTTAATGTCAATCATTCTGAGTCTTACATTCTTATCATCTTGTGTTACAATGGTTCTTTTTATTATATCTAGATGACTTTTCTAGAGAAAGCTAAAACACATAGTTTGTAACAATTTAATTTGATCTTCTGATGGGTTTGGTAATGATGAAAATAGGTGGTTTAATTTTGGTAGCGCTTAACTTTTTAAGACAGTCACTGTAACTTTTGCAAAAGGGGTGAAGATTGTTTTTGGCCATAAAAGTAGTAGTGTTTTAATTTTATTTATTTTCTTCTTATAATTCAATCTAATCATAATATTCACATTTGTTGACATGGTAATGCCAAGTACAGTAATTCTCCCTGATCCCATCTTAATTCTGTTTCTGTGCACAATTTCATATTTGAACTTAAACCACATGACTTCGGCATTTTTTTAACATTAACATTAGACCAGAAATATCTGCATAAAGTTTCAAAACTAGAAAAGGTATTTTTAAGTGATTTTTCTGTACCAGCTTACACAAGTGAAGTGCCTTTCAGCATATTGTGAAATTATGTTTTCAATATCGCCTACATTGATTCCTTTAATATTTGTACTTGTCCTGACCAACACAACAACTATTTTTACATATAAAATAAATATGTATGGTGTTAGTGGATCGCCTTGTCGACCGCCAGGGAAAATATAGAACCATTCTGAAAGATGACATTTATTGATACACCAGATTTAATATCTGTATAAAATAATTTAATCCAATTTCTGATAGTTTTTCTAAAATTAAAAAAATATCAAAACCTCATCAATAAAAGACCACGAAAGCGTATCAATGGCCTTTACGAAATCTATAATAACTAATAGATCTGGTACATCATATGTTTCTGCATAATGGAATAAAGCGTATGTGTATTTTCACCGATGTATCGTCCGGCAAGAACACCGGTTTGGTTCTAAAAAATATTGATTTTCTGTTTAGTGTGCACTATCAACGGTTGACAAAGTGCAAGTAGATTTCTGAAATAATGCATTCATATGTTTTAATTTCCCATGATTATTTTCATATTCCACAATTTAAACATGATATCAGATGCTTTCAAACTGTTCCAAATACACCAATAAAGTCAATCAAATCACAAAATGAGCATTACAAATAAATAATATCACGATATAACTTGTATATTTGGTTCTCTGTGTGACAAGTGGTTAGCCAAGTCTAGATATGACGATAGCAACATGCTTATTTTGGTTCCTCATGTGACAAGTGGTTAGCCAGGTCTGTCAAGTGCATTTATATATCACGATAGCAACATGCTTATTTGGTTTCATTATATGACAAGTAGGTATTCACAAATTATGCTTGACATTTTCTGTATTTATGTGCGTTTTTATTTAAACTATTAATTATTTTATAAATTATTTTTGTTCGAAATTTAACACATTTTTTATTTTTTCTATATAAAATATATACATGATGTGTTTACTTTAAAATTCAGTTCATTTAAGTAAATTGAGTGCTTGATGGTGTTATAAAAGTAGTATATATATATATATATATATATATATATATGTGTGTGTATATATATATATATATATATATATATATATATATATATATTATGTTACATAGATTGCAGCAAGTTTATTATGTTACAAGGTATGTTACATGTAAATTATATTACAAAATATGTAACAAATATATCATGTAACGTGATATGTATATTTTTTGGTAACTATGTAAATAACACGGCTTTTGATTTAAGCTATTGGTACCCTATATACTAATCATAACACATGTTTAAAGTTGTGGATTCGTGGCATTATATCTTTATTTCGCATGTAGCTGACCATCATCATTAACAACAATGATGACGGTAATGCAAACAACAACAGTCAAAACACGATAGCAAAAATAAAAACGAGAAGCCGGGCGGTAGTACAGTTGATAGTGTAACAGTACAACAACTAAGCGTTGTGCTGATACAACGGTGTAGTCCTTAAGTATAAAATTGGTGTGCTGCTACATAGAAGTATTGTAGTACTTCAGTATACTTCTGTTCTGCTGTTATATAGAAATATAGTAGTACTTATGTATACACGTACTTCTGCTCTGCTGCTATATAGAAGTAGTGTAGTACTAAAGTATACAAGTACTTCTGTCTTACGGCTATATAGAAGTATTGTAGTACTTCAGTAAACATGTACTTCGGTTCTGCTGCTATATAGAAGTATTGTAATATTAAAGTATACATGTACTTCTGTTCTGCTGCTATATAGAAGTATTGTAATATTAAAGTATACATGTACTTCGGTTCCGCTGCTTTATAAAAGTATTGTAATATTAAAGTATAACTGTATTTTTGTTCTGCTGCTATAGAGAAGTATTGTAGTACTTAAGTATACATGTACTTTGGTTCTGCTGCTATATAGAAGTTTTGTGGTACTAAAGTATACAAGTACTTCTGTTCTGCTGCTATATAGAAATATTGTAGTACTAAAGTATACATGTATTTCTGTTCCGCTGCTATATAGAAGTATTGTAGTACTAAAGTATATATGTACTTCTGTTCTACTGCTATATAGAAGTATTTTTGTACTAAAGTATACGTCTGTTCTGCTGCTATATAGAAGTATTGTAATACTTAAGTGTACATGTACTTTTGTTCTTATGCTATATAGTAGTATTGTAGTACTAAAGTATACATGTACGTCTGTTCAACTGCTATATAGAAGTATTGTAGTACTTAAGTATACATGCACTTCTGTTCTACTGCTATATATAAATATTGTAGTACTAAAGTATACATGTACGTCTGTTCTGCTATATAGAATTATTGTAGTACGTACTTAAGTATACATGTACTTCTGTTCTACTGCTATATAGAAGTATTATACGTCTGTTCTGCTGCTATATAGACGTATTGTAATTCTAAATAATACGTCTGTTCTGCTGCTATAAAGAAGTATTGTAATTCTAAACTATACGTCTGTTTTGCTGCTATATAGAAGTATTGTAGTACTTAAGTATACGTTTGTTCTGCTGCTTTATAGCAGTATTGTAGTACCACAGTATACGTCTGTTCTGCTGCTATAGAGCAGTATTGTAGTACTAAAGTATACGTTTGTTCTGCTGCTATATAGTAGTATTGTAGTATTAAAGTATACGTTTGTTCTGCTGCTATATAGCAGTATTGTAGTACTAAAGTATATGTCTGTTCTGCTGCTATAAAGCAGTATTGTAGTACTCAAGTATACGTTTGTTCTGCTGCTATATAGCAGTATTGTAGTACTTAAGTATGCGTCTATTCTGCTGCTATATAGCAGTTTTTAGTACCAAAGTATACTTCTGTTCTGCTGCTATATAGCGGTATTGTAGGACCAAAGTATACTTATGTTCTGCTGCTATATAGCCGTATTGTAGTACAAAAGTATACGTCTGTTCTGCTGCTATATAGCAGTATTGTAGTATTAAAGTATGCGTCTGTTCTGTTGCTATACAGAAGTATTTAGTACCAAAGTATAGGTCTGTTCTGCTGCTATATAGCAGTATTGCAGTACTAAAGTATGCGTCTGTTCTGCTGCTATATAGAAGTATTGTAGTACCAAAGTATACGTCTGTTCTGCTGCTTTATAGAAGTATTTAGTACCAAGGTATACGTCTGTTCTGCTCCTATATAGCAGTATTTTAGTATTAAAGTATACGTTTGTTCTGCTGCTATATAGCAGTATTGTAGTACCAAAGTATACGTCTGTTCTGCTGCTTTATAGCAGTATTGTAGTACCAAAGTATACGTCTATTCTGCTGCTATATAGCAGTATTTAGTACCAAAGTATACGTCTGTTCTGCTGCTATATAGCAGTATTTAGTACCAAAGTATGCGTCTGTTTTGCTGCTATATAACAGTATTTAGTACCAAAATATACGTCTGTTCTTCTGCTATATAGCAGTATTTAGTACCAAAGTATGCGTCTGTTCTGCTGCTATATAAAGTATTTAGTACCAAAGTATACGTCTGTTCTGCTGCTATATAGCGGTATTGTAGTACCAAAGTATACGTCTGTTCTACCGCTATAGAGCAGTATTGTAGTACCAAAGTATACGTCTATTCTGCTGCTATATAGCAGTATTTAGTACCAAAGTATACGTCTGTTCTGATGCTATATAGCAGTATTTAGTACCAAAGTATGCGTCTGTTTTGCTGCTATATAACAGTATTTAGTACCAAAATATACGTCTGTTCTTCTGCTATATAGCAGTATTTAGTACCAAAGTATGCGTCTGTTCTGCTGCTATATAAAGTATTTAGTACCAAAGTATACGTCTGTTCTGCTGCTATATAGCGGTATTGTAGTACCAAAGTATACGTCTGTTCTACCGCTATAGAGCAGTATTGTAGTACCAAAGTATACATTTGTTCTGCTGCTTTATAGAAATATTTAGTACCAAAGTATACGTCTGTTCTGCTCCTACATAGCAGTATTTTAGTATTTAAGTATACGTTTGTTCTGCTGCTATATAGCAGTATTGTAGTATTAAAGTATGCGTCTATTCTGCTGCTATACAGCAATATTTAGTACCAAAGTATACGTCTGTTCTGCTGCTATAGAGCAGTATTGTAGTACTAAAGTATACGTCTGTTTTGCTGCTATACAGAAGTATTGTAGTACCAAAGTATAAGTTTTTTCTGCTGCTATATTGCAGTATTTAGTACCAAAGTATACGTCTGTTCTGCTGCTATAGAGCAGTATTGTAGTACTCAAGTATACGTTTGTTCTGCTGCTATACAACAGTATTGTAGTACCAAAGTATACGTCTGTTTTGCTGCTATACAGCAGTATTGTAGTATTAAAGTATGCGTTTATTCTGCTGCTATACAGCAGTATTTAGTACCAAAGTATACGTCTGTTCTGCTGCTATAGAGCAGTGTTGTAGTACTCAAGTATACGTTTGTTCTGCTGCTATACAGCAGTATTGTAATACCAAAGTATACGTCTGTTCTGCTGCTATACAGCAGTATTGTAGTATTAAAGTATGCGTTTATTCTGCTGCTATACAGCAGTATTTAGTACCAAAGTATACGTCTGTTCTGCTGCTATATAGCAGTATTGTAGTACCAAAGTAAACGTCTGTTCTGCTGCTTTATAGAAGTATTTAGTACTAAAGTATACGTCTGTTCTGCTCCTATATAGCAGTATTTTAGTATTAAAGAATACGTTTTTTCTGCTGCTATATAACAGTATTTAGTACCAATGTATACGTTTGTTCTGCTGCTATATAGCAGTATTGTAGTACCAAAGTATACGTATGTTCTGCTGCTATAGAGCAGTATTGTAGTACCAAAGTATACATCTGTTCTGCTGCTATATAGCAGTATTGTGGTACAAAAGTATACGTTTGTTCTGCTGCTATATAGCAGTATTTAGTACCAAAGTATACGTTTGTTCTGCTGCTATATAGCAGTATTGTAGTACCAAAGTATACGTTTGTTCTGCTGCTATATAGCAGTATTGTAGTACCAAAGTATACGTCTGTTCTGCTGCTATAGAGCAGTATTCTAGTACTAAAGTATACGTCTGTTCTGCTGCTATATAGCAGTATTGTGGTACCAAAGTATACGTTTGTTCTGCTGCTATATAGCAGTATTGTAGTATTAAAGTATGCGTTTATTCTGCTGCTATACAACAGTATTTAGTACCAAAGTATAAGTCTGTTCTGCTGCTATACAGCAGTATTTAGTACCAAAGTATACGTTTGTTCTGCTGCTATATAGCAGTATTGTGGTACCAAAGTATACGTTTGTTCTGCTGCTATACAGCAGTATTGTAGTATTAAAGTATGCGTTTATTCTGCTGCTATACAGCAGTATTTAGTACCAAAGTATACATCTGTTCTGCTGCTATATAGCAGTATTTAGTACCAAAGTATACGTCTGTTCTGATGCTATATAGCAGTATTTAGTACCAAAGTATACGTCTGTTCTGCTGCTATATAACAGTATTTAGTACCAAAGTATACGTCTGTTCCGCTGCTATACAGCAGTAGTTAGTATCGAAATATACGTCTGTTCTGATGCTATATTGCAGTATTTAGTACCAAAGTATGCGTCTGTTCTGCTGCTATATAACAGTATTTAGTACCACAGTATACGTCTGTTCTGCTGCTTGAGAGCAGTATTGTAGTACTAAAGTATACGTTTGTTCTGCTGCTATATAGCAGTATTGTAGTATTAAAGTATACGTTTGTTCTGCTGCTATATAGAGTATTGTAGTACTAAAATATACGTCTGTTCTGCTGCTATATAGCAGTATTGTAGTACTCAAGTATACGTTTGTTATGCTGCTATATAGCAGTATTGTAGTACTTAAGTATGCGTCTATTCTGCTGCTATATAGCAGTTTTTAGTACCAAAGTATACGTCTGTTCTGCTGCTATATAGCGGTATTGTAGTACCAAAGTATACGTATGTTCTGCTGCTATATAGCCGTATTGTAGTACCAAAGTATACGTCTGTTCTGCTGTTATATAGAAATATTGTAGTACTTATGTATACACGTACTTCTGTTCTGCTGCTATATAGAAGTATTGTAATATTAAAGTATACATGTACTTCTGTTCTGCTGCTATATAGAAGTATTGTAATATTAAAGTATACATGTACTTCGGTTCCGCTGCTTTATAAAAGTATTGTAATATTAAAGTATAAATGTATTTTTGTTCTGCTGCTATAGAGAAGTATTGTAGTACTTAAGTATACATGTACTTTTGTTCTGCTGCTATATAGAAGTTTTGTGGTACTAAAGTATACAAGTACTTCTGTTCTGCTGCTATATAGAAATATTGTAGTATTAAAGTATACATGTATTTCTGTTCTGCTGCTTTATAGAAGTATTGTAGTACTAAAGTATATATGTACTTCTGTTCTACTGCTATATAGAAGTATTTTTGTACTAAAGTATACGTCTGTTCTGCTGCTATATAGAAGTATTGTAATACTTAAGTGTACATGTAATTTTGTTCTTATGCTATATAGTAGTATTGTAGTACTAAAGTATACATGTACGTCTGCTCTACTGCTATATAGAAGTATTGTAGTACTTAAGTATACATGTTCTTCTGTTCTACTGCTATATATAAATATTGTAGTACTAAAGTATACATGTACGTCTGTTCTGCTATATAGAATTATTGTAGTACGTACTTAAGTATACATGTACTTCTGTTCTACTGCTATATAGAAGTATTATACGTCTGTTCTGCTGCTATATAGAAGTATTGTAATTCTAAATAATACGTCTGTTCTGCTGCTATAAAGAAGTATTGTAATTCTAAATTATATGTCTGTTTTGCTGCTATATAGATGTATTGTAGTACTTAAGTATACGTTTGTTCTGCTGCTTTATAGCAGTATTGTAGTACTAAAGTATACGTCTGTTCTGCTGCTATAGAGCAGTATTGTAGTACTAAAGTATACTTTTGTTCTGCTGCTATATAGTAGTATTGTTGTATTAAAGTATACGTTTGTTCTGCTGCTATATAGCAGTATTGTAGTACTTAAGTATATGTCTGTTCTGCTGCTGTATAGCAGTATTGTAGTACTCAAGTACACGTTTGTTCTGCTGCTATATAGCAGTATTGTAGTACTTAAGTATGCGTCTATTCTGCTGCTATATAGCAGTTTTTAGTACCAAAGTATACGTCTGTTCTGCTGCTATATAGCGGTATTGTAGTACCAAAGTATACGTATGTTCTGCTGCTATAAAGCCGTATTGTAGTACCAAAGTATACGTCTGTTCTGCTGCTATAAAGCAGTATTGTAGTACCAAAGTATACGTCTGTTCTGCTGCTATATAGCAGTGTTTAGTACCAAAGTATACGTCTGTTCTGATGCTATATAGCAGTATTTAGTACCAAAGTATGCGTCTGTTCTGCTGCTATATAACAGTATTTAGTACCAAAGTATACGTCTGTTCTGCTGCTATATAGCAGTATTTAGTACCAAAGTATACGTCTGTTCTGCTGCTATATAACAGTATTTAGTACCAAAGTATACGTCTGTTCTGCTGCTATATAGCGGTATTGTAGTGCCAAAGTATACGTCTGTTCTGCCGCTATAGAGCAGTATTTTAGTACCAAAGTATACGTCTGTTCTGCTGCTATATAGCAGTATTGTGGTACCAAGGAATACGTCTGTTCTGCTGCTATATAGCAGTATTGTAGTATTAAAGTATGCGTTTATTCTGCTGCTATACAGCAGTATTTAGTACCAAAGCATACGCCTGTTCTGATGCTATATAGCAATATTCAGTACCAAAGTATGCGTCTGTTCTGCTGCTATATAACCGTATTTAGTACCAAAGTATACGTCTGTTCTGCTGCTATATAGCAGTATTTAGTACTTAAGTATGCATCTATTCAGCTGCTATATAGCAGTATTTAGTACCAAAGTATACGTCTGTTCTGCTGCTATATAACAGTATTTAGTACCAAAATATACGTCTGTTCTGCTGCTATATAGCAGTATTGTAGTACCAAAGTATACGTCTGTTCTGCTGCTTTATAGAAGTATTTAGTACCAAAGTTTACTTCTGTTCTGCTGCTATATAGCAGTATTTAGTACCAAAGTATACGTCTGTTCTGCTGCTATATAGCAGTATTGTAGTACCAAAGTATACGTCTGTTCTGCTGCTTTATAGAAGTATTTAGTACCAAAGTATACGTCTGTTCTGCTCCTATATAGCAGTATTTTAGTATTAAAGTATACGTTTATTCTGCTGCTATATAGCAGTATTGTAATACCAAAGTATACGTCTGTTCTGCTGCTATAGAGCAGTATTGTAGTACTCAAGTAAACGTTTGTTCTGCTGCTATACAGCAGTATTTAGTACCAAAGTATACGTCTTTTCTGCTGCTATATAGCAGTATTGTAGTACCAAAGTATACGTCTGTTCTGCTGCTTTATAGAAGTATTACTACCAAAGTATACGTCTGTTCTGCTCCTATATAGCAACATTTTAGTATCAAAGTATACGTTTGTTCTGCTGCTATATAGCAGTATTTAGTACCAAAGTATACGTTTGTTCTGCTGCTATATAGCAGTATTGTAGTACCAAAGTATACGTCTGTTCTGCTGCTATAGAGCAGTATTGTTGTACCAAAGTATACGTCTGTTCTGCTGCTATATAGCAGTATTGTGGTACCAAAGTATACGTCTGTTCTGCTGCTATATAGCAGTATTTTGTACCAAAGTATACGTTTGTTCTGCTGCTATATAGCAGTATTGTAGTACCAAAGTATACGTCTGTTCTGCTGCTATATAGCAGTATTAAGTACCAAAGTATACGTCTGTTCTGCTGCTATATAGCAGTATTGTAGTACCAAAGTATACGTCTGTTCTGCTGCTATAGAGCAGTATTGTAGTACCAAAGTATACGTCTGTTCTGCTGCTATATAGCAGTATTGTGGTATTAAAGTATACGTTTGTTCTGCTGCTATATAGCAGTAGTGTAGTATTAAAGTATGCGTTTATTCTGCTGCTATACAGCAGTATTTAGTACCAAAGTATACGTCTGTTCTGCTGCTATATAGCAGTATTGTGGTACCAAAGTATTCGTTTGTTCTGCTGTTATACAGCAGTATTGTAGTATTAAAGTATGCGTTTATTCTGCTGCTATACAGCAGTATTTAGTACCAAAGTATATGTCTGTTCTGCTGCTATATAGCCGTATTTAGTTCCAAAGTATACGTCTGTTCTGATGCTATATAGCAGTATTTAGTACCAAAGTATTCGTCTGTTCTGCTGCTATATAACAGTATTTAGTACCAAAGTATACGTCTGTTCTGCTGCTATACAGCAGTATTTATTACCAAAGTATACGTCTGTTCTGATGTTATATAGCAGTATTTAGTACCAAAGTATGCGTCTGTTCTGCTGCTATATAACAGTATTGAGTACCAAAGTATACGTCTGTTCTGATGCTATATAGCAGTATTTAGTACCAAAGTATGCGTCTGTTCTGCTGCTATATAACAGTATTGAGTACCAAAGTATACGTCTGTTCTGCTGCTATATAGCAGTATTTAGTACCAATGTATACGTCTGTTCTGATGCTATATAGCAGTATTCAGTACCAAAGTTTGCGTCTGTTCTGCTGCTATATAGCAGTATTTAGTACCAAATTATGCGTCTGTTCTGCTGCTATATAACAGTATTTAGTACCAAAGTATGTGTCTATTCTGCTGCTATATAGCAGTATTGTAGTACCAAAGTATACTTCTGTTTTGCTGCTTTATAGAATTATTGCTTCAGGTCTCACTTTTTTTCATATGAAATTAGGTTTAGATTTCCACGGTAAAAATCTTCCATACATACATTTTTAAAGTTATTTTCTAGAAAAAAAATGTATCTACACATAACAATGTACAATGGTAGGTTGACCAATTGTTTTTTTTCTTAAAAGACACCCTAAGATTTGTTTTCAAATGTTCGTAAATACACGCAATTGTTACAATCCTATAAAATACACTTTTAAACACCAATAAAGTATGTTTGCAGTATAACCTATGCCTGCTTTTGCTCTACTCATCCGTAATATGAAATCACAGCAACTATGTACCATTTTGAAAATATTACAAACCAAATTACATAGGACATTTGATAAGTATAATAATGATGTTACCATGACAACAACGGGGCGCAGCTATTAAGTGAGACATGTACTTCCAACTCCACACTGACCATTATAAATAAAATGATATGAGAAAAAAGGTAGTATTTTAATATTACATTATTGTACCAGTAAAACAGGTCGTATAATAAAACAGCACTACTTCAAACCGATTATTTTGATCTATTTCGTATTTTATATTGTTTGTACCTGCATGTATTATGAAGTATTTCTGTTTTATGTTGTTTAAATAGGAGATGAATACAGAGGGTACATACTTTTGAAATTATCGCATTTAATCAATATGTTTGATTAGTTGATTTGTCTTTCATGAAATCATGTCAATTCCTATAAATTGTCCGTATCAAACACAAATGAATTTTACGTTCGAGAAGAACAAAATATAATCGACATTTTATCATGAACACCATATGAGCATTGATATACAACGGCAGTTTGTGATTGATGTTATCGTTCATAAATCTCACTGATGTTATCATACAGGGAACTTACGGTGATTTAATTTTGTTTTCACATAAATGTAACAGTATCTCACTCTATTAGCAAGTGGTATTCTCATTGGATTACGCAAATTATATTATTTGTTAACGTATTATCGTGACTGTTTCCTTTCCATAGCTTGTACTGTGCATGTCAACTAACGTACACAACCTAAATACTAGTAAAAGTGCGTACGTGCACGTCTTTCAAACCATACATTCTATTCTTGCTCAATTTACTCTGGGGTCTTCTTCTACCAATAAACTAGGTACTGTATATAAAAGTATGTGTTGAAAATAACGTTAAACCCATTTTATTTATATAAATACACGATATGTTGTACCATGTAGTATTATGGCGTAGAAGAAATATTGTATTACAATGATACTGGAAATATAACTGAAACCATCGGATTGCTACACGTATATAGGTCTTACTGTTTTATTGTAGAAAGTGTAAAAATGTATAGTACTTAACAACCTTTAGATGTACAAAAAGGACGAGACCAATAACTAAAAATGTAACAGCCTCAAAGTAAAGCTGCTGTAGAAACAAGGAACACTGTCTGATCGAACGTCCCACGGG
The DNA here is from genome assembly GCA_029582155.1 of Panopea generosa. NCBI lineage: Eukaryota > Metazoa > Mollusca > Bivalvia > Adapedonta > Hiatellidae > Panopea > Panopea generosa. Next base: position 49,253,109 of record CM055910.1, on the reverse strand, counting down.
AAATAAAGACATGCTTTTGGTTAATGTGCGAAATCAATTTATATAGATGAACATGATTACGTATTTGACCGATGGGAATGTTTTGTGAATTAAGGACACCTGTATTAATAGATATACCTCGTATGCCATATTTATGATTATCTTTATCTCCAGATATTCCAGACACTAATCTGACCATTTGTATAATAAAATTTCTCCTAGTCGTATACGTGAGATATTGCAGATGGGTTTTATAAATAAAATATTACTAACCATACAACCTAATAACGATTAATTTATGAAATAACAGTGAGCACAACTAATGCATTTCTTTCATTCGAATATAAAAGAAAAGGATTCTTAATTCTTGGACGTGTTCAATAAATGTTGAAATTTTCAATTCAAATTTGAACATTGTGCCGATAATTCCCGGATCCACGTATGCCATCAAGTACATTCCAAATGACCATGTTGCCGGACAACCCACCATTCCCGCATAATATTTCACGCAGCTATATCCGTGCTTGATATATTTATGATTTGCAAACATGCAAGAATGTCTTTACTTTATTGGTTTGAACCATCTTCCAAAGGCAAATTATATTCAGCGAGTGAACTTTTAAAAACATATTATAATAAACCATATCAGTATTAAATCGTCTGTTCAGGAAACTCATTCGTTTATTAAATAATTAGTGTATAAATTTTAATTAAAAACATGCACGCGGACAGCATACTGCTGATACTGTCTATGGACTACATGCTGGAATTCTGTCTTAATGATATTTTAAAACTATTTGTTATGCTTCATTTATGAAATAGATCTTCCCACGTATGTCTATTTGTCAGTCCAATATCATACGTTCATTAGCAAATCTGTTTCATTATGTCCGTCTATTTGCTTGTCTATCTAGTCACTTTACCAATAATGCCGGTCCTTCTGTCTGAACGTGCGTTCCTCTTTTAATGTCCAAATTATTTATCATATCCGTCATTAACGACGTGTTGTAGAATATTTCACTGACATTCTTCCTTATGTTCGTTTAGTTGCCATTATTTATTTTTCAATACAGTCGGAAGACATACTACCAACAGAGTCAATTGTATACTTGAAAGTATTGCCTATAAAAATCTAGGAGTCAATTCGGTCAATCTTTATTGTCGAGTCTCGCTGAAATTGGTGATGGAGTGTTGAGATAAAATACACAAGGCGGTCACTTAACTAATGAATGGAAAAAACAATTCTTGTAAAAAATATAATTAATTTGATTGTGATTGGTCTGCCTGGAAACATTTCTGAAATTAATATGGTTTGGACTTTTACAATAATTTTTAATCATATTGATACTGTCTATTGTTTAAGTGTGATAATTAATGTATTTTTATACTGTGCTGCGACATACGTGGTCCGTGTATATATAGCACATTGCCAATGACTGATACGTTAGTTCAAATAACTCTTACAAGCTTAAACCATATATAACTAGATTGTTTCTAACACCAAGTTCTCAAAAAGCAAAAACTCATGTGAACTATATATAATATATATATATATAGGTGTTGGCAGTCATGGACACATGTCTTTAATTCAATAATATTGAAAATATTCAGTAAACAATAATGACGATGTATTCCAAGGCGATCATTTCCCAGGTACAATGCGTGGCCTGTGAATATGGGATTGTAGAGAAATATAAAGAAGAAGATTCGAACAGTTGAAAGACGGTAATAGTACCATAATAATAATATAATCTAACAGAAAACTAATAATGTGTAATTAGTTTGTATTATAGAATACATTTCCGACGCAAATGTGGTTAAAAACTAGTAAGAAAACAAAATTGAGCTCCAGCGGAGAACAGAAATGGCATCTCACTTTAGATTTCTAAGTCAGCTTTTCTATGTTGTGGATATTGCCACTAGACTTACACATACCATGACGATTAGAATAATTGATGAAGTAATTCATTGTAGAGAAAGGCTGGAATAATCACTTCAAGTCTCCAGGAAAGTAACAGCCATCGTGTTACAAACACAATTATTATTCGGCGGAGATTTTGTAATTGTATTTGGTCTGTCCAGTCATTGGCATGGTTCGGTACATACTGATATATTAACTTCGCCTGTTTATCACAATGCGTATGTGTTATTTAATATTGAAAACGAGTGTTCATACCGGAGAGAAGCCTTAACTTATAGTTTGCACATTTGACAAAAGTCGTTAACAGCTTATTTTCATAGACTTAAACAATGCAATAAAATAATGAAATTATGTCACAATAAATACTTGGAATCATAGAAAGCAACCAGTTGAGGAGAGTAGCCAATCGGTTTTATTAGATGTATATTTACTTGCAAGCGCAATATTAAAAGTATGCAAAGTACTTTTCATAGGACAACACCTGATGATTTTGAAAGTTTTTACAAATTGTGACATAGCTGTAACGTAATTTAACTCAATCACACGATTTCTTTACCATTGCTATTGACTTTTAGAATTGACACCAATCGTCACGCGAACGAGAGAAATAGTTACTGCCGTAATTATATGACATTAGGGTTTTAGAGACGATGCGACGTGTATGAGCATAACTATTCTTGTGATGAATATATTTACGGAGCGTGATGGTGGTAAAGTGAACATAATATTGCCATTAAGGTGTCCTAATGTTGTAAAACGGGACAGCTGTGGCGCCTTAACGTTGTAGAACGGCGATGTAATGCAGTGGATAGAGGATTGATCGTTACTTTCTTTGAACTGGATGGGACGACATTTTCATCACACTTCAGGTTATATATAGCATATCCAGTGTAATTGGTGGAAAAAAGACCTCACATAAAGCTTTTGGTGAGGGTGGGACTTAAACTTACGAAGCTATGATCTTAGTGGTGAGAAATCTTGAGACGTCGCTTTAGGCCACTCAGTCATGGAGGATCCCTAGATTGACAATTTAGACGCTTTAATGTTATAGATTGGGGAGATGGTACAAAAGATAGAATGTCGTCCGCTAGGTGTTGTAGATAGGGGCGGAGTGAATATAGTGTTGGACACTAAGACAAAATGTTGTGGACTATAATCCAGGCTCTAACAGTTCATCTATAATTACTTTTAGATGCATAAAGAGAGATTGAAAGCCAAATGTAAAAAGGAATTTAATGATTACATGTCAGAGTATCTGAATCTGTATCTGAGTATCTGTTGTCAGAATAAATAATTAAATTGATTAAATATATAGGTGTCAAATATTCACTGCCTTATTTACAAGTATCTCTCCTATATGTCGACTACCCTATTGAAACAACGAATAGACGAAGTCTTAAGAGACTTGTTTAAAATTGATGAAACGTATTTTTAACAGTTGACTTGGTTATTTTAGAAATGTACGTTTGGTTGCAGTTGCTCCAGATAATAGAAGTCATCACAGGCGTTATAGAAAAGTATTTGCATATTGGTAACTATGTTCGACGGCTACTTTATACTATACCCAAACATTTTATATAGTTATACATGTATATTAGTACATGTTATGGAACGCGTTTTAAGAATGATGTCTGACAACTATAGATATTACGCCGTCTACCGGAATGTGAGACCCACACTGTATTCAGTTGTTTGGTTTACAATCCTTGAAATTATTCTTGTTAACACTTAACTGAATGAATAAACTGCAAAAAACGCTGCAGATAACATTTATATCACGACTACAAGTTTAAGGGTTTCAAGGTAATTCTTGTTTTCACTTCTGTTGTATGTTCATAGTGTACTGTTTTGTAAGTACTCAATATGGTGTTGATGTTTGTGCTGGGTTAGTAGCTGTATTCTCTGATTTTACATTAAAACACACAACCGAATCGACCAACGTGCTGACGAAATTGCTCAGTAGAACCGTTATAATAGACAGTACACTTTCCTTCAAACGAATCGAATTGCACAGTTTTTCAATAGTGAGAAATTTTTCAAACAGAATACGTACCATTTAAAGACTACAGCCGCCTCGACAGAACAAACACAATTTAGTACAGCTCAAGAAACGTGATTATATGTTACAGTGATAATGGTTTATATCTTGTATAAAGCAATTATATATGAACATCACTCGGTCATATGAATCTATTTTGGACATATTTTATTTGATGTATGCAAGCAATAATTTTATATTAGCATTGATACCTTGTTTTCATATTTGCAATTCGAATTGCACGGTTAGTATGAATATTACAAAGTTATGAAATCCGTTGCAATTTACAGCTTGTCATAACAAAGCGTTAATGTCTTCTACCATCTTTTCAGTTAGTTATCTCGCGTGTTATTTCCAGACGTGCAATATTACATTTATTTGTATTTGTTAATGTGTATACAGATATTGTTATATAGCTGACGTTTAAAGATTATTTCTGACACATACGTAAATGTATCGAGCTTCACATCACGTGTTTTGTATAATCACGTGTTGAATAATCACTAGTTTTTGTAACTATGGTCATGTACTGTTTTACTGCTAATTTTCTATTCTCAATAATAATATATGTTCTGTGGTCGTACTGCAAACACTGCAATAGTATATTCCGTAGAAGTTTGTCGTATTGAAAATAGTGCAACAATATGTTCCGTAAACTTCTCTTGAACAGCAAATAATGTAACAGTATATTCCTTACACGTATGTCGTATTGCAAATAGTGCAAAAGTATATTCTGCAGACTTCTGTCGAACTGCAAACATTGCAACAGTATATTCCGTAAAAATATGTCTTGTTGCAAATGTAAACAGTGCTACAGTTTGTTTCGTAGACGTCTCTCGAAATACAAATAGTGCAACGGTATATTCCGTAGACGTTTGTCGTATTACAATTAATGTAGTAATATGTTCCTTAGACTTCTGTCGCACTACAAACAATGTAACAATTTATTCCGTACACGAATGTCGTCTTGCAAAAAAGTGTAACAATATGTTCCGTAGATTTCTGTTGAACTGCAAGTAATGTAACAATATATTCCGTACACGTATGTCGTATTGCTAAAATGCAGTAGTATATTCCGTAGACTACTGTCGAACTACAAGCATTGCAACAATATATTTCGTAGACGTCTCTCGTATAATAAAAAGTGCAACTGTATATTCTGTGGACGTATGTCGTATTGCAAATAATGTAACAATATGTTCCGTAGACTACTGTTGAACTGCAAACAATGTTACAGTTTATTCCATAGACGTCTTAGTCTAGAGCAGCAGAAATACCAAAATAAACGGTAATAATAATAGAACATCAAGAACAAGAACAAGAACAAATTTTATTCAGCATTAAGCAAACACAATAATTATGCTTTTAGCCTACATATTACATACAATACAATGCGATAGAAAACATAGAATGCAATACAACATTTTTATTTTAAAATTACAACTAAGAGAAAGCTTTAAACTAAATACTCAAAAGATTGTTAAATGGTTATTATCAATAAAAACACATTTATTTGGTGGAATGTATGAGTAACAAATATAAACATCTTCATTAAAAAGAAAATTATCATGATTAATTTTTAACCAAATTTTATTTTTTAACCATTTTTTGCAACAAGTGAAATTTTAACCTTTTATTTTACTACGAAAATAAACGGAAATTCTTCCGCTAAAAAGGCCTTTTTTAATTCCATGAGATTTGTTTCCATAAAAATGAAAACAGTCATATCCTTTAATATTAAGATCAAGTTTGTGTTTTTTATCAATCCATGTTTCATAAAGTAATAAGACGTCGTATACATTGATAAATGTTATGAAATCATCATCCGTTATTTTTCGTATCAACCCGTTAATGTTCCAAGCTACGATTTGAAGCTCCTCCTGCCCGTCCTAGTTCGCAATTTCCTGAATGTTGCCCCCATCGCTACTGCGCACAAGAAGTTTCGCTCCTGCCCATTTAACGGTGTTTCCGGCAGCTTTTTCCTGGTTCATTACTGGATAAAATGTGCGTCGTTTTTCAAAAACAGATTTGGTTTGATGGATGCCTATCCCCAAGTTAAGTGCTTTCAATTCTGTTAATTTATTGTAAGAGGTAGTTCTCACAAGCTCTCTATCTTTATAGTTGTGAAATTTGGCAACTATAGGCTTGGTCCCTCTGTCCGTCTGTGCTCCGATTCTGTGAACTCGGTCGAGGCTGATGTTGTTGCTTATGTCGAGATTTGTTTTGATAAGGTGTAAGATTAGATCTTTACAATTTTCACCGTCATTTTCTTTTACACCATAAAATAACAAATTCTCTCTCATACTGCGGGCTTCGAGATCATTTAGCTTGGCGTCGAGTTTTTGGCTTTGCATCTCGAAGTTTTTCATATTTTCATCAAATTTTGTACATTTTTCTTTAATTTGCTCTATATAAGCTTCTGCAATTCTAGTGTCCATATATTTTACTTTGGATTCGAGGTTATCAACTTTCTGATTTATTTTATTAACTGTTTTTTCAATAATGTCGATTTTGGACACTGATTGTTATATCATTTTGATATCCTCTGTAATTTCTGTTGTCCAAGAAGATGCGGATGCAACATTTGAATTGAACTGTGGTGTAAACTGCTGTGTAAATGGCGGAGATTGCATGAATTGACCACCATAATTTGGTTGTGGGAAGTTCATTCCAGCCACAGTTCCATTCGTTCTCATGTTAGTTGCCATAATATAGCCAGGGAAAGCGTCACTTACTTAGCAAAGTTAAAATATCCAGTTGACGTATGAAATCGCCTTTGCTGTTTACTCTCTTGTGTTTGTTTTTCCCGTGTATTGGTCTGACTATTGCTAGTAAAACCGGTTTCACCGCCCTGTCCGTTATCACGTGTAATGTCCAAGCTGAGTGGTGATATTACTTTCCGTTTTGGTGTTTTGTTTGTCTTTTCCAGTTCCCTTTCCTGTTTTATTTCTTCAACCGGGCATGGGTAATGTCATATAAAGTTAAATCACACAAGTTTTATCCAAAAGTAATCCTTTTTGTATCGAAATTTCCATTTTTTCCTCATAAATTTGAGGAGCGCATTTTCCATGACCTATCGCACTGTTCTATAAATAGCATACTAATGATGTAAGAATAATATACTATTACACTACTGTTATAATAGTGTAGTACTACAAACTGTGCCACAGTGTAATCCGTAGACGTCTTAGCAGCAATAACAAAAATAACAATAATAATAATGATGTAAGAATAATCTACTATTATACTACTGTTATAATAGTGCATAACTACAAACTATACCACAGTGTAGTCCGTAGACATCTTAGCAGCAATTACCAAAACAACAATTATGATAATAATGATGTAAGAATAATCTAATATTTCACTTCTGTTATAAAAGTGTAGTACTACAAACTGTATCACTGTGTTATCCACAGACGTCTTAGCAGCAATAACCAAAACAACAATAATGATAATAATGATGTCAGAATAATATACTATTACACTACTGTTATAATAGTGAAGTACTACAAACTGTGCCACAGTTTAATCCGTAGACGACTTAGCAGCAATAACCAAAACAATAATAATGATAATAATGATGTAAGAATAATCTACTATTACACTTCTGTTATAAAAGTGTAGTACTACAAACTGTATCACTGTGTTATCCACAGACGTCTTAGCAGCAATAACCAAAACAACAATAATGATAATAATGATGTCAGAATAATATACTATTACACTACTGTTATAATAGTGAAGTACTACAAACTGTGCCACAGTTTAATCCGTAGACGACTTAGCAGCAATAACCAAAACAATAATAATGATAATAATGATGTAAGAATAATCTACTATTACACTTCTGTTATAAAAGTGTAGTACTACAAACTGTATCACTGTGTTATCCACAGACGTCTTAGCAGCAATAACCAAAACAACAATAATGATAATAATGATGTCAGAATAATATACTATTACACTACTGTTATAATAGTGAAGTACTACAAACTGTGCCACAGTTTAATCCGTAGACGACTTAGCAGCAATAACCAAAACAATAATAATGATAATAATGATGTAAGAATAATCTACTATTACACTTCTGTTATAAAAGTGTAGTACTACAAACTGTATCACTGTGTTATCCACAGACGTCTTAGCAGCAATAACCAAAACAACAATAATGATAATAATGATGTCAGAATAATATACTATTACACTACTGTTATAATAGTGCATAACTACAAACTGTGCCACAGTTTAGTCCGTAGACGTCTTAGTAGCAATAAACAAAACAACAATATGATTATAATGAGAATGTACTGTTATAATATTATAACAGTGCAACAGTTTAGCACTGTAGTGCTGTAACTTTGTGGTACATGAAGTGCAGTATACATTTGTAATGTTGTTAAGTAGAAGCAAAACACTAACATACTGATATTATACACACAGTCGATGGGTTTAATTTGTTTCGCATTTAATATCGTCTGAACCCACGTGTAGCATTAATACTTTTTACGAAAGTAACGCATTTCTCTCGGAAAAGGCAAAACCATTTATTTATCTAAATAAGGGAAAACGGATAGCGTACATATGTGTTGATTGTAGTGCTGTATTTTTTTAGCTGTTTGATTGGTTGATTTGTCCTTGGGGAAATCATCTCAATCTCTATAAATCATCCAGCATATTTGATGCTACGTTCAAGCAAAACAATTATATTCATGTTTATTGTCGAGACTTTTTATCATGGCCACCAAATGAGTGTTGTAAAATGTTGGCAGTGAAAGGTCGATGTTATCATTCACAAACGATTGATGTTATTATACAGGGCACATACGTTATTTAAATTATGTCTTCACATAAATGGAGTGTTACAGTATATTAGCAATTTGTATTCTTATTGGATAACACAAATTAGAATTAAAATTGCTCATACTGTGCATGTCGCCTAACAAATGTAATTCAATAACCAGTAAAATAGTGTGCGGGTGTGTGTGCGTGTGGGTGTGTGTGTGTGTGTGTGTGTGTGTTTTGGAGTGGATGCACTCGTGTGAATTGGTTTAACTAACCTTGCGAGGTATTTTTAGGGGTATGAAAATGTGTGACAATTTTTAGGGTTAGGGTAAGGGTCCAAATTAGGTTTATTTAGGGTTAAGGTTAGGGTTAGGATTCATTCCGTTTTGGGTTAGGATTATGGTTGTCAGAGTGTTTTAAGAGGGCTTGATTGTCATACCGATGTATACTTCGGTAATTTTGTAGGTGTTACTGCATACAAATTGAGGTATAGTTTATATAGGAAAACCTCGGTAAGATAGGTTAACCAGACTCTCTCTCTCTCTCTCTCTCTCTCTCTCTCTCTCTCTCTCTCTGTGTGTGTGTGTGTGTTACAAAACCAACATTATATTTTTCTTCAGATTCCATCTGGGGTCTTCCTACTTAAACAAACCATAAACTGGGTGCAATATATAAACAGATATGTGTTGTGAGTGGCGTTTAAACTATTTTATTGCTTGAAAATTCACGATGTATTGTACCGAGTTTCATTATGAAGTATACATTGTATAACAGTGGTACTCAAATATAGCTGAAGCTATCGAATATTGACACGCATATAGATTTTACTGTTTTATTGTATATGTATACTGACAGTTAGATGGGATATACAATTGACGAGACCAGTAACTTAAAAGAAGTAATCCTAAAAAATAAACTACTGTAGGAACGCTGCGACTGAATGCCCATATGAAATAAAGACACGGTATTGTTTAAAAGGAGTTTATCAGGAAAATAATGTTATAAATATTTTAAAAATAAAATAATTATTAAAATGGATAAACTGCGTCTCATTTTAATTAATAAATAAATTCCGAATGGTTTGGTATGTAAAATCCACCATAACGTGACAAAACCGATATTTTAGTTGGAGTGCTAAATTGAAACGAAATTCACATTCTTAAAATAGACAGCGGTTAACTACTGATTGACGTTATTCGGACTCGTTCTAGGATGAAACAATTTTTCTACGTGCAAACCTCTACCAATGACAGATCTACACTTTTAAATAAACCGGCATACACCCCTCAATCCCCCTAATAACATGTTGAAAACATGTGTGTCTTGTTCAGATTTTGTGTTGCGCCCCATCATACCCTAATAACTGAAATCCTGGATCCTTCCTTGTGAAAACGGGTCGAAATGAAATCATGTGACTCCTTTGATACGTCACAAAGTACGTTTCACTTTTAAGCTGGAAATCTATTCAAATCTTACATAGGATTGTAGCCCACGTTCGGAAAACCCTTTTCGATATAATATTTTAGCATGTTCAAATAGATATCTTTGCGGCAATACAGGAGCAGTGATTATACATAGGGCATGATATATTTGAAATAAAAAATAAGTTTTAAAAAACTTGATAAATTCCCTTTTAAGTGTGAAATCAATTGATACAGGGGAGCAGTACTTGTTTGTCTGATGGTTATGTTTTCTGATTTAAGGACATATGTTATCATAAATAATCCCTGTATGTCATATCTATGATAATTGTCTTTGTCACATACAGACACTAATTTGACCGTTTGTATTCTAATAGTTCTTCTACTCGGATTTCTGAGATATTGCAGATTGCTTTTGTTGTAAGAGAATATTAATTTCCATACACTCGATTCGAGTTGGCGTGTTTGGTCTTTCATATAATCACAACGAAATATATCATTTTAAGAACCTTTCCTGTATGAAATGTAGAATGGCGTTTACTTTATGAAATGAATATATCAGAAAATCAGAAAACAAAACATTTTAATATCACGGACGTGCTCAATGATTTTATGAATATTTAATTCAAATTTAGACAATATTCAGATAATTCCTGTTTCCATCTATGCCATAAAGTACATTCCAATAAGCAATAATCATGTCGCCGGAAATACTCCCATTCCAACATAATAATTCACTCAGTTCAGTTGTATCTGTGCATGGTAAATTTATGATTGGCAAACATGCAATGACATTTTAGTGACATGCACGTGAACATATATTAATAATGAAGTTACCGTCTGCAAAATGTCTCTATTTTATTGGGTTGAACTACGCAGCGAGTGAACTTTTGTTTGAACCACTTTATAATAAACAATATCAGTATTTAATTATATTTTCAGAGAACTCATTCGTTTAATTAATTCTTTTGCTCATTTTAATTAAATACAATCACGCGGACAGCATGGTTTACAATGACAAATACAATCTAAGAATTTATTGCTGATGTTCTGTCTTAATGATAGTTTAAAAACATTTTATCATACATTATATATCTTCTCATGTATGTCTGTTTGCCTTTCCTATATCCCCTGCAATATCCCTTCAGTTAATTCTTCCATTTGTTTGTCTTTCAAAAACACCATACCCACCCAGTCCGTCCTTCCGTCTAACTGTGTGTTCCTCTTTTAATATCTAAATAACTTCGCCCAATCCGTCATTTACGGCATACTGTAGACTATTTTACTGGGATTGCTATTGCACACTTCCGTACGCCCATTTAGTTTCTATAATGAATATGTAGCCCTGGTTATAATTATATACTGATATTTTGAAATATGTAGTAAGCCTGCTTTAAATTGCTCGTGTCCAATATGTTTGTGACCCCTGTGAACTCTGTCTTTGTATATATTTATGCGTGACGTCACAGCGGCTGTGCATTTCTGAATGGAACAGCTGTTGTTTGTCTACATGTATTGTAGCGTTGGAATGCAAGTGAGTGTTTGAATGCATGCATATTTGCTAGATTCCTCAGAAATAACTTAAATAGCTCCTTGCAAATAACCCGCCAAATATTGTCGCATGTCTAAATCTTACACTTAGTTTCACAAGAACGCTACTGGACTTCATTTAGCGAAGATCTTGCTATTACAACTCTTCAGATGATAACAAAGGAATAATTATACATTTAAATACATCATTATGCGATAACTTATTAATTAGTTGTTGGCTGTTATAATCATTATCAAATTATTATAATAATACGTACACGTACCCTAATTAACAAAATCCTTGGTGCTGAACTTCCTTTCACTCGTTTACATATAGGTCAATAAAGTCAGAAGACACGCAATGGGACGTACATAATGGACAGGAAACATAAACTTGAAATGAAGAACTACACAATCCCAGAGTCCATTAGGTCCATCTTTATTGCCTTATTTCGCTGAAAATTGGTGATGGTGTGTTAAGATAGTCCAATGTGTATTTTATATATATATGGTTAACAACAAATTTATTTGGGCCGTGATAGTGTATCTATGGTTTGCATTGTAGCTACGCGCGCTCGCCGTCGTCTGATCCGTACATTTATTTCTGGTTATTCACAAATGATTATCTCAATAGATATATATACAGGTGTTGCCATATACAAGCATGCCGTTAATTCGATACTATTTATAATACCGTAAACAAACATTATTGACGTTGTATTCCATGACGATAATTTCCGATGCGTCATGCGTGGTCTGTGTGCATGTAAAAGAGCATTGTTAATCGATTATACTTTATCTGAAATAAAGTGGAATAATTTTGCTTAGTAAAGAGTTATCAATAGAATAAGCCATAATTTGAATTTTCATTTTTTTTCAGTTCCACAGTCTCAGTTTGCATATTTATATATATGCAGTACTCTGTAGAACGAACCCAGCTCTCTCAGTTGGAAAACCAAATGTGAACACGTTGAATAGTCAGTTGCTTCAACTTAAAGTTTGAATGCGTTACAGTTTAGTTAGCATTCATTTGTGGAACAGGCATAAAGTTCCCTGCTTTGTCATTGGAGATTAATCGACTTGATTCGTGATAAATGCGGTTCTGGGATATACTATTATATATATTTGTGAGCAGCAAATCAACCAAATAACATACTTTTATTTAGCTCATTCAATTTGGGTTTAACAATGTCCCCCCCAACGATTCACGTTATAATACTAGAATCAGCTGTACAGACACAGAGCAACACTACGAACATATTTACAATAACAAATCTCAAGTGAACAACGTCGAATTTAATATCAGATGACTGAACGGGTGACAGCAGTATTCCGATACTATAGCCATGAATCGAGTTTATCGTTGGGAAGCATTGGGAACACACTGCAAACCCGAAATCAATGAGCTAAATATACATATTCACAGTCGTTATTTTACATTCAAACAGATGTGTTTAAGTTTAATACATGTAATACAAGTACCTATGATGCATTAACCCAAATCTCCCGTTTCTTACTGTTATCATTATGACTTGTATAACAGAGACGATATGTTTGGCACACTACTAGTTTCCCTTTGAGGAATGAAAGGATCGGAAGCATTTAATAAGTTGTTGACACGCTAGAGGTAAATGACGAGAGCGTGATTTAAATACTATGATATACATCGCAATCACAATTGAAGAGAAAATAAGAAACTTTAATAAGGGTAACATATCATTAGGTGTAAAGCTTATTGGCTATATGTTTACAAATTTTGAATGACTGAAGTCCATTATTATTTCTAAAATTATTGATAAGACGAATAGAAAATGGAATAAAACATGTCTCTCCAATCATCATAGGTTTGATATGTAACTGATCATATCTTTCAACTTTCTCTATAGTTCCCATTCTCCTTAACTTTCAGAATTGAATAACTAAATTACACCATATGTACTATTTATATATTGTATAGGGATTATTTAACTGTTGTTGTCTGTCTTATAATTAAAGCGACATAACCAGAATCTATCTTTCAAATCAATAAAACCCTAGTTTAAGCGTAATATTTAACATAAATCAACGGATCACACAGGTAGTTGAAAACTGACTAGTTGGAAATATTTATTCAAGGTATCCAGGCTTTGTTAATAGGATTGTACTAAGTCATATTCATTCTGTATCTCAAATAGTGTTCTTTCTTTAGTATATCGCCATTATGTTTAATGGTTTTACAATTACTTACAAAAAATGTACTAAAATGAATATTTGAAAAGTAATAATTTGGTATAGATGGCTTTAATGATTATATGTTCTAAAATTAAATTATTAATATCTTAATCTTAAACATTTTTAGTTTCGCTGCTGTTAATTCAAATGTAATACACTGGAATGTTCACAAATTCATTCAAATATGAATAGTATGTATTTCTGAAGAATTATTCGACTCGAAATAAATTTTACTTCTCTGTTATAACTATTAAAGTTAAACGTGCAAATATCAAAGTAATTACAGAGAGAGTGATTAAGTGATTCGTTGTAGAGAAAGGTTGAAATGTCACTTAAAATATCCAGGAAAGTAACAGCCGTCGTGATAGAAAAATAATCATTATTCGGCGACGATTTCGTAATTGTATTTGGTCTGGACAATATCCATATATCAACTTCGTCTGTTTGTCACAGTGCATCTGTATTATTAATGAGACAACCTTAAATCCGTTTGTTCATACCGGAGTGTAGCCTGAACTTCTAGTATTACATTTGCCACAGCTATTCTTGATAGCATAGTCTTAAACAATTATTTTGTAGACTGTTTTAACGAATAAAATTGAAAATTGAAGAGATTCCATTGGTTGTCAAATGAGGTTAAACAGACTACTTATTACATGTGTTACTATATGTAAAGTAACAGAATAATTATGCTTTTTGTTTAATTATTATGTAACGATGCCCCCTTCCCCCAATCGGGAAACCTGCTTGTACTTTGTCAGATATTAAAATTGTTACAAGATGTGACTTATATCATAAATGTACAATTCAAACTATAATTATAATGTACTTAACTAATGATTTAAAAAAAAAAAATTCTTCAGATAATGTGATCCTTTCGATCACACAAACGGCTTTATTGGAAAATAATGGTAAACAATATAGCAATGTGCAGGAGAACAAATACAAAAATAAATGATAATAAAGGGAAAATGCAAAATATGCTTAATGTTAAGAATAGCTCGATACATTTCTTTGAGAGAAAGAGCTGTATGACAAAATCATTTAATGACAGATGTAAATTGACGAAAGCAGACTTTTTAAGACAATATGGACCTGTTTGAAATACATTTTCTCAGTTTTTTATGAAAAAACAAAATACTTTAATGACAAAAGAACAAATAGAGATAATAAGAACAAATGGATGACGTTTAGGACAATCTTTCGAATAAGCTGGATATTTATGTCAATACAGCTAATGCTTTGTATGAGAGATGCGTCTGGAAGAAAATTATTTTTGTTCTAAAATTCATGTTTCACGTTTTTATATTCAATCACACCGTTTTTTCTTTTGTCAGATAATTACTCTATATTATCAACTTGTGTAATTAACAACAATCGTCACGCAAATAATGGGAATTATTACTGAAAGTAATTTGGAGCCTCGTGATATAATATTGTGGTTTTAGAGACGAGACGAGTGTATCTTAATGAAAGGTTATATGTTCTGTGTGTGGTGCGGGGGATGTTGCAGTGATAATGTGGTGTACAGTAAGGCGTCCTAATAATGTGGAACGCACCTTTACTGCAGTGGTAGACTGGTATCCGCTAGGCACATTAATGATGAAAACTTTGGTTCAATGGTAGAGTGTAGGCCGTTAAGGCGCCTTAATGATATATAACGGGTCTGTGGTGCAGTGGTAGAGTGGTGTAAACGAGGGCGCCTTTATAATGCATAACGGGTCTGTGGTCTGTGGTGCAGTGGTAGAGTGGTGTTCGCGAGGGCGCCTTTATAATGCATAACGGGTCTGTGGTTCAGTGGTAGAATGGTGTTCGCGAGGGCGCCTTTATAATGCATAAAGGGTCTGTGGTGCAGTGGTAGAGTGGTGTTTGTGAGGGCGCTTAAATAATGCATAACAGGTCTGTTGTGCAGTGGTAGAGTGGTGTTCGCGAGGGCGCCTTAATAATGCATAACGGGTCTGTGGTGCAGTGGTAGAGTGGTGTTCGCGAGGGCGCCTTAATAATGCATAACATGAATTTGGTGTAGTAATAGAATGTTGACCGTTTAGGCTCCTAAGAGTTGTAGAACGCGGCTTTACTGCAGTGGTAGAGTGGTGTCTGCGAGGATGCCTTAATAATGTATAACATGAATTTGGTGTAGTAGTAGAATGTTGACCGTTTAGGCTTCTAAAATTTATAGAACGCGGCTTTACTGCAGTGGTAGAGTGGTGTCCGCCGCTAAGGCGCCATAGTGATGTTTAACAGGACCGTGGTGCAGTGGTAGAGTGGTGTCCTCTAAGGCGCCTAAGTGATATATAACGCGGCTTTACTACAGTGGTAAAGTTGTGTCCGCCACTAAGGCGCCTTAGTGATGTATAACGGGGCTGCAGTGCAGTGGTAGAGTGGTGTCCGCTAGGGCACCTTAATGGTGTTTAACTACCTGTTAGGCAGTGGTTGACAAATATGCATTAGTTGTATAGAGCTGCTCGATGGTAGATGATATGGTAAATTGTGACCAGCTGACCTATATAAACAACTCTCAATACAGATGACTTTACCCAAAATTGACTTTATTTGATCATGTAGCTCTCAACTTACTTCTGAATCCGGTTAATTAATTGTGTAAACAATTCATGTTGTAATGCTTATGGGTTTATGTTTTATAAACCATACATTATAAGAAGCTGAAGCATATTTTACCACCATGATTCTCCACCTTTGCATCAATGGGGAGTTAATCAGTGACTTACAGAGAACATATGTCTCTAATACTGGTAAACTGTTTAGACACTCCCATGAACTACTATGTTAATGTCATGTAATTGCACTGCATATCAGATAATTCGTCATCGGTTGTCAAATATTGATATATGTGTCAACAAGCGCTGGTTGTAAGGTCGCAGATGCTTTGACCAAATAGCTAAATATTCATCATGACAATATTAATTAATAAATACAATAAAATCGCAAGGTAGCATTTGATACTTTAGCTAAATCAATGCTGGAAGTTGACACGATGAATATGTAACACTGGCAAATAGTCAACAATGATGTAGATAGAATGATACGAAAGCATAAAATATTGTGTTATGTCTAAAATATGAGCTGTTCAAAGCTAGCGGAAATGCATTTATGGAGGCACGTGTAAGGTTAAAATGGTCACAGACATCATAATGACTAATGACGAACGTAGATACTTTTTTAGTTTATTGCAACACATTAAAGTCAAATTAAACAACTTTAATTAAAAACAGTTCATAATTTCTATCAATTTCATTGCGTCTTTTAATTTTTGATATTTATATTTTTTAAAAGATAATTTAATAAAAATAGATAAAATAAGTTTTTTTATTGAAATAAATTTAAGATTTTAGGCCGGAACTTTAGCGCGTATGTTGATAATCATTCGGAGTTCTTCTATTAATAATATTTGCATATTTCCATTGTGGTTTGGGCAGCGTTTTATACCCCGCATTCAATGTAAGGTTGATACGGAGATTGCAACCAGCATTCTATTTACTCCGTTACAAAATGTATGTAGTATGCAGGAGTGTTCACTGGAAGTAGAGTGAACCAGTTCATTGGAATTTGATGAGTTTTTTTTTTAATTACTACATTTTAGATACATATGCAACTACACTAGGTCATCTGGGCCGCTCAAGTCGTAGAGACAGTAACCATCTATTATGTGTGGTTATCGTAGATATGAACAAAACGCAGGATGAAACTTTACGCTTTTGAATGAGACGTTTAAATTCTCGACTTTTATATAATATTGACAAAAGTATGCACAGTGGTATGGATCATTCACAAAGAAAGTTATTAAGTCACACAAAGTAATATCAGGTACCAGATGGTCACTAAATTACATGAAATATACGTTTAAAGTTCTTATTGCACTATGACTATTCACTAAGTTCACAAAGTCCTTAATTTCCAATTCACTGCCTTAAATATCACAAAGTTCTATTTCTAAATCACAAAGTTTTCACTAAAACTATATTCATAAATATCTTCATTCAAAAATCTTCCTCAGGAAATTAATCATAGTACACAAGTTCAATTTAATTCACTCACTATTGAGTGAATTAAATTGAATTTGTGTATTCATAAAGTTGTTATATTTTATTTCTGAAATCACACGGTAGTCACAAAGTTATGTTTATCACAAAGTTAAGTTATTAAAATATTTCTGAATCACAGTTATGTCACAGTAAAGTGTTTTTCTTATTGTCTTGCTATCATAGTATTATTAACCTATATCCTCTCACAGTCTTGCCATCTCAATTTATACAGTCAAATTATTGTTTGACTTTGAAGATGTGAAAACGGCGTCAAAGACTTCCTTCTCAGCAAGGTGTAAGAACATATGTCAAAGAGGAAGTGATAATTAGCTAAAGAGTGATTACATCTTAATAAATAATCTAATTTCCTGCTTTGAACATATTGAGTTAATTGAAATAGTTAAGTTGGCATATTTGAATTTTCAACAAAATGCAAATTGTATATTTAACAAATAACGGTTATATGTTTGCTAATTAAAGATTAAATATTTACATTATGCACACAAAGAAAATCATTTTGATATTAAACTTGGTGATACTATTTTTGGAAGAGATGTTAAAGTCAAATTTGCTTCATAATAACTATATCAGTTATTGTTATGATTCTCATCACACCTGGATACTTGTTTATAAAGAACATATTTTATCTGAAGCAACTTAAAAGTCACGTTATTGTATAGTATGTCATACCATAGTGGTTACAGACTAATATGATACGTCGGGTAATATCGTATAACATTTGTCAATGCGCAGTTTCATATGGCTAACGGAATGCTGTAATTTTGTAAATTTGTTGTGTGTATACTCGTACCGTTTATTAAGTGTGTACACAATGTGTCACTTGGATATATATTTTGATTCTGTAACCGTATCATATTCGAAAAGTATTTGAGATCGGGAAACTCCACTATATGCATCTAATTAGTTGTGCATACATATAGCAATTTTGCTTTGAAAAGAATCTGAATTGCGTTTACCGTTTTTTCTCTGTCTATATGTTTATGTTTTATATACTCGATATAAAAACCTGCCAAATAGTTAAAACCTTTATTTAGAAAGTCAGCGGACAATTCTTCAAAACAGTGTTATCACCAGTTCATAGTGTTTGTCTAGCATCGAAAGTGTTATTGTTGAGCCCGGCTTTCTTAGGATGTATAAATAAAATGAATTTATGAAGAAGTGAAGTGGTATATAAAATATTTACATATGACAATTAATGTTTTATTTCTGAAAGTTGTTTTGTATAATTCGCATTATTTATAATAAACAGTATGTTTCTTGGTTCTTGGTTTCAGTAAAATGTATTTTTTATTTCACCGAGACAGCACTGAGATGATATGGCCATGAGTGTTATAGCCATAAGTGAGTTATTCGGCTTTACGTCTCAGACACACAACAATTTATTTTGTACTGTCCTACATATAGAGAAATGCACTTCTGATACACTGGATATATTACCAGTGGTTTTAATTAATGTTTGTCACAACCACAAAATATTCTTAACTTTTGATTAATTTAAATGACTGCATAATGGCTTAAGATCTTTGCTGCTAATTAGTTTAAATCATTATTATATAATATTAATTTTCAGTTTGAAAATGTACGAATGCCCCTACTCAACACCTTTTAGTGAAATCAATCAATAAAGTAAGACTGAATTATTTGACATAGTAACCAGAGTAAAAATTTTGGTAATTTAAACTACCCATTTAGGGGATCTTGAATAGCCAGCATTGGGACTTTGACCAACCTGTCATTTTGCCATGGGGATTTTGACAACCTGGTACCCATCATGGGGATTTTGACTACCCTGTTATTTTGCTATGGGGATTTTGACTACCTGGTACCCATCATGGGGAGTTTGACAACCTTGCCATTTTTGCTATGGGGATTTTGACTACTATGCTTTTTTTGAGCCATGGGGAATTTGACCATGGGGACGTTGAGTGTACCCCGTACGAGTACCAAGTAAAACAACTTTATATACGTTTTTTATTAAACATCACCAAAACAATGAAAGGTTATTTGACTGAAGCTAAAATTACTTTTTGAATAGATTTCTATTCTTTTTTAAAACAATATATATATAAAGAAACATGTAGATCTATAAAATCATTACCCTTTTTAGTGAATAGTTACATATTATGTGGGTGTTGCTTTTCTGTATCTAAAGTACTACTATTTAAACAAATGATATTATGTTTACTCCTTACATTACCACTTGATTTCTATACCAACCAGTGTCCTATGTTCACTACAGAGACAGCACGCCGTCATATTCGTGAAACTTTATCGTCTATAAAGCAACAATATTAATAGAAATGTATTATAACAGCAAACTATGTGCAGTCTGTGGTTCCACAACTATATATGATTGACGAGATATTCTCTCAAAGGAAGCATATATCGTCCTTGGTGTATTGTAAACGTCTGACAAGACAGTTGTTAAATAAAGAATTGAACAAATATCTATTATAGTGCATGACATCAGCATGTTCCTTCTCATGGAGATTAGTACAATTAGTCAATATTTCACAAATGGATATTTGTATAATAATTTTCAATTGGAATTGACTATTTGGAAAGCGCAATTTCCCATTGGAAACTATTGCCAATTGGAATATAAGAAATTCCAGTCGGACAGGGTGTTTTATTTAATTTACAACTTTGATTCCATTAATCTCAGTATTTTACGAACATTTTGAACTGAAATTTTGAATTTAACTTTATTATAGTTATAATTATCCAAAACTACTAAGTTTGTAACATTAACGTTCATAATGACAAAAAAGGTTTTGGAAAAACTGTTGTTTTTTTCAGACATTCACTGTTTTGTATTTATTGTTTAAATTAATATGTTTCTTGATGTGAAATATTGAGTTGTAACAAATTAATTAACTTTACATAATACGAGTTTTAAGCTCATTTTGTACTGGCTTGCTCATTATGATTTTTTTACAATCTTGAGGGACAAGACACTAAATTGACACGAAATAAAATCTTAAAACATAAGGATTTGGTTATCGGTAATTATATGTCTATATATTTTGTGTGACGTGGTGTGCTACACATATGCTTCTCATGCATGGTTGTCTTTATATTATGATTGATTGACTAGATCTACCAATCTAAATTATTGGTCATAAGTGATTACCTTTGAATTTGAATTGACCTGGTCTGCTAAACGCGTATCTGTCACGTATGCCTGATTTTATATTTATGTTGACTTTATTGTCTACACTAATATATATGCAACATGTGTCTGTCTTTATATTTATGTTGACTTAATTGTCTACACTAATATATATGCAACATGTGTATGTCTTTATATTTAGGTTGACCTAATTGTCTACACTAATATATATGCAACATGTGTATGTCTTTATATTTAGGTTGACTTAATTGTCTACACTAATACATATGCAACATGTGTATGTCTTTATATTTAGGTTGACTTAATTGTCTACACTAATATATATGCAACATGTGTATGTCTTTATATTTAGGTTGACTTTATTCTCTACACTAATATATATGCAACATGTGTATGTCTTTATATTTAGGTTGACTTAATTGTCTACACTAATATATATGCAACATGTGTCTGTCTTAATATTTAGGTTGACTTAATTGTCTACACTAATATATATGCAACATGTGTATGTCTTTATATTTAGGTTGACTTAATTGTCTACACTAATATATATGCAACATGTGTCTGTCTTTATATTTATTTTGCTTTGTTTGTTTACACTATTATATGGAACATGACTGTGTCTGTCGTGATATTTATACTGACTTGATTGTCTACACTGTTATATCGAACATATTTCTTTCGTTGTATTTATATTGACTTTATTGTCTACACTATTATATGGAACATATGTCTGTCGTTATATTTATATTGACTTGATTGTCTACACTATTATATGGAACATATGTCTGTCGGTATATTCGGATGTATAAGATATGCTTATCAGTCGTTATATTTGACTTGATCTGCTGCACTTATATGTGTTACACACCTAACATAATGATTTGATTAACTTTATACGCTTCCCCCTTTCAGGGGATTGATTGGATCTGCAATCTTATTACACGATTCTAAAAAATGTATCACTGTATTATGATATATTATAAAATAATAATTTGTTTATTGCTCTTTGTAGTTAAAAGCTTGCAACGCAACATTATGCAAGCGCAAATTTGAAGTGAATAACCAGTTTACTTTTAAACAGCATTTACTTTCTGTTCCTAACAAAGGTCCACATTCAACCAAACCAAACCCATAGTTAACATAGAGACATTATTTGGAAATTGAGAACTGTTTTACTTGCACACGTAAGTTAGGTGAAAACGTCTCAAGGCAGACACTATATCGCTATTTTCTATAAGTTGTCCTTGAGAATGTTTTCACAGTCTGGGTTCGTATCAAAAAGTAGTTCCATCATCTTAACACATATCACATCATTTGTAGTTGAATATAAATATTTAGACAATTACATACATGCAACTTGCCAACATACTTAATCAGAGTATCAATTATACATATTTGTTTCCGTCATCCATCTTTTTCCTCATCTTTCCGGACGTACAGTGCTTACTTACATGTTTACATCACGTGACAAAGCATTATTTACTTAAATGCCATTGCTTATTTTAAGCATGTCTATTTTCAGGTCGGATTTATTGCTACACTGCTGCTTCTACAAATATCAAAATAACAAACCATAAAACATTTTGAAAGTTTGATAAATTGTGTCCATTTACCATTTGGCTTAATTTAAATTATTTCGGAACAATATGATAAAGTCTATATGAAATGTAAAAATAACTGATATGAAGAAGATTTACACAAGCTTCTAAAGCTTTGTATGTATGCTTTCCACTTAATTGTTAAACGTATGACTGTTTTATTGTTAATAAATACTAAATAAATGTACTTATGTGAATAAAATATTGTTTAAACTATTAACCGTATTCATTGAATATTGAGTACTATGTCAACGTATCTTAAATAGATACAATATCAGAAAGTCATAATTTGACATGTCAGTTTTGTTTGAGATGCTTATTTTCTCAACAATTCGGCGTTCCTCATTGGGGAATTGTAAACGCCAGGAACCATATGCTGTCACATAGAAAAGTAGTTGTTGTCTATATTTGTCTGCGACATGTAAATAACATAGACATTATTCAGGTTTATTGGTATGGAACATCACATAATGTCATGATTAATCACCTAACGATAGTGCACGTGTACTAAAAACAGCGTGTGCCTCGTCTTTAGATGAAGATAAGATATTTATGAAATTATTATCAAAATAAAATAACAAACTTGGATTTATGGTATCTGTTAATGACTCTTACTTGTACATAAAAGATCGATCGTGCCCTGTAACTTCGACAGTGTAATTGTTTACCTAAACATTTTACTTTAATATAAATATTTTTTAATTTATAAAGGTTTTTCAGTCTTCATCGAGAGTACATAGATACCTGTATCTAAATGTAACGTTCTTTTATAACTTTATAAAATAATATATATATATATATATATATATATATATTACACTAAACGATGTTTATTATCTATACACTTAACGGTGTATATCAAATAAACACTAAACGATGTACATCATATATACACTAAACGGTGTATATCATATAAACACTAATCGATGTATATCATATAAACACTAAACGATCATATAAAGAGTAAATGATGTATATCATATATACACTAAACGATATAAATCATATCAACTCTAAACGATCATATAAACACTAAATGATGAATATCATATATACACTAAACGATGTATATCATATAAACACTAAACGATGCATATCATATAAACACTAAACGATGTATATCATATAAACACTAAACGATGTATATCATAACGATGCATATCATATCAACACTAAACGATGCATATCATATAAACACTAAACGATGTATATCATATAAACACAAAACGATCATATAAACACTAAACGGTGTATATCATATAAACACTAAATGATGTATATCATATAAACACTAAACGATGCATATCATATAAACACTAAACGATGCATATCATATAAACACTAAACGATGCATATCATATAAACACTAAACGATGTATATCATATAAACACTAAACGATGCTTATCATATAAAAACTAAACGATGTATATCATATAAAAACTAAACGATGTATATCATATAAACACTAAATGATCATATAAACACTAAATGATGTATATCATATAAACACTAAATGATGTATATCATATAAACACTAAACGATGTATATCATATAAACGCTAATCGATGTATACCATATATACACTTAACAATGTATATCATAAATACACTAAACGATGTATACCATATATACACTAAACGATGTATATCATATATATACTTAACGATGTATATCATATAAACACTAAACGATGTATACCATATATACATTAAACGATGTATACCATTTATTCACTAAACGATGTATATCATATATACACTTAACGATGTATACCATATATATACTTAACGATGTATATCATATAAACACTAAACGATGTATACCATATATACATTAAACGACGTATATCATATTTACACTTAACGATGTATATTATATATACACTAAACGATGTATACCATACAAACACTAAACTATGTATATCATATATACACACTAACCGATGTATATCATATAAACAATAAACGATGTATATCATATAAACACTAAACAATGTATATCATATAAACACTAAACGATTCATATCATATAAACACTAAACAGTATATATCATATAAACACTAAACGATTCATATCATATAAACACTAAACGATTCATATCATATAAACACTAGACGATGTATATCATATAAACACTAGACGATGTATATCATATAAACACTAACAATGTATATCATATAAACACTAAACGATGCATATCATATAAACACTAAACGATGTATATCATATAAACACTAAACGATGTATATCATAAAAACACTAGACGATGTATATCATATAAACACTAAACGATGTATATCATATAAACACTAAACGATGCATATCATATTAACACTTAACGATGTATATCATATAAACACTAAACAATGTATATCATATAAACACTAAACGATTCATATCATATAAACACTAAACGATGCATATCATCTAAACACTAAACGATGTATACCATATTTAACACTAAACGATGTATATCATATATACACTAAACGATGTATATCATATATACACTAAACGATGTATACCATATTGAACACTAAACGATGTATATCATATATAAACTAAACGATGTATATCATATATACACTAAACGATGTATATCATATATACACATTAGTAGGTTGTATACTATCCTGAGTACCATTCTAATATGTATAATATTATATGCTCAATAAGACGTATACTACCATACTATCATAGCTGCAGAAGTAAATGAACCCTTTCATATGTACAGTTGTATATGTATACTATCATATATACACTAGTAGATGTATACTACTATGTATAAATATTAAATGTATGCTCGTTCATAATCAATCAATACACCATCTATTTGCGTGTGGTGCTTACCACCACACAGCGTTTTTCTTCAGCAATATTAATTAAATCCGATTTGTTCCCGTATCAGTTCGTGAAAAATAATCACGGAATTACCCGGTAATAATATTTAATAGTAAATTCTAACACACGAATTAACGTACGGATAATGTTTTGGTTTTACACGTCGAAATTATTTCATGCCATTTTTTACGATTATTTATAAGGACAAATAATGGAATTGTATATTTGTGTTCTTGTAACTTATTTTCAAATTGCCAATGAATAAGCATCAGTCGCGCATATTCCCAAGATGAAATTTGTAGTGTAACGTAACACAAATAAATTAGTGTAAATGATAAAAAATGATACAATAACGATGAAGATTTATTCAATTTGTGTCAGTTGTTTTACTGTACAGAAATGTGTTATATGAAGTGATAGCTGTGTATTGGAATTTAATACAATTTAATGTTTGAGCATCCGAAATATTTCCCATTTCAAAATATGTTTAGGCTGTTCAAAAATGTATATTGTTACAAAAAAGTCAGTCCTTTGTGATATTTCGGCTAAATGCGTGCACTTTTGTTTCCGCCAACTTCGTTTTGATATAAGTAAAATGCGTATAAAATCACAAAAATAGAAACAAACCGTACGAGCCATTGTAATTCCTGAGACTATGTTTCGCTCTTTTAAACAACGATTTAAATCGATTTTAATATCATGGAGGAAACTATTAATCGGAACTTTTTTCAAATATTGCAACATCAATTTGACGTTTAATACGGATTACACACCTACCGAAATATCTGAATAATAAATATTACAGCAGTTTTATAGCCAATCACAATACAAGTTGTGAACGCCGTAAAAATGCGTCTATAGGAAATACTATATAGCCATATATAATTAAGAAGTATGTCTCACTAAACCAAATATTTAACATCAGTTTGTATTCATTCATTTATTTATCTATTTGTGAATTACATAAACTATTTCTTGGCATCTATTTGACAATGTTCCACCTTATTAATGACTGAAAGTGTATCCGTTAATGGATAATGAATATGAATATTACATGTTTTCTCAATTATTCATATATTTACATTTGAATCAAGTTATAAAAGTCATTGACAATTCACATGTTATTCATTTTGTCAAATGTACTTTATTATGAAATAAAAGGTGTTCTGATTTATTTTCAACTAGGGCTTTTCATATTCTCGTTAAGTACGTGTCTTATTTCTAATGATGCATGTATACACGTGGGAGATACGCCAAATGCAAGTGCTTGGCGAAAGGACTTATATTTCACATTTGTGGTGATATATAATTGCGGTTGTCTTTAAAAATTGTAAAATGTATCTTAATTTCTCATGTTTTGATCGGTATGACAGAAACTCAAGTAATTAAATCAGATTTAGTGATAAAATATGTCCAAAATTACTTGCTAGGTAATGTATACATGTACTTGTAATTATTATAATCACATACAATATTAAAACTTAGAAAAATATCCGTTGACAGTTTAACGACTGGCACTGCTTTTAAGTAAGAAGTCGAAAGTAATATATATTTGTGTATGTATTTTTAATTAAATTCGAGCAGGATATACGGCATTATCACATATTGAAAGTTACTGTAGTACCAAAGTTAAAAAAAGTTTTATCACTTGTTCAAATTGAAACGAATCATTCACGGAACATCTACCACAATAGCATTAATATGAGCAATCCATAAAAAGTACATGGACAATGAAACGTACTGTAAAAATGACAATAGAGATGTCACTTGACACCGTCAATTATGGCACAATCTCCACATTCGAATTTATACCTTGTAAACCGGTGCACGAAACTCCGTTCTTTGCATTTCTTAAACACAAGACTGCGAATCATAAACAATATATTTCTCATTTACCTAAATTATGATATTTTGACTAGAATCAATCTAATTTTATAACATAGATATTACAATGTATTGTATACTACGACTTCTACTACTGCTGCTGATGATGATGTTACTGCTACTATTGTTATTTCTGCAAATGAATACACTACACGCACGCACTAATATTGCTTATGTGCGATACACATTAAATGAGATTCACGGTATTGTTCACTGTAAGTGAAAACAATATTAACTAATAACGTATGTTTTAAAAAAATCCTTATCTTTAACATATTTTTTTGATTAACGAATACACACACTATAGCACTTTGTTGCACGATCATTGTGTTGCATGTTTTGGAAAATGCCTTATTTTTATTACGATTTGTCAACTCAGAATACATACAAATCCATCAGTTTCTACTTAACCTTGCCTGGAATGTCCACTTAACAAACGCCTATGCTGTGTCACATACGCACATATTTGCCGGTTATAAATACTATTTCTGCTTCGCTATATGGGTTGTCGTGTTTTCCTTGGACGGTTTCGGAAAGTGATAAATCAAGTTACAAACAGTCTGTTAATCTTAAGTTGGATTGCGAGTAAGCTAGGAAGTCTCATCGAAACACTACACCGAATGGGAATGCTAATAACATTTGTATTTCCAATCATTTTATGGTTTGATTTTTATTGTTGTAATTTTTTATTTTCATTCTCCAATACATGAGATATTACAATATGCTAATACAATTTCAATAGTATTTACATATATAAATAACAGATTGTTTTTTTTTACAGAAAATATCTTATTTTGATTATATTATTTGAAAAGTGAATAACGTTGGATATTACCATATATATTATGTAAGTGTCCATTTTGGAGGCAGCAAATCAATGTTTTGAGTGTGTATTTTTTTTTCGTGTTTTAGAAAGTAAAACGAAAAAATGAAAATGAACAACAACAAATAAACAACAACATACAGTTAAGAATATCAAAATCTAAACAATATTCTTGACCCCTTTGTTTAATATTCATCTTCTGCTTATGTTGCAGTTTACATTTAACAATGGAACTATCAAATATAATGCAAAAGGAATGTTTGGTTTGTTTATGTTATAATCCAAGTTTTATGCGTATAAAACACATTTAATACTTGTTTTCTTACATTTTGTGACTCCATTTCTTCTATTCATATAAGTACTAGTATCGATAACATAGGGTTTTCAAATGCAATAAACGACTTAACAGTAATACGAATTATTTACCTTCATTTAAAAGGCGTGTACGAGATCAGTTCATACAAGAATGGAACACTGTTGTAAATAATTTTCTCTCGATCATTAAGTTAAATTACAAAAAAATGATTTCTTTTGCTGTACTCAAAATGTAGTCGAAACGGAATATCACTTCTTATTATATTGTGCCAAGTATACTTATATTCGTAATAATTACTTAGGCCATCAAGTGTGGCAACCATTAAATAAATTTAATCCCATAATGGCTTCCGAGAATAAACATTTGTTGTATAAAATCTCCAAATTTATAAAAGAAGCTTTCGATATTCGTAAAGCGTTTTTTGAATCGTTTAATTACTTTTTAAAAGTAATGATACGTTAGTTGTTTATATTGTACATATACTAAATTTGTATTCATTTGTAATTGTGTATTTATTAATGTCTTTTGCCATATCGCATGTAATAATACTTTGTAAATGGTCAAAGGCATTGTGTTGCCGGTTTGCTAATAAACCTTGAAAACTTGAATAATTCATGTTTTGGCGCTAAATAAAACAAAACAATAAAAAACCAAATACAAGTATGTGTAAACACTTACCTTTAAGGCTTTTTGTATGTTTTTGTTTTCTATATTGCCAACGTACTACTTGCTGCCACAGTACAATAGGCGTTGATACGGTTTGATATTTATGCACTAGACGATTACCAGTATGATAAAATGTTTACTTTTATAAACATTTAATAAATTGCTATGGTTTAAGCTCTGTGATAAGATGGATCGTTTGTTTCGACATCATGGTCTTATAGTATTGCTATTGGTATCGTCATATTCTATGGAACCAAACAAGAGTAAGTGGTTGAATAACAAAATGAATATGGCACTCATTTTGGCCCACTGCCGACAGTCAGTCTTACTCGGAATTACACAGGTTGTCAGTGTATTGTCCGAGATGCGATTCTGTCACAGCCGAGTGGTCGAAAGCAATGTCGTTTAATGGCTGAGGTCGTGGTGTTTAGCCCAACTCAGTCTAAAAGTATTATGTGAGAAACTGTGCTAGTACGTTACTAGTGGCAGGACTTTGGTTATACCCAGAATCGTTTTGAGGTCATCATCCACCATTAAAAATGTTAATGTCATATATAATCTGCGATTCGTTGAAAATGGAGTTAAACTCAATACAATGCTTGAAACTAAATTTCCATCCTTAATAGAAATGTTGCGTATTGTTTAAATAAATTTAAATAATTTTAATAAGAAACCTTCTTTATTTCAGATAACTAAACACATGACCGGTTTGCTCGATGTTGTCATTAACATTCAATTTATCCCGCGCTCTTTCCTCATAGAATTACGCCCAAAATCATTGCCAAGTCGACAAAAAGGAGAGAGTATATCTGTATAGGGTATTTAACTAGTTAAATATAACTACTTTGTTTTAAATAAACGATTTGTCGCTTCCGTTCCCTAAATCAGTATTAACAAATTTACTCGTGGTGATCCGAGGTGATTGAATAAAGAAGAAACAATTGTTGGGCTCACTTTAAAAGATTAACATATATCTTTAATTCACAAATACACACACTATTGCACTTTATTGCGTGCTCAATGTGTTGCATATTTTGGAAAATCTCTTATTTTATTGGGGATTGCGAGAATAAAAACTCAGAATACATACAAATCCATCAGTTTCTAATTAACAAACGCCTGTTTGTCAAAAAATACATTTTTTAAAAACATTGACATGTAATATCTTATATGTGTTTAAATCGCAAAACTAATAAAACTAGAGAATGTATATTTAACAAGAGAGGATTTGATTACAGATTAGCAAACAATTACAGTGAACGGAATGGATTAGAATGAACTGACAATGAATAGAAATATAAAAGCATTTCCCATTCCACGTGTGGATACTGTGAGATAAAGCTTTTAGCTCACTGGCGATCCTACTTACACTGAACAAAAGGTCTGTGATATAATCAATTATTGTCGTCAATCTTTCCTTGAAAGCCAGAGTTTATTACCGAAATGGAAATAGTAGTTCTGGTAAAAAGGCGTGAATGTGACCGTAGAAAAGGCTTTTTATAAAGTGGTCATTAAAGGCTAGGTCACTCTAGAAACTGATTGCCTCGCATATATTCTTACTGAGCAACCTGTTTTCCTAACGGAGGCAATGCACACAAAACAAAAAATGACTACGCAAAACACTTATCCCGCACCAAAGAGTAAAACTTTTTATAAATGAATAGTAATTTATATCGATGAAAAGATTTATTAAACTACTGTTCACGCTGATGTCAGTGACTTTGTAAACGAATACGAATTCCCAGCCTGCCACAGTTGATTGCGTCTCATTATCCTTCGCCTATAGGAGAAGGGATGCGCGTTCTCCAGTTCTGGTTAACATTCCAGGATCCCAGGAACGAGTGGTTTGGTTAACTGTTCGTCCAAGTTCTCAATGGCATAACATAACGACGTCTAATATTAAAAAAAACAACAACACACATACGAACTTCCTAATTTCCAAACTGCGTCTTAAGTCATATTTTACTTTCCAGTTATATTGAATAAGCCCAATGACTTCAAAAGCAAATGAATGTCAATGACAACAACAGCGAGTACCGGACGATATTTTACACGGTAAATAGATCAGTTGTTACTGGACGGCATTTCACAGTTCCCATTAGGTAAATAGAACAGCATTTATATATGTAAGGCAATAACAACAACAGTGAGAACGGGACGACATTTTACAGCTTCCAAACGGTAAGTAAAACAGCATTTATACATGCAAGGCAATAACAACAAAAGCGAGTACTGGATGGCATTTCACAGTTCCCACATGGTAAAAAGAACAGCTGTTATAAATGTAAGGCAATAACAACAACAGCGAGTACGGGACGATATTGTACAGTTCCCACACGGTAAATAGAACAGCTGTTATACACGTAAGGCAATAACAACAACAGCGAGTACTGGACGGCATTTCACAGTTCCCACACGGTAAATAAAACCGCTGTATATACATGTAAGGCAATAATAACAACAGCGAGTACTGGACGGCATTTCACAGTTCCCGCACGGTAAATAAAACCGCTGTAATACATGTAAGGCAATAATAACAACGAGTACAGGACGATATTTTACAGTTCCCACACGGTAAATAGAGCAGCTGTAATACATGTAAGGCAATAACAACAACAGCGAGTACAGGACGATATTAAACAGTTACCACATCGTAAATAGAGCATGTGTAAAAAAAACTGATGCTACGGAACCACAAAACGAAACCGAGAACATAAAATTCCGAACTTGTTTAAATACTAGAACATACCATACACAGAACAAACTCCTCTGTTCCATTCATACAGCATTGCTGCACGCAAAGTACAAACAAGAGTACAAACAAGAAGATTATATATATATTTATACGACAGCTATCTAAATTTAGTGTTAGAATTATTGTTCGGATTCTATTCTAAATGGTATATAAATATTTTCATACTAATAGAACTCTAAATTGGAAATAACAAATGAACGATATATACGGCAAATCATCAATGCAAATGAATGTATATATTAGGAATGGCCGTTGTCTCATGAATAAAAAGTTAATTTTTATCACGAAACATTAACAAGAGGAAACTTAATTTTCTGTCTGACTGAAAGCAACACATTTCATTATGACAAAGGCAAAGGTTTTCCCAAATATGATTATATTTGTTTAAATGCTTGTAATTCAATATACAAAACGCCATATATTTCATTAGTATTTAGAAGTACTACCAGCAACATACGTATCAAATCGGAATATTGAATATTGGCCATAGTAATGCATTCACTTTAGGACATTTAATCCAATTTGGCAAGGTCTAAGTTTACTTGTTATATTTGATTGATGACAACAGTAATTGGGTATGTTTTTTCGAGCAGTTATCACGAAGTAAAATACTTCTCATGCTTGTTTCCATTTATTAGATTTATATTTCAGAGCCACACATCTGGGTTTGCTGAAATATTTATTTTTTTATTTGGAATGCCTGTTTTTTACTTATTCATTAGTTCCTAGTTTAAGAAACATAAAAAGTTAATATTCCTCTATTATGGCGAAAATAACAAATGATTAACATTGTTTGACATGTTTTCTCAACAAATCGCATCGCAATTAAAGCAGAATATCTGTCTAGTGATGGCAAGCATGGTGATAGAGTGTTGCTTGCTTGAGATGCAGGGTTCAATCTTCAGCTCAACCAAATGGCCCTTCCGAAAATATTCTAATGTAGTTTAATGGACATATCGAGAACATTAAGTTGAGAACGGTCAATATCGGCTCTAGGTGTTTTTCGCAATCGAGCTTAAACTAATTAGCTTAATTTTAACAAGTCTCCTAAACTATTTGCATGTCAACTAATCAGAAGTCTAACTGTGTGTTTCCTATAAGAATGAGTTTCCTTTGAGAACAATATGTGTATGGACACCTGGTATAACAACGGATGTGATTCTAAAGTAGAACCTCAGTGTTTCCAATGGATTCTTTTTCGATCGAAAATTGTATATATTAAAAATAAACAGTCGTACGTGATGTAATGCGGCCGTCAACACACCTCCCCATAAACTGGTTCTGTTTTGTTATTATTTTTGTTTCCCTGGTAACATTGATCTCATACAATGATGCTCTAATGGAAAAACCACTTAAGCCTGTACCAGGGTTGTGAGGGTATTGCTTTTTCCATTATCAAGCATTAAAACAGTCTCAGAAATATGAAATAATCGCTAAAGTAAGTAAATGCAGATGAAAAACAAATATATAAAACGTATCTGAACAAATCAATGAGAATAAACACTTAATATTTATATAAAATTAACACTATGGTGTTTACTATACTTAATATAGTAAAGGCCTAAAACTGCACAGACAAAATATTCCACTATTTGTTTAGCAAATAACATGTTTTATTTTAAGTGTTTTCTGACCTTATTTTAACATGTTTTAACACGAAACAGTTCGAAAATAACATTTCGACGTTTACCTAAAAATACATTATTTTTCATAAACAAATCTCACGGCATTATTATATCAAACATGTTATAAATGCAAATGTAAATGACATTCCTTTTGTTGAAATAACAGAGCAAATATGTATTTACCAGTCATGCTAATTATGACTTTGCTGCATAACTGAGCATACGAATTGTTTAGAAACGTCAATCTGAACACAGCCTAGTGCATATAGCATACCAGTGTACGAATTAGTCGTATGGATTGAAAATTGAATTAATTATTAAGCGATATAAAAGTAATCTAATTACTTCAATATAAGAGCGACAATACGTCATTTCATTCATATGTGTATGCTACGTTAATGAGGGAATGGTCAGGCACCGTCTAGTTTTATGGGTGTAAAAGTTAAATTGACCTGGGCTGTCAATCAAACAATAATAATCGAACATCCATTCAGCGATCGATATAGTTTTCAGCGGCACCATTTTCCTTAGATAGGCTGACGATCATTTAGTATACACTACATTTGCTTCGACACACTGCTAAGCGGCCAGTGTCCGGAGTGATTATTCTTGCGTCAGGTCACCAAAATGACATATTTACGTCCTCAGTAGTGTTTATATGACTGACTATTCCAGGCGGGAACTTCCTGTTGACACTTAATATCTGTTATGTAAATTGTCACGATTAAGATTAATCTATTCTTTGTCTCATTTGACTGTCTGTACGAATTTCTTGATTCATTGAAATTGCAATAGTTTAGCCAATATTTCGTTTTGCTGTACAAATAATTAAACAAAACGTGAAAACAAAAACGGTCGCATTCTTAAAAACAATGCATACAATCTCAACCTTGTTTAATTCTGATGCAGACTTAGGAACAAATATCCGTCTATAGTAAGACATAGTGCGAAAGTTGTTTCTGGCCTTGAAAAGTCTTTATTGCACTGTCTGATGTTATTGATCTGATTATACAACATTACCGACGATTTTGCCTTATCATGTCCTGCTGTTCATCAACACCGGCAGCTGATATGTGTTTATTACAGCCAGAAACGCATTAGGTGACCTTGTAATATCATTACTTTATTTGTTTATTTGCACATGCAAACATAAATATGTTTATGAAGTGAACATGGAAAATATTTCTGAGAAAACTTAGTGAAGTTAATCAATATGTAAATCCTAAAGTAACCATCACGCGTGATATATAGAACTCCCCTTAGAACATCTTAACATGCTTATTGTATATATATTAAGCTAAGACATATATATTGAAATGAAACAGTGAGTTTGCAATATTTATCATTTTTGTTTGATTGGCGACTTGACACTATTTGCATTATTTAAGATTTACAATCAAAGACAAGCATTTCAACAAATAAAAAAGGAAATCAAGTTAAACTTAGCAATCATTAGAAATTACTTGTGAATCGCCGCTCGAGATCAAAGTCAACACAAACATAATTAAAGCACCTTCTTAAGGCAAATATAATACGTACCTTCCGATTCATATGCTTAATATATTGCTACGTACAATATTCAATATGTTAAATTGAAATGGTAAACTTTATTACGATGGAATTTCTGAAGACGAATGGAACTAATTGTGTTTGTCTGTCTTGAATAATGAGAATTAAAATGAATCCAATCACATGAGCGAGAGCACTAAGTGTTGATTTTGTCATAATGAATTGTGTTGCAGCGAGAAACATCGATGACTATTTTATGCGGATGATTAAATCAACATTAAACATGTGATCCACTTCCAGTGTCTCCGCATTTAAAAAGCATCCATTTTCAAGACCAAGTCAAGCTTAGGTGTTTATATACGCTCGCGTTTGAATTGGTCTTTTTGGCGTGATTTTCGATAGTAAGATGAGCTTGAGCTGTTTCCTCATCTCTTTGAATCTACGCATCATTTACTTGTTTGATTATTGAAATATATTTTAAAAACGAAATTATCTAAAGGAAAAGTGAAATGTTCATCTCGTGTCATCATTCGATATTGAAATAACAATATTATACTTTTTTACTGTAAGCCTTACAAAATTTGCCATTTTGTGTATTCGTCCTTATCAATGCATTTGGAACACATTGGAGTGTTATCTAAAAATGTGAAACAACTTGCATATTCTTTAACGTAAGGTATTGCTGTTGGAATTCCCACGTGTACTTAGTCTCAAAAGTATCAGTTATTCTGTCCTCTGGCACACATTTAACGACATTAACAAGCGTTAGAAATTTACATTTGATTTATCAATGACAAAGGGTAATTAACATAAATTGTTAAACGGAAAGATGATAATACTCGCTTGATTTATTCATTTCATTTAGTTGAAGACATTTTTGTTGGTTATATTGTAAATGAATTCGACGATGTACAAAGCATGGCATGTATTTTATAATAAAGGAATGAAACAGTAACGTCAGTAAGATATGTAGGTAGGTAGGTAGGTAGGTAGGTAAGAAGGTAAATCGCACTTATCATAAAAGGTAAGTAACAAAACATAGACAAACTTTACAAGTATATGTTTTAATTGATGTTCACTAAGCATATCAACATGAATTGATGTAATTAAATCCTACAAAGAACCCAGTAACATCCCTTCGTCACAAGGACAATGTTATTTGAGTAGGCCCAGAGACTTTTTAGTACTTTGATACATTTCATTTACTAGAATAGGTGTAAAACTATTAAATAATGATTTTTACTTCAACCAACTTATTTATGCTCTGTCAATTTAATACCACTGGTGTAGGTAGAACTCAATGTTTAATCTTATCCAGTGAAAGCAGCGATATCTACCAAGCTCACGAAATGCAAAATCGAGATATATAGAAATAATCGTATACCAAACAAAATAGCTGCTCTTAGAATTCATATAGCATAAACAAATATAGAAGTGACTAGATAAATAAGAGTGCACGCTTGTTTGAATGATGGGTCCGGTTGGTAAGAAGCCTATATAATACTTCTATATATTGTAAATATAACATAACTGCTAAATGCAACGAGATAATTTTCCCTAATTTTGTAAATGGCTTGAAACCAAACACTTACATTATTCTAAATTTACCAAATCAAATCAATGTGCCTGCGCCGTGGACGATTAACTGCCCAAGATAGTGTATATTAACCAAGCCAACACTCTTAGTATTGTTTTATATCCACACAATGGTAATGTCAGATGTCGGTATCGGATTGCATTCAAGATGAAAAAATGTTAAATAAATAACATACATTATAACAACAGTACGCAAGAGAATCGTATCTTTACACACTTGTAAAAACAAACACTCAACACATCACTATTGTGGCATTATGGAATCAGAATTTACCATACAGAAAGATGGACGACTTGAACCAAAAACACCGGATAATTAGTTGTTTAGGTTTCAATAAAAATAAATATTTTGATATATAGGGTCAAAACTTAGCGATATTCTATATGTAACCAATCGTTTAGTTGTTAACGATGGATTGCATCAGAACTCATTAATTCAATAGAATATCATGCTGTTTATCGATATTAGTTCAATTCGATTCTTTGCTTGTATTTCATAGTTGATAATTTCAAACAGACGGTGTCGTTGGAGTTGTCAACTGGGGCGTATTTATTTCAAAATTAAATGGAAAAAATATTAACAAAGCCAGTTAAGTTTACTTTTTTATTTTAATGATAATGGTAAAGCAGCTAACTTGATCGTATTATTTAAACGGATCAAAGGAAAAAGCGGAGATAGTAACACACTTGTTTTACAGTTATATTATATTATTGTGAAACTACAACAAATCACTAGAACACATGTGTAGCATGCCAACCGTTGCAATATTCACTTTTTTAAAATTTATCTTTGTATTCAATCTTCATACATTTTTATTGTATATAAAAACATTGAACATTGCAACGTTTGGCATAGTTTTGTATTTATTGGTTTTGCCTAGTTAAACGACGACTTAATTGAAGTATTTACACAAAAGTCCTGATGTACTCAATGAATCAGTAGACGCCATCGCGAAAAGAAACTGATAACCATGTGTAAGCAAGACATATATAAGGACATGTCTCCAAGGCAGAACATTGATTTGTGACGTGATACCATATATACTCAGTAATTGTGTTTTCGTCTTCATTAGTGTTCATGGTAGCCATTCGGGACTAATTCTCGTTCTAATGTGTCAGATCTGGTGTTATATTACTGCCACCAGTCTGTCGACCAGTGACATAAATGCTCCGTTGAATATTTATCATCAATATCTAAATCTTAATAGAGTAGAGGATTTATACAGTGTATCCACAGTAAATGCTAAGACAATCAAGCCTATTTTTCTCCACTTTGTTTATTTTCTCAGAGTCCGCCGCTTCATATAAATTGGTAAAGCCCAGGTCATACTTTAATTTATATAGTTTATACACACGATAGCTACTAAATAAAATGCAATAAGATACTTTCTCACAATTTTGTAAATGGCTTGAAACGAAATCTTAACAAGCCAACAATAAACAATGCCCACAATAAAATGCCATCTGTTAGCGTTACATTGAAAATAGGATAAAAGAGTTAAATAAAGACAATGATAATATATAACAATACACGAGAGAATCCTAACATTAAAACATTGTCAAAACAGCGGACCAGCATATCACTCATTATGGCATTATGACGTCTGAATTCGCCATAAATATAACGTTTAATACGTTGTATCTCTACAAAATAACTTGATATTCTGAGTCAGGTAAGGTATGAATGATGTTGTTTGCGATGATTTTCAGAATGCCACATTAATTTTATAGCATATTGCGTTGCTTATCACAATTCATTCAATGTATAAGCAAACCCGTTTAACTTTTATTTTGCTTTCTTTATCTTAATAAATATATACATATAACAGCTACATTGAGCGTAGTATTTCAACGGAATACTTGAAAGGTCAATGATAATATAATACCCTAGTTTGACACTGATAAAATTATTATTGTACTAACGTAAAACTACAGTCAAGTAAACCAACACGTTTTGTATTAATTGTTTTCCCCAATTAAACGACGGTTTAATGTACAAAATATACACAAAAGTAAAGATGTACTCAATTACAATGGAGGCACCAAAGCTGAAGGAGAATAATATTTAAGTGTAATTATGACGGATATAAGGACATGTCTCCAAGGACGAACTTTTGTAACGTGATTACATATAATTGTGTTTTCGTCCTTATTAATGTCTATAGTTGCCATTCGGGACTAATTCTCGTTCTAATGTGTCAGTTCTGGTGTCTTATTATTGGACAGTCTGTCGACCAGAGACACAAACACTATGTTGAATATATAAATCAAGCTCTAAGTCACAATAAAGTAGGGGATATATACTGTACACACAGAAAAAATGCAGAGACAATCAAACCTGCTTTTCTCCACTTTGTTTATTTTCTAATTTTCTCATAACATTGGTTACACTGTTGTTCTGTTTGAATACAGTGCTAGGTCTTTCAGCAATGTAACACATGGACTATTAATTATACTTGACGTTAATTTTTACTTTAATTAAGAAAATATTGTTGGTATCTTAGTTTAAACAATATTTTATTCACATAAGCACATATATTCAGAATACATTTAACAATGAAGCAATAAAGTCATCCATCTAACGCAATATGTGGAAAGGATACAGCAAACAAGCTTTTGAAGCTTGTGTGAATCTGCTTCCGTGACAGTTATTTTACTTCCCATTATAAAAACACCTTTCATTAGATATTTGCTCACATTAGTCGTAAATAAACGCCATAATATTGTGACACAAATGAAACTATACATTACTTTGTCAAAGATGTTGAGATCATGTTGAATGTTTCAACTACATTGCATATATGTCAAAATTGTCTGTTACAGATTGGACATGATCTACAACTAATAAAACACATTTACATATATCTTTTCGATGAATTTTGCTATATGTTCAATACAAAATAAGATCTAGGTGGCTTTTACAGTGAGACATTAACTCTCATACGCCTGCATTATACCAACAACAGAGGCAAAGACATGGCGTTATAGCAACGTTTGAATGTTTATTTTATGGTGTAATGCATTTTATAACATGATGTCATAGTCTTTTCTTGTAGTTCACGACAGAATCTTCAAAAACAAATTTAGATAACTACTGATTTAAAGTGATTTGTTCTAAGAGCGTCGTTCATTTCATTCATTCATTCATTCATTCATTCATTCATTCATTCATTCATTCATTCATTCATTTATAAGTCATTGTCAAATAATACACATTGGTAGTCCATTACGATGAATGGCGAGTTTTGAAATTGATACCCGGGGGTATCCGTCGATGAGTTTTACTGTAAAGTAACTCAATTTAGTTGTTTAATTTAATTAAAAAACTTTTTTTTATATTGGCATTAAGTTAAATACAATTTATCCGATATATACCATGGTAATTAAAATCACCTAATAATTCATATCGAACTTCATAGTTCTGACAATGGATCAGGGTAAGACGAATTTAAAAACAAATTTGATAGTTTTCTATAACCCAATGGAAGCTTTCATTTGTGATTCAGTTTACACATAACCAATTATGTGAATATCGTTTGTTATTGCATCTTTTTCTTTATACCAGGATCTACACACAACACGCATTGACTGTATGTACAATTTACGTTTATTCATCCGTGGCCAAGTGGTCTAAGTCGCTGTCTCAAGATCACTTCCATCTCACTGTTTAGGTCGTGGGTTCGAGACCCACTCGCTCCAAAATATGTATGTGAGAAAGTTTCCAGTTACTTGCGGAAGGACAGTGCTTTTACTCAGTCTGAATCAGTCTGAGGTCTTCCGCCATCAGTTAACTGAATATGCCATATATCACCCGAAATGTGTTGAAAATGGCGTTAAAAACCATTAAAGTCGATAAAAGAAAGCCATTGAAGCAACGATGCTTGAGGATATTTTAGATCACAATGTATGATATACATATGGGGATAACTATTTGCGTACAATCAAACATAAATCTACTGACAAACCACGTCAAACGCGCCTAGATACAATGCAAGTTAAGGACATTAGACAAAATACTGTATATACATAATTGTAATACAACCTACGAAAATGTGTTTGTCGATAGCATTTCTGTCTATCAATCTAGGAGTCTTGAGATCGAATCGCTGGTACCAAATTCCTAAATGCTTTGAATAATCGACCGGTCATCCTCATTTTCATTGGCATATGTCCGCTTATAACGATAATGTTGATATAATGAATGTTTTGTATGACTTCAAACAATAAATCTTTTTACTTAATACAATCCACTAGTTAATAGTTAAGCTTCATTCATATGTCAATCTCTCTTTACTATACAATCACTCATATGATATAGTGCATGTGTCGATTATTCAGATTTGAATATATAAACATTGAAATAAACACAAATTATACTACATCTAGCCAGAAGGCGTCGAACTCATTTACATTTAAACATATATTGTCATTGATTTGACACTGTTAGCTCTGTTGTATAACCAAGTGATGTTTTATTACTAATGATAAAGTTGGCGTTATTTATTTGAGAATTATAAACGTCTGGCGGGGTAGCTGTTACATGTGAAAATGCATTTGTTATGTTGACCGTTGTCTGTAATTGTGTCTGGAACATAATGTATGTTGTAGACGCAGATAAACGTCTAATAATGGCCTGAAAAATTACAATGTTATTTATCATTTTCACAAATATGTATGTAATCGGTTACCATCATTATCAATTTATAAGAGTAAAATTGGATAAAATGAAATTTTATAAGCAACAACGAAGAGAAATATCAGACTTAGTTCTATTGATTAATTGAATGGAATGATCCTCGTGACCACTCGTTTCAGCTAGTTTTAGATTATTTTGTTTGCATATCTTAATATAACCTTAATATTAAACGGTATATTAATATGTTCTATTAGAAGGAAAAGCGTATGAAGACTTTTTCATGTTTATTGAAAACAGCCTTTTGTGATGATGTTAATATAGCAAAATAAATTCTTCAATTATTTTTTGATTTTTTCCAACCATCTATATAAAGGCTGTTTAGCACCTGGATGTGATAATACAATATCTTTGTGAACAAACGTCAAACAAAATAAGGTATCGTATCCGACCGTTGATTAGAGACGCTATATCGGCTATTCTCAGTGTCGATATATATTATACAGGATTCTATTTGCATAATAATATTTCGATTTTAATGTTAAAGAAAAAAAAAAATTTAAAATGGATAAAAAGACAGCAATTAAATAATGATATTAGGCCTTCGCATCGTCATTCTGGCTCTTTCTAAGAGGTACCAATTTTAATACGTTGTATAAAGGATCAAATTGAAACCAAATTGAAATCATGTGACTCGTTAAATACGCCATGAAATATGATGTTGCAATTTTAAGTGGGCAATCTATTTTAGTCTAACATAGGCGCGTAGTTCAAGAGCCTTGCTAAATATTCTTGGTCTGTCTTTAATGGGATATAAATATATAAGTATAGGTTGGTGAGTGAAAACCATTAAAACAATAATACAACCGTGTCTAATGGAGACAATAATAATGTTTAACATATTCCTTTTAGGATATTAGAGGTCATTGAATAAACGCTAAAACCACAGCCACGTTATTAGAGGTAACGGGAATATTTACCCTGGTTACAAATACTAGAAATATGGCAGGACGATATTGTGGTACCTGGGGGTAGTTCCAAACATTTTTTGTATTTGGCTTGTTAATTTTGCTTCCCTTTTAATGTTAAAACAGTGATTTGTCAAACCTGTTTTATATATTTGATAAAATCTTAGATTTTAACGCTTAGTATCAACTCAATTGGTTTCTATTTAAACTGAACATGTACTTACAGTTTTACAATTTGATGCGATCTAGATTGATACTTTATACTTTTTCGAATATTTTAGTATCATCTTTGTTTTTATACGATTTATTTTCAATGTGATTATATGGAAAACAATCAATTTTTATTATGACCTAGCCTGGATCCACCACTTAGCAAAAACTGTTTCTACGTCACGTTCACCCATGCTAACGCAGTTTTAGTTACTTTTTTCCATTTTGGTAATTGGACTTTCGTGTTTGACATCAACGTTTTCTGACAGTGATTTATTATGTTACTAACAGCTTGTTGTTCATTTTCTGTAGGATCAAATGTGAGCTAAAAGCTCTATCTCATAGAACCCTACAGCGAAATCACATTTTCTACTTTTATTCATTTTGTAGTATGGACATAATAACACGTTTTCTCTTACATTTTTGCCAAACATTTATATGATAGTTACGTTAGAGGATCAGTGAATTTAACAGCGTTATTTAGTTGTGTCTTATCATATTTATCTATATTTACTGCTCTTAAATACTGAATATGCTACTTGGGAAGAAATGAGAAAGTTACGACTCGATATTTATACATTACATTGTTTTATAATATCTTAGTATGCGCTATTATAAGCAACTTGGATATTTACTATGATTCGTTTGTGAATAGCATTCTAAGATATATAAAAGCACTTTTAATGGTATAATGTTTTAATGTTACATTTTTCTTTGTTTCAATAGATATAGTTTTGGCAATACGGGGTTAGTAAATAATATGAGCATGCTTTATTGAAAACAAATGTTTAATTCAAATTTAAATTTTTGAAAAATCCTGATATATTTGGACCCTTTAAAGGAGAATCTATCGTCCAAATGAATAAATATAATAACGCTGAATCATAATATAGGGCGATTTGTAAGGCACCACGGTATGTAAGGTTGCTGCTGTCATTCAGAAGCATAGAATTCAACCACGTTGTTTGTTCCAAATGTTAAATGTTAAACGTCCCTTGTACGGTATCCAGTGCGGTTCATCGCGGTATTTTGATTAAAATAAGAAAAGTCGAAACAATGAACTGCGATGGTGGAAGATCGAAAATAAGATGGTGAAAAGTAAAAAACTATCATGCTGAAAAGTCGGACCAACGAAACTACGATGGTGAATAGTCAAAACTACGATGCTGAAAAGTTGAAATAATTTCGTTGTTTCATTGTTTCGACTTTTCACCATCGCAGTTTCGTCTGCTCACCATCTTAGTTTCGGCTTCTCACCATCGTAATTTCGTTGTTACGACTTTATTCCATCGTAGTGTCGATGTTTCAACTTCATTGCTTTGTAGATTCGTTGCTCCATTATTAAGATTTTACTTAAAATAAGAAATAGACCCAACGGAACATCATACCCGTACGACCCCTTTAATTGCCCTGAGCAATACTATATTATTTTCATTTAAAAAAAAT
This sequence comes from Panopea generosa, assembly GCA_029582155.1. Taxonomy (NCBI): domain Eukaryota; kingdom Metazoa; phylum Mollusca; class Bivalvia; order Adapedonta; family Hiatellidae; genus Panopea; species Panopea generosa. The sequence goes on along the minus strand of CM055910.1, from coordinate 49,209,152 downwards.
GCTTGTCAGTGGCTTCTATTTAATCTTTCAAGATAATTGTACACTCTCCATCATATTGTTGTTTATATCTCCATGTGCACCAGACTTGCATTTTAATGTTTACTTTTAATACCGATAGTAGAATCGGGCGACTGTATCATTAGTGTAATAGCATAGCAAAGCTCCGTAACGTAAACTGACAAGTGAAAGTATCGTTTCCAAACGTCCATTATATGTTGAAATACATTACAGGCTGCAGTTCATCTACAAGAACAATACATTGATAGATTTGTTCAGTTTCTGGACTATACGCATTACAATATGATGATATATTGATTTGAAATATTAATATTTATATATCTGATTTTATTAGCTCATTTCGTAAATCTAATATATTTGTCTAATACATGTACCGACGTTATCATTATATAGGATTTAAGATTTGCAAGTCCATTCAATATAAAGCAGCATACAAAACTTCTCTGAAGTCTACACTGTTAATGTAAAAATATATAAGAACAATGAAACATTTATTCAATCCATTTAATTTCTTTCAGCCATTTCCATTTAGCTCTTGATAAGTTTATATAATCGGTGTCACTGGAGTAATAGTCTGTTGGATATTCTTTTTAAAAGGTAAATTTGTTGTATGGTGTGTAGTTTCGCTTTCAACAACTTTTCAGTAATATCGCGACGGTGTCTACTTGCGGCAGTATCCTAAGCACTGTCGCACTGGAGTATCATACCATAGACACATGGTAGAATACCCCCACACAGTCGCATTATACTGACACCAGGCCTACTAGACCTTGAACTATCCTCTTAAAACTGTGCGCAAAGGAGGAATAGTCTAGTACTATTTTTTAAGTCTTTGGTATGACCTGGGCAGGGATCGAACCCACATCCTTTCGCCAATAAGACGGATATTCTATCACTAGACCACCGCTGCGATTCTAAAACCAACTAAATGATAAAATATATAACTAAACCCGGCTCGTTTAACATTCACACTAGCCCTAATGATAGTACAATTACATAATGTATAAAAATTGTCACAATGTATTTAGGAAATGACGTATTAAGATAAAGTATCCATATACGCATTAACATAATCATCTCAGTGGATATTCAAATTCTCTAAACGATCCAAATGGGATTTGAGAAAACTTTTAACGGAAAACATTAAACAAAGCAACTGTGATATTGTCAAAGCTAAGTGACAATATAGAAACAACTATATCATTATTAACAGTCCCATATGTATCGTAACCATCCCATGTAGACTAGTAAAACAAAACGTTTAAAAGCGTTTAATTAGCTCTTTACGAATTCCGAACTGAGCACATGTATGATAATTCATTCCACTACAGACAGCATGTCAGGAATAGTAATTGTTTAATCGACAACAGTTCCCGTATAAACGTTGGGATAAATTGAACCCCAGGGTGTGCTAAACAACTGTTAAGAGATGCGACTATACTCTTGATATCACATATGTATCAATACCGGTTTGATATCGGCAGCAAACAGAGTTTCTAAACTACGGAGGCGTTGATTATATTGAATATTATGTCGGCATTCACGGGTTTAAATCTAAATATAAAGGAATCGCCTAGGAAATAATAACTGATTTAACAGAATTAGTCCTGGAGCAGACATATGTAAAAAAAAAATCTCACGTATCACCACAAATCTTTTGTACTGGAGGTCTTGCAACATCTCTTGGGCATCTAACTAACATAATATGAAGTCAAAACCTTTCTGTATAGACGGTGCTACGTGTATTTTTATAAACTTCATGTAAACATGCGCTCTTCGACTAAATCGGAAAATCGAATTTTCGATTTTATCAATTCTTATATAATTTATCTTTTTGTGGTTTTAATGACTAATATATATTGAAAAGAGGTCAACATGTCAAAATAAAATAGTTATCTACACACTATTTCTCGATTCTTCTGAATGCATAAAATCTATAAATTCACTATATAACATCCTCCTAAAACACCAATTCACAAAATATTATTATTCTTACACAGAACCATCTTATATCTAAAATTTCAGACTCACGTTAAAGTATACGTTGCAATAGTGTGATGGATAATAATAGTATACTTGTATATTTATTACTGCATGCCGTACAATCACTTTGTGTCTTTTCATTTATTTTATCTCTTTTGTATCGATCGTGAAACTAGTTCTATCAGCTTAGGCAACGCAGGCGCTAGTGTGGCATACTCAGTTACTCTGCTGAGTAACATTTGAAATCAAAGTCTAAATAAAAAAAGATAGAAGCAATATAAAAAAACAAGTGAAGGACTGGAGCTAGGGACAATACCACCACAAATGTGTTCTAAGTAAACCAAATGAAGCATAAGAATGTGAAAAATCATTAGAAGCCACCATTAATTTAAACTTCTATTTATAAAATAAAATTCATGTGGAGGCTCCGCACCCTCACTAGTGTAAGTGGGATTCCACCTCGAACACCTTCCCCGAGTAACTTCCAAATTTGTCATGCTACGCCTCCGCAACTCACGCACGAATTATTTCTGGATATTATATAATCAGTACTTAGTCTAAATGTATATACGTATATGCAGAAACAGTTTCTTGGAGAAATTGTAGAACAAAGTGGAACAAAATAAGAAAAATTCTGCCTAACAAAGGCCTTAAAACAATAAAACAGAAATAAAGATTTCTTTCCTTGACTAACATTTAAACTCATTTGCGTATAATGAGTTATGGAATCCCAGACATGTGCAATATATCAGCAGAAAACAAACATGTTGTGGTATTCTATTCATTAGATATATATTATTAATATTAAGCATTTTCCGCTAAGTTAAATGACAGGTAAGTGACATCTCACGAGCAGACATTTAACTTATGTGATGCATTATAAGCCGTAAAAAAGTCTGCAAGTGTAACGGGTAGATGTTCTGTTACTCCTGGCCTGTTCATTGTCGCTTGGTGCCATCAGTACGTGATTGTATGTTTTAAAGAACGCAACAGTCCGAAATGCCTAAAGGTAGAATAGTCCTATATACTAATATACGAAAACTTATACAGCGTGCATAGCCATTCAAAATTAGCATTACAAGAGACTATCGCTATAAAATTAATTGACATAAAATATATACATCTATCACAGATTATACATGCTTTATATAAAAATAAGAAGTATAGTATATAGTATAATACACTGTAAGAATTGAGACAGCGGCGCTTAACTTGGCTCTAGGCCTAAAAATGTTTTAAAATAACTTTTTTTAAATCGTGAAAGAAAGAAAATGCAAATGCATCGCTTTATAGTCAAAAGCTTTTTTAAAACATATTTTAAAAGATCAGTTATCACCCCAGATCATATCTTGCATGACCTGATAAGCACCGATTTCTCCACATAATATAAAAATAAGTTGTTTTACATTATTGATATAAACTATTTCTACGTTTTTTGTAGTATTGTAAACAGGTTTTGGCACATATGTTTATCATATCTTTATTGGAAAAGAGAAACTTCATTTTATAACAGTGATCAAAATTATTAAAGTTCGTATCTATGCTCACTGCTTAAAGCATCAGATCTGTCCTAATATCTTGATAAGTGGCACATTTTAGAATAGCATGACATTAATCTTCTATAGCATTATTACAGAAAGGACATAATCGGTCATTCTCATTAATATCGACCAGTTTCTAGTTTTAATGGCACAACGCCACATCTGAATTTTGCAAACGCTTATCTATGTTACAATTTTACAATAATTTTCTGCTTTATAATCAGTTTTAAAAAGCCTATACGTTCTTAATTTGTTACGTCCATTACCACGTATACTAGTTGTTTGATTTACACTTGCTTTCCACTCTGTAATATATATATAGACATCATCTTTTCAATACATTATCAACAAATTTAATGTTGTTAACATTTGAGTATGTATGAGTTTGAAGCAGTAAACTATCGAATTTATTTATAACAGCGAAAATACAATTTATACAAGAGTTATTATCTTTTCGTATCCAAATAAATATTCTCTTATTTTGTCTTGTATCTGTTGTATAGATTTTGTGTACCCAAACGTGAAAATGTGTGATGATTGAGGTAATTTAAAGTTGTTTAAAGATAGACAACTGGTTAATTCGGTGCTAGGGTGTGAACGGGGTATTGTATATTGCATTAACTCTCAGGAACATACACAATAAAACCGACCCTGTTTTTTTTGTTTTCTTAGCTGTGTTCTTTACTTCCAAACAACTGTTTTAACATAACATACATTATGTGATACACCTTAACATTACATAAATTATATTATACACCTTAATATAACATATATTATATAATACATCTAAACATAACATAAATTGTGTGATACATCTAAACATTACATATATTATGTGATAAACCTTAACATAACATACATTATGTGATACATCTAAACATAACGTATATCATGTCATAAACCTTAACATAACATATATTATATAATACATCTTAACATAACATGTATTGTGTGATACACTTTAACACTTCACCATAAAGCCACCACAATAAGTGTCGAATCTGGTGTACGCCAGGATCACTGATTGGTAGTTAAACCAGGAGCCCCATCGTCGATAATTTTAATCCAAAAACGAATTTCTTCAGTTTTGAAAATAAGAAAAAGAGAACGAGTGCAAGGTCTGGTGAGTTCAGGTGTGTGAATAGGATATACTGTTTCACTCTTTCTAGAACTTATTTATAAAATAATAAAAGTTATAGGCAAATTAGGCGTAACATTCGAAGGACACAGCGAAAGAGGCAGCATAGCGGCAATTAATATGTTAAAGAACAATAGTAATATCTGCATGTGTAACGTGAAATATGAACAATAGTATTGTCAAGAACCGGCGCATATTTCGGTAACATTTTCAACAACTCTTTGTCAAACTTTACGCGTCAAAAGGTGATGTTCCGATGAACTGGTGCATTGTTGTGATAATTTCTATAGAGGGGCGTTTTATGCTGGAAGTATTTCTTCAGTTTTTAAAGCACCTCATCAAGATATAGTCTTCCTGTGACACTTCTATCATTCGGTGCTGAATCTTGTTTTGCAATTAAATCTATCATATAACAACTTCTTGGTGCTCTTCTTGTTTTGGCAAGTATATGCTTTTTGCACGTTTAGTTTTTAAAATCGTATCAGCGTGCTTTCTTAAAAGTTTGAAGTTATTTATCGATGTTTCGTCACCAGTAACCACCTTCGCACATTGATTTTGGTCATGTTTCGGAAACATTTTCAATTACTCTTCGCCCAGTTGTATGCATATGTTCAATTGCTCACTGATGAAAGGTGAGATAACCACCGTACAGATATCTTTCTATCTTTTAAAATACGATTATATCACGTTTCAATTTGAAAGAGATGATGAATGTTAGAAAAGTGCACCAAACACGTAATTCGGGTTTTCGAAAGCTATTGATATATGGTTTGTGGATATTTCAGATGAATCAAAAGAGATAACTGTCGCCAACAGTGCACTCTTGTTGCTTCCATACGAGTAAGACATCTTTATTAATTACTTAATATGTGATAACAAATATAACCTGCTTGTAAACATATTCGATATTTAACAATGATAAATGTTCAGGCGCTGACGTCTCAGTACACAGTGATGTCATCTTTGGGCCACGGGAACATGATTCTTACGGCAAAAAAGTACTGCGTTGTTCGGTTTAGTATATTTTCAAAGCGGTTCAAAAAGATTTTTTTTCAGATATGAATAAACAAAGTCTAGGCTAAAATATACAGAGATGAGACTGCACTGGATCCACAGGAACTGAGTTGTATTTTATTTTAGAAGGCAAATGAAGTTTGAAACAACCATTGACTGCTTTTTAATATAAACTGAAGTAACTCCACTGTATTTAAAAAAAACAAGCTGGTCAACATGCCAGTTAATCTGCATTTTTTGGTAGAAGTACATGGACTGGAAAAAAACTAATTTTTAAAAAAATGTGTAAATGTAAAATAAAAGTTATAGTGAAACAGGCAGTCACTTTTCCATATTGAATATATAGCAACATATGACTGTGTAGTCAAACCTTATTTCTTGTAATGGTGATGCTTATTAAGCATCAAACTACCATATAAGTGTCTTTGATGCATTATTATATGTTATCTCGACTTAATGTAACACATTTGCAAGTACATTCGTGTTAGTAGAATTGAGCATTATTTCAGCAATTGATACGATACAATTAAAACCACAGTAGTTTTCAAGATTATTTTTATCATAGGCAACTGATGGTGGTAAATACCATCTTGATCAGAGCTCAACCGTATAAATATTTTTAGCCAATTCATTATTTTAATTTGTGACAAAGCATCATGAACACGGGTACAGATGTACCTTTAAATCAGAAATATATTTTATACTGTTCATCTATTTAAATGAATCTCACACAGTAATCTATGTCGCACCTTGATTTCCCATCGGACATAACAATCAGTCTCAGTGTTCCCCGATTCTACTACATTGTCACTCTGAATCCCTGCTATTTACACTATGTCTGTTATTGGTGTTGGCAATTGTATACAATTACTGACTGTCAATATATGTTTTGCAATAAATGTCGCATTCTTCTTCTGTATCCAATCTTTCACCGAAAATTCTTTGTCTTCGCCTAAACAATGTGGTTGTCCGTGTTTTGCTCGTATATATATTGAGTCAGCTTTGTGTGTTCTAATTGATATTAGTATTTGGCTCTCGACGAAGTATATTACTATTGTGCTTGCTGAAAATCAGACTAAAAAGACCAGGCAAAACAATTTATATACAAAACAAGAAATATGAGTTATGACAAGTTGGGTAACACCGACATTTGCATATACATTAAACGAATATTGTACAGCTTTGATGACTTTGTAAGAAACAAAGAATGACTGCATCGTGTAAATGGTGGAACCAATAAAATACAAATGTCTTGTGTCTCTCCTCAAACAAGCAGTGTCAAAACTTATTTCACCCAAGATTGTTTGCAATGATATGAATAATACTAAAAGAAAATAGTATGGTTATCACTCAAACTCAAAGCTTTGTCACATGTTTATATATTTAAAAAAATGTCGTTTGAAGCACTAGAAAGTAGTAAATAGATTGATCTGATAATATATATTCTTTTTTATTTAAAAGACAGTTTCCTTATTTCAATGCTCATTTGTTATTTGAATGACATTATTGATGTATTTTAAGAGCATTTTAATGTTTGAATTGTTAATTTAAATGATTATAAATTGCGGTATGAATTTATTATTTCTGAAGTATACATGAACTTTGTCAACATTGTACTCAATGAACAGGAAAAAAAATACATCTATTACGAAACATGGTCCTGCGATGACATTCCAACACTGCAGATGTGAACACACAATAAAACGTATTTTTTCATATTTGATATGCCAATTTCAAGGAACGAGAATAAATCGAGTATATACGTTTCCGTCAGTCTTTGTGTGACATAACGTCTCAAAATAACGCCATTTTATAAATCGACGTCATTTATATATTCGGGCAAGTGGTGCGAGAGCCGAGTTGTCCAGAAATCACCGAGCGGTGAATCGGAGGTATTTTTACACAAAGTTAATATCGCAAATATGTCATGAGTTTATAACACTCCCGCATCGTAAATTATATCATATAAAATATGTTGCCAAGTTGGAAAATCTTATGTCTGTTTTAGTTTAATTGTGTACATATGTTGAAAATGAAGCCTCTGTCTTCACTAAACCGTGGATTGAATCTGACAAATCGGAAACATTAAATATGGTTTCTAATACTTCAATTTTAAGTCCGTAAAATAGGCGTTAATTCCAAAAAGAAAGGTTTCCTTGTTGCATGTAATTATGTTTGCCAAAAATATGTAGGTTTTCATCTGAGCCAATAAGCGTATTTATTTGTAAAGTGAATTATAATATATCATGAGAATACTTTTATTGTAGGAAAACATTTTTGAAAATTCTTAATTTTTGCCACTAATTTTGACGCTTCTTGTATGGTTTAGGGAATAAAAATGAACTTTTGACACGCAAAGTGAGTCAATGTTTAGGTCGTTGATCATATTTCAATTATTATATTTGTTTCCATCTGCATCATTTATCCATCTGTCAAATTTTTTTGCCATTTTCCAAATAGTGTGATTACAAAATTTAATACTGTTCTTGTTTTTTAATGTTTTCATCGCCTTTAGCGTGACAGCAACACAATAAATAATCACATGTGTATGATTTCCCAACAGCCATCTTAACCAAATAATACTTCTAATGGTATACAAAACCACTTGTTATTACATTGATAAGATAGAGCAAAATGAAAGAATATTAGATTTATTAAGCGAAAGTACTGGCATGCATAAACATGCATATATAATATAGGTAATTAATTAACATGATCCAGTGATCTGGTGTGCAATTGGCTAATGACTATTTACCTCTCAAGTCCAAACGGGGCCAAAAACTATGTGAAACATTGCCTATGTACTTTATAAAGGACGGTTTTCCTCCTACAACACCATATAATATTCTATATATAACTTGTCATGTGTTTAGATGTTCAAAAGGTAAGTCATTGAATAGAATAGTGGTTATGCATGACGAGGTTCTAATAAACAAATAAATTGATTCACGTCTATATTATCCACTGTAGACACTTTTATAAAGACACATAGCAGATAAAATAAAGATGTACTGCTTCACCAGACTTCAAATGTTCCCAGAGGAGTAACGCCGACTTAAGCATCATATGCATCCCTTGTTTAAACACTTTATCTAATCATGAAAGCATTCAAGTTACGTTGTGCACTCTATGGTTATGTTTATGAACCGTACACCTATACATTAATAGCATTATTATGAGTATGATGTGCTTCTGGTAAAGTATATTGCTATGTGTTTTATTTTAAACAGTTACTGGTGTACTATTTGGATGACGAATAAATATGGAGTATTTTGTGCAGGGCGAATAGTTCGTTAAAATATACCAACGCTTAAATGTCTATTTACGTTCGTCTTGGTTTTAATATTTTATTACAACCAACAATACTCATTTTCCCAAACAAATAAACTCTGTTTGCACAATTATCTAATGAAACTTATATCGATTGTATTTAAACACTTTATAATAAACTTACAACATTCAATGGTTAGTAAATTCATATTTTCAACGCAACTTTGTATGTTCATGTCAATTATAATTTGTTAGCTCTCCAGAGTAATTCTGGTGCACTTTTATGAGATCAAGTTCTCTGTTTATTTTAATTCTAATATATATATATCATAGGGTTTTGTCTCCAGAGTAATTATGGTGCACTTTTATGGGATCACGTTCTCTGTTTATTTTAATTTTAATATATCATAGGGTTTTGTCTCCAGAGTAATTATGGTGCATTTTTTATGGGATCATGCTCTTTGTTTATTTTAATTTTACTATATATATCATAGGGTTTTGTTCAAACGAACGGAATATTATTTTATTTGTTGTTTATCACAAACTATAGAATTCTGAATCTTGTTTAATTCATAGTTATTACGGTTTTCGATGACATGGTTTGATGTATGTATCGTGTGTATTCATAACCAAGTGTTTGTACGCGGATATAAATGTGTTTGATATAATTAATTGTTAACATCCCTGAGAAAAAAACACAATAAAAGGCACTAATTCATATCTATTATGAGATTTCAATTCAAATGCAATCGTTGATTCCACCTAAATATTCCTTTATTGAACAAGGTGATAATTTAATAACGCGTCTGCTACTTCAACATCTAATGTCTATTGATATACTTTGTAACAACATGCAAAACATTATGATTCTTTGACGGTAAAACTACGTAACATTGTAAAGTCAACCGATGTAATGTTCAATTTACATAATCTTGATTATAAACACAACATGGTTTATTTGATTCATGTTCAACTATTTTGGAGTGTGGATGTTACTACTTGTACTAGACCGATTACATTATATACTGTTCTGTACTGTACATTGTTCAAATGATAATAGGGTGACGATAAAGTCTAATTATCCTGATTTTATTTGTCTATTATACTTCATATAGTTGGTGATCTCGACAACGTGTGTTATATCCTTAAAGACAATAAATGTACACACTGTTTATACAAAGAGGGTTTAAAGTTTTGCTGTATACTTTTATGGTGTCCTTTTTTATTTGTCTTGAAAAAAAAACTAAACTACTCGACAATATATTTTTAGTTCATATTTTTCATATCGATATATTGCACTTTTCTTTTGACAACTTGACTTGTATGTTATTTGCATACCGGACAGATATTTCCGTTTATATGGGTACGGGGTAATGCCATTCTCAATATAGTTATTGTGAAACTTTCGAACATAAAACGGTTGGCCCTTGTGATGAAATTTTCCATTCGAACATAAAACAGTTGGCCCTCGTGTTGTAATTTTCCATTCGAACATAAAACGGGTGGCCCTCGTGGTGAACTTTTCCATTCGGACATAACACGGGTGGCCCTCGTGGTGTAATTTTCCATTCAGACATAAAACAGATGGCTCTCGTGGTGTAATTTTCCATTCGAACATTAAACTGTTTGAGTCTTGGAATACAATAGCATACCCGAACATCAAACCAATGAACGAGTTTTATAGTATATGCATAAGTATGTAAAATAAAAGACACTCACCATATATCAACACTTTTTCAAAGTACATGGAATAATTACTTTATCATTTATACTGAAAAGCGGATAATGAACAACAACAATCATTTATGTTTTGTTGCTACGTGTAAAGTATACGTTCAGATATAAATTGTACTATAAAAACAATATTCTAACAAAACTGCATTATTATTTACAAAAACGGTTTGTTTAAGATATATGTAAAATCATTATTAAACTGGTTGATGTACAAAAATAGCATCTCTAAATTTGACACATAACAGGTTGATATCCCCAGCTGATGTTCTGTTCTATTGGTATAATATGTAACATGAACAATGCAGATACCAACGCTTATGCCTTAACCATAAATATTAACATTACATCAAGATATTAGCATTACAGTTGCTTTGTAACAGTGAATTAAAAGAATTATATGTAACTGTCATAAATAACCAATTCCAAACGTACTATTACATGTTGTGTAAGGATTTATCATTGTATTACATATATTCCTATCTAATTTATTGTTATATTTTATTTTGACGAAGCGAGAGTTACACTTACTCAAGGTCAAGAAACGATTTGTCTGTATTTAAAGCTGATAAATTCTTTATTCAATATTGTCAATCATACAGGTGTTAGCTATTTTGGTAGCAGATGTTATATCGCCATTGATAACGTTATGTCACTCTGGGGTTAGTTGAAAGGTACTTGTTACACAAGGAGTGGTCGGACAAATCAGTTATGGGTTATTACTTGGGTCTCGAAGGTAGTTGTAAGAATTAAAAATCATATTTTTATGGAATTAGAGAATGAGTTTGGGATTTCAGTATTATTTAAGTTAGTGACGGGTTTTGGAGTTATGGAAATTAGAGAATTGTAGTTGCTATGTAGGCTAACTGTCTTGGTTGTTACCAACATATCATTTAATTGAATACTATTTTATTACAAATTTTACATGTTCAAAACATCAATTTGTAGCACTTATAACGAATAAAATGCAAAAGAGTTGGGCTTCACGATTTAACAACATGAGTTACAACCCTCACCCCAATGCGTCAAAATGCACATACAAAGTGACGATATTTTTTATATACAAACACATATACTTTCGAACAAGCATATCACTCACATCTACACCCATACAAGCACGTTCATTTGCACTCACACGCCAACATCTTATATACTTATGCATCGAGTTTTAGTAAAATAACAACATGTTAAAACTAATTATCTTGTGATTATTTTAATCCTCCAAACAGTGCCTGATGCGCAGTGTTACACAGTTGCTCTATGAAAGACCATCCGGACAAAAGTTTCCACATGGAACGCGTGGTTCAGCGGTAAAGCATTGGTCCCAAGATCGGAGGAATAGCTGCGGACGTGTATCCTTGACAAAGACACAAGAGGACTTATAGTGTGTATTGTCTTAATAGTAAACACACAATCGATGTGAAATGGTATACAAAACCACTTGTTATTACATTGATAAGATAGAGCAAAATAAAAGAATATTAGATTGATTAAGTGAAATAACTGGCATGCATAAACATGCATATATAATATAGGTAATTAATTAACGTGATCCAGTGGTCTGATGTGGTGTTGGCAAATGAGGTTTTACCTCTCGAGTCTAAATGGGGCCAAAACTATGTGAAACATGTCCACGGTTCATTGCCTATGTACTTTATAAAGGACGGTTTCCCTCCGACAACACCATATAATATTTTATATATAACTTGTCATGTGTTTAGACATTAAAAAGGTAAGTCATTGAAATGAATAGTGATTATGCATGACGAAGTTCTAATAAAACAAATAAATTGATTCACGTCTATATTATCCACTGTAGACACTTTTATAAAGACACATAGCAGATGAAATAAAGATGTACTGCCTCACCAGACGTTAACTGTTCCCAGAGGAGTAACGCCGACTTAAGCATCATATGCATCCCTTGTTTAAACACTTTATCTAATCATGAAAGTTTCCAATTTACGTCGTGCACTCTATGGTTACATATCTATGAACCGTACAGCTATACACAAATAGCTTTGTAATGAGTATGATGTGTTTCTGGTAAAGTATATTGCTATGTGTTTTATTTTAAACAGTTACTGGTACTATGTGGATAAGGAATAAATATGGAGTATTTTGTGCAGGGCGAATAGTTCGTTAAAATATACCAACGCTTTAATGTCTATTTACGTTCGTCTTGGAACAAGGGAGTTTATATTTTATTAAAACCACCAATACTCATTTTCCCAAACAAATAAACTCTGTTTGCACAATTATCTAATGAAACTTATCTCGATTGCATTTGGACAGTTTATAATAAACTTACAACATTCAATGGTTAGTAAATTCATATTTTCAACGCACCTTTGTATGTTCATGTCAATTATAATTTGTTAGCTCTCCAGAGTACTTATGGTGCGCTTTTATGAGATCATGTTCTCTGTTTATTTTAATTCTAATATATATATCATAGGGTTTTGTCTCCAGAGTAATTATGGTACACTTTTATGGGATCACGTTCTCTGTTTATTTTAATTTTAATATATCATAGGGTTTTGTCTCCAGAGTAATTATGGTGCATTTTTTATGGGATCATGCTCTTTGTTTATTTTAATTTTACTATATATATCATAGGGTTTTGTTCAAACGAACGGAATATTATTTTATTTGTTGTTTATCACAAACTATAGAATTCTGAATCTTGTTTAATTCATAGTTATTACGGTTTTCGATGACATGGTTTGATATATGTATCGTGTTTATTCATAACCAAGTGTTTGTACGCGGATATAAATGTGTTTGATATAATTAATTGTTAACATCCCTGAGAAAAAAACACAATAAAAGGCACTAATTCATATCTATTATGAGATTTCAATTCAAATGCAATCGTTGATTCCACCTAAATATTTCTTTATTGAACAAGGTGATAATTTAATAACGCGTCTGCTACTTCAACATTTAATGTCTATTGATATACTTTGTAACAACATGCAAAACATTATGATTCTTTGACGGTAAAATCTACGTAACATTGTAAAGTCAACCGATGTAATGTTCAATTTACATAATCTTGATTATAAACACAACATGGTATATTTGATTCATGTTCAACTGTTTTGGAGTGTGGATGTTACTACTTGTACTAGACCGATTACATTATATACTGTTCTGTACTGTACATTGTTCAAATGATAATAGGGTGACGATAAAGTCTAATTATCCTGATTTTATTTGTCTATTATACTTCATATAGTTGGTGATCTCGACAACGTGTGTTATATCCTTAAAGACAATAAATGTGCACACTGTTTATACAAAGAGGGTTTAAAGTTTTGCTGTATACTTTTATGGTGTCCTTTTTATTTGTCTTGAAAAAAAACCTAAACTACTCTACAATATATATTTAGTTCATATTTTTCATATCGATATATTGCGCTTTTCTTCTGACAACTTGACTTGTATGTTATTTACATACCGGACAGATATTTCCATTTTATACCGGATACGGGGTAATGCCATTCTCAGTATAGTTATTGTGAAACTTTCGAACATAAAACGGTTGGCCCTTGTGGTGAAATTTTCCATTCGAACATAAAACAGTTGGCCCTCGTGTTGTAATTTTCCATTCGAACATAAAACGGGTGGCCCTCGTGGTGAACTTTTCCATTCGGACATAACACGGGTGGCCCTCGTGTTGTAATTTTCCATTCGAACATAAAACGGGTGGCCCTCGTGGTGAACTTTTCCCTTCGGACATAACACGGGTGGCCCTCGTGGTGTAATTTTCCATTCAGACGTAAAACAGATGGCTCTCGTGGTGTAATTTTCCATTCGAACATTAAACTGTTTGAATCTTGGAATACAATAGCATACCCGAACATCAAACCAATGAACGAGTTTTATAGTATATGCATAAGTATGTAAAATAAAAGACACTCACCATATATCAACACTTTTTCAAAGTACATGGAATAATTACTTTTTCATTTATACTGAAAAGCGGATAATGAACAACAACAATCATTTATGTTTTGTTGCTACGTGTAATGTATACGTTCAGATATAAATTGTACTATAAAAACAATATTCTAACAAAACTGCATTATTATTTACAAAAACGGTTTGTTTAAGATATGTGTAAAATCATTATTAAACTGGTTGATTTACAAAAATAGCATCTCTAAATTTGACACATAACAGGTTGATATCCCCGGCTGATGTTCTGTTCTATTGGTATAATATGTTATATGAACAATGCAGATACCAACGCTTATGCCTTAACCATAAATATTAACATGGCATCAAGATATTCGCATTACAGTTGCTTTGTAACAGTGATTCAAAAGAATTACATGTAACTGTCATAAATAACCAATTCCAAACGTACAATTACATGTTGTGTAAGGATTTATCATTGTATTACATATATTACTATCTAATTTATTGTTATATTTTCTTTGACGAAGCGAGAGTTACACTTACTCAAGGTCAAGAAACGATCTGTCTGTATTTAAAGCTATTAAATTCTTTATTCAATATTGTCAATCATACAGGTGTTAGCTATTTTGGTAGCAGATGTTATATCGCCATTGATATCGTTATGTCACTCTGGGGTTAGTTTAAAGGTACTTGTTACACAAGGAGTGGTCGGACAAATCAGTTATGGGTTATTACTTGGGTCTCGAAGGTAGTTGTAAGAATTAAAAATCATATTTTTATGGAATTAGAGAATGAGTTTGAGATTTCAGTATTATTTAAGTTAATGACGGATTTTGTAGTTATGGAAATTAGGGAATTGTAGTTGCTATATAGGCTAATTGTCCGGGTTGTTACCAACATATCATTTAATTAAATACTATTTTATTACAAATTTTACATGTTCAAAACATCAATTTGTAGCAGTAATAACGAATAAAATGCAAAAGAGTTGGACTTCAAGATTTAACAACAGTAGTTACAATCCTCTCCCCAATGCGTCAAAATGCACATACAAAGTGACGATATTTTTTATATACAAACACATATACTTTCGAACAAGCATATCACTCACATCTACACGCATACAAGCACGCCAACATCTTATATACTTATACATCGAGTTTTAGTAAAATAACAACATGTTAAAACTAATTATCTTGTGATTATTTTAATCCTCCAAACAGTGCCTGATGCGCAGTGTTACACAGCTGGTCATCTGAAAGACCATCCGGACAAAAGTTTCCGCATGGAACGCGTGGTTCAGCGGTATAGCATTGGTCCCAAGATCGGAGGAATAACCGCGGCCGCGTATCCTTGACAAAGACACAAGAGGACTTATAGTGTGTATTGTCTAAATAGTAAACACACAATCGATGTGAAATTAATAACTTAAAGTTTAAAACAGTTCCCTTAATAATAAATACAATTATAAATGCATGTAACAACATTGTACACATATATTTAAGATACCACTGCTGCACAGTTTACTACATTATAAATATGATATAACAGTATGTATATATATATATATATATATATATATGTGTGTGTGTGTGTGTGTGTGTGTGTGTGTGTGTGTGTGTGTTAAGAAATAATTACCACTCTATAGATGACACCAGTGCTGCGTTCGGTAAATACGGTTTAATGTCTGGTTCCTTAAGTATAGCGCACTGCGTACTAATATGAGCTTATATCCAGAAAAAAAATGTAAGCTGATGTTAGCAAACGATTTACCGAACTGAATGCAGCCCTTTTATACAGATGTATAACGTAGCCATATCAAGGGAGACAACTGTCGGAAGTCTCCCAATTACAAATAGTGCAGCAGTTATCTTCACAACGCACCAGATAAAGAAGGCATGCCTAGCAATGTCGACTGGTGGATAAAAACAAAAATACAACATAAGGTATAAAACTAATATTTCAATAAGCAATTATCTGTAAACACGTTTGCATGATCAAAACATTACAGGTTACATAAAACTTTTTGATAGTTAAATTTTCATTTTAAAGTTGTGTTATCAACATTCATTGAGGACATGTTAGTTTCTTGGTCTTCTCTGTTATATATTAGACCTTGTATTTACATTTTCCCACCACACCCATGCAAATATATATGTGTGTTGAGATGTGGTGTTATGAACTTCATTTACGTGATATATGTATGGACATTTACTGTTACAAACAATGATAAACCCTAAAATACAAAGGTGCTTATAGATTATTGCATAAAACAATGACGCTTATTTGTAACCATATTTAATGAAGAACTACTTTTTGTGTAAACTAATGAAATAAAAAGTAAACAATTGATAACAGTAACCAAATTCTCCCATCGTTTTCTAAGAAAACAAAAACGTTATCAAATTTTAAAGACTCGTTGCACCTACAAAGATACTAGAGGTAAATTATGCAAAAAAGCAGTCAGTTTGTTCTCAATTGCATTATTTAAGTACTTTTTTCTTTCCAAACTCTATAACATTATCATATATATTAATTTGAAACCACGTTAGCTTCTAGTTTTTCAACTCAAATTCATCTTGACCATAGTTGTTAAAACAAATAACTTTAATAGACCAATGCTAGAATGTGAATAACTTGACAGTTCCTATTTACCGCAAAAACAGTTTTCTTTCGGACGTGATTTTCCTATCCGAATCATAAACCCATAAAATATTCTAATATTGCAAAGGATATCAACTAATAGGAGAACTGATTCAAAATAATTGATCAGTTTGCAATCCGCCACTCAACACGAAATACTTTGATATTGTCTAATTCCGTATTCTCTCACGTTTTTTTCTGACTTTTGTTATATATATAATAATTATACTAATATTAGATGTATTTGAAATGAATCGTTACTGACGTAAATGCAAAGAAACATTTCACATATTCAATATCAAAATATGAAAAAAATAGAATAAAATCGTACGTATTCTTTCTTAACGAAGAACGTGTGCGGTAACTCAGGTTATATATCAAAAGATGTCGTTAATACGAATGTATCAGCAAACCGGCGTGATACCTCTGTCTTCAGAGCTTCCATAAACAGACGAGTAACGAGCTGCTAATAGAATGGACTGAACAATTATCACCTTTTGGAAATATCGATGAAAACATTCATTGTTGTCAACTAGTAAATTCGATACCATGGTAATATATGGTAAATGACGTCCGTTTTAATATTGTTTTAGCAACCAATTTGTTTTGTTTGATTCGTTGACTTGCCTCACTCATTAAACAGTTCTACGAAGCATTCAACAAAGATGCTTGACATCGGAAAGTGCTCCTTATTTTGACAGGATAAATACAGATGCGTAACGCACAAATTGCACAGGTAACTGATTTAGATTTGGTTTGTCATACATCAGTGTTTAATGGCTAACATAATATTTGAGTGAAGAATGAATGAATGAACGAATGAATGATGAATGAATAAATGAATAAATGAATAAATGAATGAATGAATGAATGAATGAATGAATGAATGAATGAATGAATGAATGAATAAATGAATGAATGGACGAACGAATGAATCAACGAATGAACGAACGAACGAACGAATAAATGAATGAATGACACGGCAACACATGAGTAATTAATTTTTTGAGTGTAATGTTAATGAATGTGATGAGGAAAATTATAATAATTATATTAATTAAATATGATTTAGAAACTATTAACAAATAAATAAATGAAAGAATTGATGTTATATACATAAATAAATTTCTATTATATAATTTATGTTATTATTTTAAAACAAATGATAAATCCGACAACGAGCTACATTATAGTGTTCATAAGCTTAATATGTTTTATAACTAGCATTTGGAAATTTGCTTGGTATACCTTCATCTGAATCTTGTCTGGTAAACTTTCATCTGAAACGTGCCTGGTATACATTCATCGGAAACTTACCTGGTAAACAGTCATCAGAAACTTACCTGGTAAACATTTATCTGAAATTTACCTGGTATACATTCATCGGAAACTTACCTGGTAAACATTTATCTGAAATTTACCTGGTATACATTCATCGGAAACTTACCTGTTAAACATTCATCAGAAACTTACCTGGTAAACATTTATCTGAAATTTACCTGGTAAACATTCATCGGAAACTTGCCTGGTATACATTCATCTAAAACTTACCTCGTATACATTTATCTGAAACTTACTTGGTATACATTTATCTGAAACTTGCCTGGTATTCATTTATCTGGAACTTACCTAATATACATTCATCTGAAACTGAATTAGTATACATTCATTTGAAACTTGCTAAGTAAACATTCATCCTCTGTAAAATATATTTTTCCCAACTAAAGCGTTAACACCGCTGTGGTGGTCTGGGATATAGTGGTCGCCTCGCATGATGAAGGTCGTTTTTTTTTATCCTCGACCGGGTCTTACCAACGACTTGAAAAATGGTATTCGAATAGCGCTCAGTATTGAGAGGATAGTTCTACGTCTGACTGGTCCGGTGTCAATATAATGTGACTGGGTGGGATATCTTGCCATGTGTCTGCGGCATGATACTCCAGTGTGGCAGCGCTTAGAATACTGTTTAAAGTAGACACCGTCGCTATAAAAACTGAAAATTTGTTGAAAGCGACACTGAACAACACTAGACAGCATTATTATAACGTGTCACAATGAACACATGACCTTGGGTGAACTATTTTGTGGGTTCCCCAGTGACTTGCCAGCCAATCGGTTACC
Organism: Panopea generosa; assembly: GCA_029582155.1. Classification (NCBI taxonomy): domain Eukaryota; kingdom Metazoa; phylum Mollusca; class Bivalvia; order Adapedonta; family Hiatellidae; genus Panopea; species Panopea generosa. Next base: position 49,189,766 of record CM055910.1, on the reverse strand, counting down.
TCAGATTTCATGTTAAATGAACACGCTTATATAAATGTTTCATTTACTTATCTATTTCAATAACCTCTGCCATGACAACTTTTTTTTCATAGTTGATAAGTCCCGCGTGTGACGCGTGGCAGACGACGAGATATTCCGTATTTGCTAGACAATCCAGAGTAGAAACAAATGCGCAGAAAGATCTCGAGGAAATGTTGGCTAAATTGAGCAACAAGACTGGTATGTACATACGTTTTTTTAAATTTTGGGTTTAACGCCATGTTCAGCACATGGCATACGTATCATAATGGCATATCCATATTTAATGGTAGAGGTCTCTGAATGGATCGGAATAGAACCACCATCCTTTCGCAAGTAACTGGTAGTTTTTTTTTAACACTGAGTAATTACTAGACCCCGTTTCAACACCTTCGTTTGGGAAGCCATATTCGTTGTTTCGGAATTGTATGCAGTATCTGTGCATTCATCCTGGCCCATTCAGTAGGAAATTATCGGATTTAGGACAATTACTGTTGTAGCATTTAGAAAGGAAAGCGATCTATTCGAAAACAACAATAAAATGTTCATAAAATAGCTTTATTTGTATAGTATTATTTAATAATCAGTGTTAACTAAATTTACTTAAAGATATCCGACTAACAAGTGTGTTTCATATTGACGTGCTGAACTTCATATTTGATTTCATTGTTGCAACACTTTCTAGAAGAGATTGGTGAAGTGGAGAAAAATGATATTCAAAGGAAACGAAAACGGAAGTTTTTGGAGTTAGCTCTTCCTTGCGGTACGGTGGCGTTCTTCTGTCTCGTGTACTGTCTAATCTACTTGGTCACATCCGGTCAGGATATCTCACACAGCAGCAAGGTACATGTATGTTGTTTGTCTGATTGTAAAGTAGCAAAATATACTTTTTTTCACTTTTGTTTTCCGTATACTAATTTATTTTAGCTGGATTGCGATGAAAGCTCAGAGCTTATATTAACCGCTTTCGAGCCCGCTTCCTATGTAAAACCAGTACTGAGTGTTGTTTTATGATAGGCATCGGGTCGAGCTGGGAATCGAACCCGCAACCTTTAGCGTGAGCGGCCAACACTCTATACATTACACTGTCGCTCCGCTTATATTCCGTAAATCTAAAGAACAATGCACAGGTTATTTGCGATAAGGAAGGAATAGCAATTGAATAAACCATTTATTACATTTCGCAAATTAAAATGGACACTGCGATGCCACTATTCAACACTAGAATGTATACATACTGAACTAAAGTGTAGTAGTATGTGCATTAAATGCACTAAGCACTTTAATTAATTTTAATGATTTATTCTTTTATATCATAGTGTCATCCGTATACGTTCACATAGAAACAATAAAATCTGCATAAACACAAATGTACATGACTTTTCAGCTATGAGAATGTCAATATTTTATTACTAATATCATATATGCTTATATCACAAAGGTAAATACACAATATATACTCAGCAAAAAACAGAAACGTCCGTCTTTTATAACAGATGAAGCTCTGCCTGTGTTTGTGTTACATGTCTAATATACATATGTATTTTTGCCCTACAAATGTTTAGAATAAAATCATGTTGAGTTTGCCTCATGTACATCGTGTACATAGCGCTTAGTGTCCAGAACATTCATTTCCACTTTTTCCACGTGCACGCTATACATGCAGTCGATGAATTCTTTCGATTTCTTTTGATTTGGAAAATCCCCATATTTCGCAGGCATAATTAAGAGTTGAGCCAACAAAGGCATCAAATAACTGACAGACAGTTTTAGGTTTCAATGTATATTTACGGGTATTTGCCAGTAAAATGTTTAATGCTTTAAGACCCTTTCCAGCCAATGCTTCCTGATTAAGAGAATAGTTACCGGTATAATTGAACCCAGTGCCCAAATAATTAAAACCATTCTCTACTTCTAAATCTCATTAAGATTAGAAAAATAATCATAAAAAAGCTTCTTTACTAATATAATTACTTTTTCTAGATATATTTTTGTTTGAAAAAATCTTCCAAAAATCTTTTGGTTTACCATGACGTAATCTTTCAATATCTTTATTTTTTATATTCGTAACAGCGTTTTTTTTTAATAAGTGTCTTATAAGTTGACTTTAAGTTACACATTTCTATTCTATTTTCATTTCTTTTATATTTATTAAATTTATTTAAGGAACGAGTATACAATAGCTTCGCTTGCTTACATTCAAAGTCAAACCAATCAGCTTTCTTGCTAAACGACTTAACAGTACGCGATTCATTTTTCATTATTATAGTTTTACTAAACAATGGCTGTGCAACGTCATTTATTAACTCTGAAAAGGATGAAACACAATTATTAACCATTTCTCTATTGCTAAAATCAACACCCTGGTAAATTGCATTTAAGAGTGGAAGTTTGGATATAATTCCTCGCCTAAAATTGTCTCTTAAATTATCATTCCATTTTATACTTGTAAAAACATAATCACGCGTTTCTTTTGTTACTACTGTATTACAAACAATTTTAAAAATTAACGCTAAATGATCAGTCCACCCTCAACATACCACTACTCCGTCCCGTCACGCACTGGTCTGCCATTAATGTACAACGTGTTGTAACTAAGCCATGCCGCCTTGTTTTCTCGCTTCGCCGCCTTGAGTCTAGGAACCACAGCCTTGTGTCGCTCAGCAATTTCGCGAGGAAATTGCTTAAATATAAAGAAGTTTGTACCCTTCAGTTCCCTGGACTGCCGTCGCACAATTTCTCGGTCTTGCGTATTGGAACTGCACCACTGGATTTTGAACCCATCCTATGCACACGCTCAAACCGTATTTGTTCTGTGCTATTTTAAGTTTATTAGTCATAGAGTCCCGTAATTTTGATTCAAGTAGCACGGGTGTCTCGTTCGGCTCCTCTGTAATGTTCGCAAAAATTAAATTGTTTCGCATGGACTGCGACTGAACGTATAACAATTCGTCCTGCATGCTTTTCTTGTCCTTTTGTAATTGGGTGAGGTTATCCTGTGCCAACCAAAGCGAGAACTCGATATTGTCAGCCCTATCACAGATTGATGACATTTTGTCATTGTTTTGGTTATAATTGTCATGTACATAGTTCCACAATTTTTTTAATTGCAAATAAAACGAACTAACCTTCTTTTCCAATAAATCCAATTTATTTAAACGTTTGTCCATGCGATTGATTTTAGCATCCATGCTTTTTAAATAATCCATTATGTAAGTATTTGACGGTGGCACTTTAGACTCCGTATCTAACAACGGTGTGCTGCTTTTGTTGAATCCAGCAGCAGCATCAGGAGTAACTACAGCATGTGATGGCAATGACTCGAACACTGAACTATCCATTGTAGAGATAGAGTCATTGAATAACACCGAGTTCGCTTTTCTTATACTCTCACTGACACACACACTGCCATTGTTTACATGGTAGGAAGTTTCCCTGGATCCTTACCAAAATTAAGAATATCTGGGTCATAAAGCGAGAGTAAACCACTAAAATGATAATCTATGTGATTTGACTCCGGCGTTGCGGCGGAAATCGAAGAATTTTCCGAATACATTGGGTTTGCATTATGTTACGTCGAGGCAAATGGTGGTCACACTCGCTTTTAACGAAAATTTATGCAAGTGACACATTCTGACTCGATGACCTAAACGTTAGTTAAGGAATGTCTGATATTTTGTGATTTTTTTTAATTTGATCCTCACCGACTTTACCATGGTATCACTATGAAAATACTCGTGCTAGCCAGATTTCGTGAAATCATATCAATCTACAAATGAACAAACTTTGATTATGATTCATTACTATAACCATTTTGGTTTCTGGAAAATGCTACTCAAATAGGAAGGGTCGTTTCTTTTTTTGCTCAGTATATTATACAAGTTATAGGACCTTGATAGTTCCTAGTCAATCGTCGCACCTATACCTCCGTTTATCACTATGTTATAGCCCGAATGAGTGCCGTCTATTCCATCAGGTACGCAAGATCGAGACACAGATGCAAGTCGCTCACTGAAATATATAGTCACAACCCGAAGTGCAAACGCAGAGTCGAACTTCTTTATAATTTATAAATTATAATAAAAAACATATTATATAATACTGAGTAAACGCTAATTGCTGAAATAAGATGAACTAAAAAGGTTGTGTAAAATACAGAATTTAGACATACAAGCACTACTGCGGCTAGCTAATAAATTATCACATGTCAACCACACGCAGATGAGGGTTGACTTAATTAGCATTTACTTATCAGATGCAATTGAGGTTCGTATAACATAAAACAAATTAGCATTATTTACACATATAAAATTGTCTCATCTGTAATGTTAAAATGGAGGTTACGGCTAAAATTCGTACCAAGCTAACCTCGCTAAAAGCAATTCCATTTTATTGTTGCTACATAACTTCCGAGAGCTATGTGCAGAAACTACGTTTTTTTTTTCAAAGAGAGTATTTCCTAGTAAAACAACAGCTTTCTCGTCTGAATAGAAATCGACAGTTTATCACCATTCAAAATGATTTAGATCTGATCTGTATAACTATCGCTACAGACCATTTACATTAATAAACTATAGAACTACATAATATAATTAGTACTTACTTATAAACCGCATGCCTAGGTACACGGTTCAAACGCTAACTACAATTGTATTTACGTTTTCTTTGCATGAGATTATATTGCAAAATTGACCCAGGATATAAATTTACCTTGTCAATAAGTTATATAGCCAAATATTCCTGCACTAAAAATATATACAAAATTTGAACAACATTGCACTTTCTGATACCGGTATCAAGGCCACGTAAAATACATATTTTGATACAATTTCTGATGGAATAAACTTCACGCATTAAGACCAATACAAATTAAAGAAGTGCATGCCGATAGCAATTTATTCACATCACATGTGTAACAAGTTTGATACTCAATTTTATTAATCAGTTTTCGCAATGTGAATCAGAAGGAACGAAACATGCTTTAAAAAACGAATACTTACACATAGCCCATATGTTAGTAGTAATACGGTGAACTCACATTAAATGACACAGATGGAATGCCAGAGCGAGGCTGGATGTCAACAAGACGTCGGCACCCTTGAAAATATTGATTATTTTATAACGTTGTATTCGGAGAGATTACCTTGAAAACAATATTGGTTATACTGTTAAGTATTATTCGTATATCTTTATTATAGATGAAAACATACCTTGAGAAGTTGCAACACCTGGAGACAGTTATTGAAGTAATATTGAATGAAGCTGAAGCAAGAGTTGAAATAATGCAAAGTTCAAAAATAGAACCCATATTCCAGCAGACCGATGAACATCTGAGGACCTTACTTTCAGCACACACACTCGTGGAATGGAAACTTCTGAAACGCATTCAAGATTACCGTAGAGAAGAGGAGCAAACACAGACTAACGTTATAACTAAGGCAATAAAAAGTTCAATGTTTTACATCGATTTCGTTCACGATGTATCGAATTACATTTATCAGCATGGTCTTAATATTGACAATTTGAGGAGATTTAAGCGTTATTATGAATATCAGATGAGTCTAAATAAACTAAGCAGAGCAACACTACTTTTAACTGTTTTAAACCTTGTGGAATACATAAAACAAACCGAAACTGTGATGTCTTCAAGTGCATTGACAAAGGCGAATTTCATCTTGGAGTATGCTTCTTACGTTGGCGAACTTTTGGACAATTTTCAAGAAAAGAAAAAGCAGTTATATAAAAGAGAACTGACAAAGTCATATGACTTAATGCTATCTATAGAGGAGATAGCCATGTCTGGGACGACAACGTCTGTCAGTGGAATACATAACAGCACATCACATAGCGTTTCGGTGTTCAAAATTCACTTGCTTGAAATTCAGAGGACTTTCATATACGAAAAGAAGCATCTATATAAATTGCTGACAGATTCAAATTCGGGCTTGTTCAACGGTGCAATTTTAAGTTGTTGTTTCGTTTTCGCAGCAATTTGTGTAACTGTGCTAGGAATTGTTGTGTTTGTCTCAATCCTGAAGGAGGAGAGTAGGATCTCGGTGAGCGTCTCGGACTGGATGGCATCCGTGTCGAAAGAGCTGGAAGATCAAAAACGCGTCACCATTTCACTAATAGAGCAGGTATTTTAAAACACTTAACAATGCATTTTAAAGGGATTATATTGGCAAGTAACACAAACACACTGTTAATCCAGACTTTTCCTGTATGCAGTGTGCACAATATAATGCGTATGTATTGACGTATAACCTTTATTTACTTGAAAGTTATCAAATTAACAGTAATTGAATATTGGCCAAAACTTTAATAAAGTATTGCGCAATGTTTACATTGAACTCTGTAAACTTCCCGAACAAAGCCTCGAAAACGAGATCGGGAACAAGTCTTCACGATGTTATCTGATGATTGATCGGAAACCCGAAAACGGTTCGTTGAAAATGGTTAAAGTAAACAAAAACAAAAACGTGGCTTCAGAAACCCGATGTTTGTAATAAAGAAATTATGCAATAAGACACTTTAGAAGCGTATATCTCTAAGTTATAAGTGTATTTTCATGCTGGGCGTGTGTATATAGGACAGGGAATTGAGAGTAATATGCCAATATAATCCCTTTAAACAATCGATTCCGATTATCAGGAAAAAAGAGCACTTAATACCATAGTCATGTTACTTAACAAAAAGTATCAGAAATGCAACAAGCTATATAGTGGCATTTGTCATGCTTAACATTGCTTTTTACATACATTGTGAAACAAGTTCTTATTACTAAGACAAATCAGGTTCTAAGTATTCTTTGGTTGAAACAGTACTAAGCACATGCGGATAAAGTGTCGTGCTCAAAGACACTATACGTAGCCGTGGTGGGGAATCAAAGCAATGCCCATCTCCGATCCTTGGTCCGATGCCCTACCACTGGACCATGCAATCGTTACTAACGTCATCTACACAGGTAGAACTGGCCGATAATTAAGTAACTCATGGCAACTTATAATTAGTATGATAATTACTTACACGATTAATGACATGGCAAGATATCAGTAAGAAAAACATACCAATGATACCGGAAATAGAGTTCTCGCTAACAAACGTTTTTACAGTATAGTGTATACTTTAGCTAAGTGTTAGTATTTGCCTCTCGCGGGAAATGTGCGTATGTGCCCGTTCCATATGTAATCATTAGGTTAGCAAGTAAGAAACACTACTCATTTAAATTATTGTAATCAGTTTTAAGGAGACAATAATATAAATAATTGATACTTAATATAACACCTGGTTATTAATCTTTGGTATTCTAATTGACTTTAGAAGCACGGTGGTAGTCCAGTGGAAAGAGTGTGGGACTATAACGCTAGAGGTTCCAGGATCCCCAACTGAAGCTCAATCCACTGACCTCCCAAAAACAACATTCAGTGTTAAGTTCTACCAGAATTAATAATTAGTGTTGTTTTTGGAGAGACTCGAGAACAGTTCATGGTAGCTCTACTCGAGAACGATTTATATTAGCTCTAAGTTACCTTAGAACTGAGCTAAAATGAATTAGTATTTGACTTGGAGAATAAAAATATCCTCCATGTTTTAAAAAGGAATATCGTTTGGTTTGTAATGATTTCTGCTGGATACATCATTAAACAGTCTGAACTCCTCAAACCAGCCGTATGTATTGCAATTGTAAATATGTTTATATTTAAGAAGTAAGGAGTTAGTTAATGTTTCATCTTCTTCGTTCGGTATTTAAGCAATGGAACTTTTCTATATTTGAGGCCGATAAGTTATTACCTTTTGCTGAATATCGTAAACACGAAACATGTTAAGCTAACTGTATTATACTGACTGTGGTGTCAGCCTATGCACCATTTACTTTCCTTCTTATTTCTATAATAAACGAGACGGGCCCGATTAACTCAATTAGACGTCTGATTATCAATCCAGGGGTCGTAAGTTCCAATCCCCGCCCGGCAACAGTTTCCGTGATGATTAATATACAACAATGTGTCCCATTATCATTCGTCTTTCACCGCTGATTCAAGTAGGAAAGTTTTCAGTTACTTTCGGAAATGGGGTGTGCTCGAGTACTGGTTAACCTTTCAGGATCCCAACGAACAGTGGTTAGGTTAATTGAATGTCTGTTACCCTTCGATGGCATAAAAAGACGCTAAATATTCAATCTATCAATCAGTAAACAAAACATTTTAAAGGCTTGTTATTCATGGAAAGACACAATCAAGAAGGGAAACTTACATTTCATTGTTGTTTGTTTCTATTTACTCTGCCAAAATATTATTATAAAAGTAGGAATAATGTTTCAAGCTATTATTTTGTTTAGTCGAAAAAGTGAAAGTCATAATGCTTTAAAAATGTTCCAAAACATCATTTATGTCATTCAAATCACAAAATGAGCATTGAGAAAGGGAAAATGCATTATTAGGTAAGAAGAAACACGGATTATTTATCACCGTTATTACGCGAAAACCACACGAAATCACTTCCTGTTTCCGAGTGGTGAGTTATTCCTATATAACACTGGTGCAGTCGAACTTGTTTAATACCAGTTTATTTGCTCTGAAACCATAGAAATTGAAAACATTAAATGTGGCTGCTTAAGACACGTGGCTGCTTAATAAATATGACCGCTTACACAGGTTTTATCTGTATAGGTTTCCTTTCCAGATTGTACCGCAGCATCTTCTGCACGAGGTCGATTTTCCAATGACATGTGACAGAAATATGGTGCCGTTCAATGTGTCCGAAGCCACCCTGTTAATGTCAAGTATTGCCCATTTTGAGTGTTTCTTCACCTTGTTTACAACAGCGCAGACGCTGCAGATATTGACCCTCGTAATGAACCTTCTGGATGACCGGATGGAGCAATATCAAGTACTTCCGGTGACAAAGATGGGTCATAATCAAATTATAATATCCAGTAAGTTGTTGTTGGGTTTTTTTGTGTCCTTTGTTAAGCGTCGCTTTTATCATTCTGTCTCCAATATCGTGACGGTGTCTACTTGACACAGTATTTTGAACGCTGTCACACTGGAATATCATGACGCAGGCACGTGATGTGACATCCCATTCAGTCACATTATACTGTGAACAGGCCGACCAGGACTAGACAACTTATAAATGATGAGCGCCAAGCTAGAAATCCTCTAGTACCATTTTTACGTATTTGCCATGATCCGGGCGGGGTTGCGACCCACTTCCTTCTGTGTTCGAGGCGGACGCTCAACCACTAGACCAACGCTGCGGTTACTGTTAGTTGTTTAAACAAAGCATTGATCAATTTGTTAATATTGTCACGATGTCATTTGTACAATCCTTGCAATCAGATGTTGAAAGTCATTTAGTATTGACAGCAACTGTGTGTATTTTTAAATCGTTAAAGGCGTCCTCCGTGGCAGAGTGGTCTACGGTGCTGTCGTCTAATGAAGTTAAAGAGTTAGCTAGGCCTAACACATTTATGTAAGAAAGTTTGCTAGTTACTTGCGGAGGGACAATGGTTCTACTCAGATTCCGAGGTCTTCCTCCACCATAAAAATGGTTAAACTTCGATATGTTGTGTTACTGTTGTTGCTGCTGTCCTACTGTTGCTGGTGTTTTTCGACTTGTAGTCGCAGTTAATGTTTTTGCTGCTGTGATGCTTTTGTTATTGCAATTGTTGTTGCTGTTGTTGTTATTGTTGTTGTTGCTGTTGCTGTTACAATTGTTGTTGTTATTGTTTTTTGTTTTTTTTTGGTTGTTACTGTTGTTGCTGCTGCCCTACTGTTTGTTGCTGGTGTTTTTCGTCTTGTATTCGATTTAACTGGTTTTATTGCTTTTATAATTGCTAATGTTGTTATTATTATGTTGTTATTTTTTTGTTGTTGTTATTGTTGTTGATGCAGTCCTGGTATTGTTGATCTTTTTCTACTTTTGTTCTTGTTGTAGTTGCTGTTGATATTGCTTTTGTTGTTGCAATTGTTGTTGTTGTTGTTGGTGTTGTTGTTGATTTTATGTTGATGTTACTGTTTTGGTGCTGTTTCTTTTGTTGTTTCTATTACTATTGCTTCTGATGCTGTTGTTTGTGGTGTTATTACTGTTTTTGAAGATGTTGCTTGTGTTGTTTCTATTACTATTGCTGCTAATGTTGTTGTTTGTGGTGTTATTACTGTTTTTGATGATGTTGCTTTTGTTGTTTCTATTGCTATTGCTGCTGCTGCTGTTATTGTTTTTTTGTTGTTGTTGTTGTTATTGTTGTTACTGTTGCTGTTGTCACTGATGTCTATGTGTTGTTGTTGTTATTATCGTTGCTGTTGTTTGCGTCGTTTTAGATAACGGTTCAATAGAGTTATATTAAAAGAAAAACGTAAAGCAATTACAATATCCATTCACTTTTTTGGTTATTCAGATAGTGTAGACAAGCATAAGAAGTCGCAACAACATGCTTGCGAAATTACCAACTTAGCCATGGACATCATGTCGTGCTGTAGCGATCTGGAAATAGGCAAACAGCCGGTCTCCAAGCTACAAATGAGGTTGGGAATTCACACAGGTCAGAAATCAAATGAGAATATACTCTTAACTTGAATTAATTGAATTACTTTAATTTTCAAAAATATTGTTTCAAATTTTGATTGGTATATTGCCTTTTTTGACAATGGCATATAATTCTGATGATCTAATTATGTCATAGAAAATCACATGATTCCGACAAACTGGACTTATCTTAGGGAAATGATACAAGAATCGGCTAGTTCCCAGCAGGCGAGCCAGTCCTTCAGAATTACTGGTGTTAGGGATCCGAAACATGTTTTTATTTATTAACAAAGAACTGATAAAGAAAATAGCCAAACACAAAACCCACATCTCTTTGATACATTTAAAGTCAATTCTGGTAATGATAATTGTTATTTACATTCTGCCCGATTGGAGGTTGGTAATGGTGAATATTATTCAGAAACTAAATGTAGTAAGGATAAAATTGTTAGGATATTTATTTGTATAAATAAAGTGATAAAAACGTTGAATTGTTATTGGATAGGAATAATTTTCAACGTTTATTTGTTTGTTTATTATCTTTATTTGAGCGGTAGTTCTAACGATAGTGTTACTGTTGATCCTAAACAAATTACATAAAATTGTAAATTAAATACAGTCTCTGCTGATAATTACAAAATATGTGCAATCATAATGTATAAGGAAAGTGTTGTAATAAATAAATTAATTAATTACTATGTGAATATAATATATATGAGATACACTTTACATCCAGTAAATTAACAGACGGACAAAAGAGAAGTTTTGCAAATACTTTTAATAAAAGAATTTGCAAATTAACATTGAGGTTGAAAAATAACCAATTAAATGCTGCTAATGGGGCCGTGCCATTGATGCTAACTAATAACGAAATTAAAGCAATTAACAAAGTAAACCGATTGGGTGTTGGGTTAGATTTAGATATTTCCAAGACACAAATGATTGCTCAAGAAAAAATGGTGGATTCCTTGGTGCATTGGCGGGGTTGATTGGTCTGTTTTGCTTATGTCTGCATAATTTATTCCAAAAATTGCTGCTCCGTTGGCTACGGGGGCATTAAGTGGTTTAGCGTCTACTGGAATTGTATTTGGAAACGGAATGCTTTCACTTGATGATAATAGTAAGAGAATATTTAATCAATTCCGGTTATTTAAACAAGGCCCATATTAATAAATTAAAAAAATTAAATAGTATGAAAATGACTTATAAACAAATGCAAATGGAGGATGTCTTGGTTTACTAGCTTCGTTGGGAATACCTCTTATAGGATCGCTTATTTCTAGTTTGACGGGAAAGGGCCTCCGTGTATGAAATACACTTCCTACTGGAAGTGGCTTGCAAATTGGACGTCCGAAGGGACGGGGTTTGCAGATTGGACAACCTGGAGGGCTGTCAATAAAAATTGCGGATAAACCCATTATTTACTTTGACTTGTAAGAGTGGGTTAAGATACTAAAAAATCATAACTTTGGTAGTGTGTTCCGTAGAGATACCGTTCCGCGTTCGTCAGTAAGCGGATGTGTGATAATTAATTTGGATGATATGGTTGGTCCTGGAACTCATTGGGTTTGTTGTTGTGGTAATAACAAGAACAGTGTGTTGTGTGGTTACTCCGCCTGTATTTCATTAAGAAATTACAAGATGGATGTAGCATGTATGATGTTTTGTATAAAATGTTGAAACCGTTCAAAACCAAAGAAAATGCATTGATTATTAAAAAGTATTTGAATAATATATAAATGAGTAGTTATTGTGTGAAGGAAAAAATTGTAACACAAGATAAAGAACCTAGAATTACTACGGCTAAAATGGAAGGTTGGTGCTAAAGAGTACTTGCGCGTCTTGTGGAATAACAAAAACAAAATCTGTAAAATATAATGTGGAACGTTGATTTGATATCCACAAATCTATGTTACCATTACTCCCTAAAAAGGGATTAACGCTTCCTGGATATAAATATTGTGGTCCCGGAAATCCTCTGGATAATGGACTTCCGGTAAATGGTTTAAACAGGGTTTGTCGAGAACATGATTATTGTTACGGAGATGGAACAAAAAAGTCTGTTTGTGATGAAATAATGTTAGAGAATTTAAAGAACACTAAATCAAAAACATTTGGGGAAAAAATTGCTAAAGATTTAGTTGTTAAACCAGCTATTAGTATAAACCATAAAAGTGGTTTGGGCTAAAAATACTAGAAAGTTCGACGTATTGGGGTAGTGAATTAGCGGATGAATTACATAAACCTGTTAAAAGAAAATTTCCGAGACGTCGAGTTATTGTAAGTGGTGTGGATGATACATGGTCTGCTGATTTGGTTGATATGCGGGCTTTCTCAAAATATAATAAAGGAGTTAAATATATATTAAATGTAATTGATGTCTTGAGTAAAAATGCTTGGAGTGTGCCGCTTAAAAATAAAACTGGTTTAGATGTAACCAAGGCATTTGAAGATTTTTTAAGTGAGATGAATGCAAGACCTCAAAAGTTGTGGGTTGATGAGGGGAGTGAATTTTACAATAAGCACTTTAAAAAATTGTTAAGAGATAACACTTTTGAAATGTATCATACTTAAATGGAGGGAAAACAGTTGTTATTGAAAAATTTAACAGAACTATAAAGAGAATAAAGTGGAAGCACTTCACCTCAAATAATACAAATACTTATATTGATGTTCTGTCTAAAATAATCTTAAAATATAATAAGACTAAACATTGAAGTATTGGTATGACTCCCAAATAGAGGAGAATGAAAAAATAAAGAAAAGGTATTACATAATTTATATTCTAAACAATCTCAGACAATTGTAATATCTTTCAAAATTGGTGATAGAATTAGAATAAGTAAATATAAAAGACAATTTGAAAAAAGGTTACACTCCTAATTGGACGGAAGAAATATTTGTCGTTAGGGACATTCAAAAGACAAAACCTGTTACGTATCTTCTAAAAGATTTAACCAACGAAAATATTGTGGGATCATTCTACGAACAAGAACTAGCTAAAGCGAGTCAAGAAATATTTAGAATAGAAAATATATTGAGACGTGATTACAAAAAGAAGAGGGCTTATCTAAAATGGAGTGGTTATTCGAATGATTTCAATTCTTGGGTTCTGTTTTAGGATTTAGCAGTCTAGTGGGGTGGGGGGAAGTAGTATACAATATACTGGTCTCGGCGAGCTTGAGCGAGTATTGACGAACCTGGGCGAGTCTGGACTCGGCGAGTTGGTCATTTTGGGTGATAGAAAAGTGTCCTGAGATCGGTATAATGTATACTACTAATGATTATGATAATGAAAATAATAATAATAATACTATTTTTGATAACAATAACCTCTTTTGCAGGCCCCTGTATTGGCATTATGAGAGTGAGGAACGGCTCTATACAATTTTCCTTGACCGGAAATAGTGTAGCTGTTCTACAGAAAGTCCATAAAACTGCCCATCGTAAGTACACGGTTGTTGATAGTCGGGTCAATAAGAAAGAAAGTAACAGACTAACATTTTATTTTTGTTTTATGTAATGTTCAGACAAACGGTTAAGACTGCACAACATTAGATACGGTCTTTACCTTTAATCCTATAATGTGTTTCCCCAAAGTCCCCATTTCATTTAACAACGACTTCAATAAGTTACATAAACATACAAGTCCTTGTGCACTCAAACGATTCTGTTTGGCAGCAATGCTTAAACTTAACGTTAACACGTATGATCTATTTGACATTAATAATTAACCTCATTTGACAACCAATGGAATCGCTTCATTTTTTAAAATTATGTCGCTCTTATTTGTTAAAACAGTCTACAAAATATTTTAATTTTTTAAGTCCGTTCTTAATTGTTAAGAAGTTCGTCATCACTGCGTACAGCATAGTCACATATATAATATTAAACAAACAAAACGTTTTAATGATATGTAAATATTAACTACATATTTCGTATTTAGTGGTTTAGTATTAGAATTTCAGTTATCTGCTGGAGTCATGCGTACTATTTGGATGGAGTTATGTGTTATGTAACTGTACAATTTAATACTACATGTACATGTTGGTGTAGTTTTGTTATTTTTATGATTGTTAGTTTATCATTTAAACTTTAAAGTCCTTTTTTGACCCTTTACTCCATAGATATCAATCACAGAAGACCTTTGAAAACAGTGCAGGAAGAGTTCAGATTGCTCGTTACGAGCAATCTGAACACTTCCTGCACTGTTTTTTCACTCTGTCAGTTAATACAAACATAATTTACCCAATTATTCAAAAGCCTTTTATAGTAGAGGTGTCCAAAGGCATCAATATTAGAGGTATCCAAAGGCGTCTATATGAAGTAAAGGGTTAAACTTCTTCATGTATTTTTATTTGAATTATAATGTATGTCTGCAACGCTTTACGACATGTTTCCTTTTTATTTAACATGTCCATCAAATATTACTATGCCAGCGAGATATAGTGCAATTCATCTCTTCAAGGCGATGGCCGTCACTAATTTTTAGATCACTTGTTGACTGACTCTTTAGCCTAATTTCTTTATACTGGTATTACACTGGTAATACATGTATATATAGGTATGACATATGTGTGTACTTAATAAAAAAAAACATTTAGAAATCAGATAAACATATTGGGGAGGGAAAGAATGAACAAAATTAAAATAGACAGTAGGACATGAGACAGAGTAAAAAAGACATTCTGTAAGCGAAACTATCAGAATATAGCTTATATATAGAAACCGATCGCGTCAAACGTAACGCTTCCGCTTCCTTTGTGATTTTCTTTCTAGTTAAAGCTTTTGTATCGAGAACATGATAAAAAACAATTGATGCATATTAGAAAACTGATTGAAGAAATAGTATATATATATATATATATATATATATATATATATATATATATATATATATGGCTTTAAGGGCTCTCCGATTAAGAAGACATTTTTTATTTCATACCATACCTTGGAATTATTGAGATTATATGCATGAACATTATGATTCTGAGAGAGGCCAATACCGTTCCCATTAATCATACAAGAGTCAATTAATTAAAGGTTCGTTAAGAGTGTTGTTCTCGCCATTTGATGAGTAAAACATGTATATTTGTAAATACAAAAGAGAAGATAAGATGGATAAAATTTACCCTCGTGAAACTGATTTTAATCAGTATTTGATATTTTAATTTCAGCCAACAGAATACAAGTGAGTGACGTCACGCAGAAGATTTTGGATGTAACTGAGACGTACAGTTTCCACATGAGAGGAAAAATTAAAGTCAAGGTTTTGTGCATTCATTATATTCTGTTTTTACAAAATATAATGCAGAAGGGATCACGACACTGTAATTTTCCCGTCGTCCATCCAACCATCGTGGTTGTGTCGCACGTACACGGCTTGTTAATTGGTTAGGGTTAGTCACTTTTGGACAGTTGAAAAACAGTTGAAAAACAATTATGTGGCTGTTCCTAGACATTTAAAAACAGCTTTAATGTAGCTATTTTTTGTGTAAGCCACGCAAGTAACACGACCGTTAACTCGTCTGGTAAACATGTATCAGCGTCAGTATTCATCCAATTTTGACCAGATTTGGTCAGGATCTTTATATTCTTAACAGCTCTAGAACTAGCTATACCGGACCAGAATGGCCCCTGGTAGATGAAACATGTTGATTGTTATTTAGTAAACACCGTAAATAGGTGGTAGTGTAATGGATAGAGTGTTGGCCACTTACGCCAGAGGTTTCGGGTTCGATCCCCCTGTTGACCCGATGCCTCTCAAAAAAGCAAAAAAACTCAGTACTTGTTCAACCAAAGAAGCGAACTGAATAATGGTTCATATAAAATCCGACCTTTCATATCAGCTTCCGGTTCCGGTTGTAACTACTCGCGCTCAAGCTTTTTCAAATGTTTACTAGTAAGACTACGACAGTTCGGACGAGTTCTTGGTCCGGATATATAGGCCCTTGATTGCCCTTGATTGCTGAAACAATAATCGTTTTTGTTTCGTTAATATAATAGCATCGTTAGTTTTCAACAGTTCTTGACCAAACTTGGCCAGTTTTAAAGCTCGGACTTAATCAGAATGTAATTGACAATGGGGTCTTAGACGAGTTTCTGAATGAAGAGATCGTGAACAGTGATGACACTTGATTGAAAAATGTTGTTATTTTACAGGGTGTCACGGATCACAAGGTTTATTGGTTGGAGGGTCGGAGAGTCTCCTCTAGTACAATGAACATCGGCAGCAGCCCCTCCATAATAGGTATGTTTTGCTCCTGGATTATATCCATAAAACTTCAGCCTTTGTTGATATCCACAATATTTCAGCCCAGGCGGTTATCCACAATAATTCAGCCCTGGTTTATTTCCACATAACTTAATAATCACAAGAAATCAGCACAGGTTGATATCCACACTATTTTAGCCCTGGCTGATATCCACAATACGTCAGCTCTGTTTGATATTCATGATACTAATTAATCACAAAACTTCAGACCTGGAGCCCTGGTTAATATCACAATGCTTTGCAATACGTAAGCTCTAGCTTACAGTACTTGAGCCCTGTTTAATATATACAGTGCTTCAACCTTAGTTGAAACTCATTGTTCTCTAGGCCAGACTGATGTTTACAATGTTTTAGCCCAGGCAGGCTGATATTCACAATACTTCAGCCCCGGTTGATATTCACCACAATCCTTAAGCCCTGGCTGATATACACATTACTTCATCCCAGGTATATATTCACCACAATCTTTCAGCCCTGGCTGATATAAACATTAGTTCAGCCATGGTTGATATTCACCACAATCCTTTAGCCCTGGTTGATATCCACAATATACCATACATAATAGATAAAGATAATCATAACATATTTCAATACTGACTGATATCCACAAACAATCCTTTTTATGAAAAGTTATTAAAACTAATCCGTGTATGTATATATGTATGTATGTATCATTACGCAATAAAAATAGTTGGACAATGAATTAATATCTCTTTATTGCTGTAAATGGAATGCAATACAGAGATACAGTGTATTAACAATATTAACAAGTGTCTGATGAGAGCATAATTATAATAAAAACAATTCTCGAATTTATGAGTGTAATGGTTTTGCGACGTTCTTTTTGGAGTGGGTGGGGGTTGTTCTTTACATTTCATATCGTCTTCAATATCTCCTCTAGGTTCATGGATTGAATTTGAGAGAAAGCCGTTGTACCGCTTGGATGAGGACGAAGGGACATACGAGCCAATAGACAAATATAAATCCCGTCGCTACTCTCAAATGAGCATGAGTAACAGCTTATGGGCATACAACGAAACTGACAATAACACCTCAAATACCAGACAATGCCCTAATGGAGTTGATGAGTCGAGCAGCAGCTTTAAAACAAAACGTGAACAAAGAGGAAAGGCAAAAGCTACACGTAACTCTGAATGTCCTCTGAACATAAATGTCCGAAACAAAAGCGACAATGTTATGCCGTATATACGCCACTCGCCTACGTACGACGAATCGTGCAACTCTAATTCAAACAGTAGTCATCAGAGAGATATGAATAGAATAGAACAAAACCCAAATTTTAAAAGTTCGGATGATACTGCGTATCAAAGCATCAGTGGTGAGTTACAGAGTACTTCAAAATCGAATGCAGTGTGTGAAATAAGTAACCGCGACATATCAGAACGCGAGTCAAATAATCATGTTAATGTATGGATGTCTGAGATAAATTTAGAATCGTTTGATGAAAACGAGATGCCAGTAGATGCAGTAGCTGATGATGCTCGCAGCGCCGTTTTAAGGCATTTGTCGACAGTCGCCGACGAGGAGGACCTGTACGAGGGACACCATACAATCAACTGGACCCAGTCTACAGCATTAATGGTCAACTCATGTAACAGTAGTCATTCTTACATTACTGATAGGCGGTATATAAGTGATTCTCGCGTCAACTCTCGTAGGAGAAGTAACTCTAACAATAATGATGGCGGTATATAAGTGTCATTCGTGTAGGAGTAGTAACTCAAACAATAATGATGGTGGTATCTAAGTGTCACTCCCGTCAACTCATTTAGGAGTAGTAACTCTTACAATAATGATGGCGGTATTTAAGTGTCATTCACGTAGGAGTAGTTAATCTAACAGTAACGAAGGCGGTATGCAAGTGTCACTCACGTAGGTGTAGTAACTCTTACTATAATGATAGAGGTATGTTAGTGTCACTCACGTAGGAGTAATTACTCTTACAATAATTATGACGGTATGCAAGTGTCACTCACGTAGGAGTAGTAACTCATACTATAATGATGGCGGTATACAAGTGTCAGTCACGTAAGAGTAGAAACTGTTACAATAATGTTGAAGGTATGCAAGTGTCACTCTCATAGGAGTAGTAACTTTTACAATAATGATGACGGTATGTAAGTGTCATTTGCGTAGGAGAAGTACCTCTTACAATAATGATGGCGGTATCTAAGTGTCACTCCCGTCAACTCATGTAGGAGTAGTAACTATTACAATAAAGATGGCGGTATCTTTGTTTCACTCACGTAAAAGTAGTAACACATACAATAATGATTGCGGATATGTAAGTGTCACTCACGTAGGAGTAGTAACTCTAACTATAATGATGGAGGTATGTAAGTGACACTCACGTAGGAGTAGTAACTCTAATAATAATGAAGGCGATGTGCAAGTAGTCATTCACGTAGGAGTAGTAATTCTTACTATAATGATGGAGGAATTTAAGTGTCACTCACGTAGGAGTAATAACTATTACAATAATGAAGGCGGTGTGCAAGTGACACTCACGTAGGAGTAGTAACTCTTACTATAATGATGGAGGTATGTAAGTGTCACTCACGTAGGAGTAATAACTCTTGCAATAATTATGACGGTATGCAAGTGTCACTCACGAAGGAGTAGTAACTCTTACTATGATGATTGCGGTATGCAAGTGTCACTAACGTAGATGTAGAAACTGTTACAATAATGTTGACGATATGCAAGTGTCGATCAGGCAGGATTTGTTACTCTTACAATAATGATGACCGTATACAAGTGTCACTCACGTAGGAGTAGGGACTCTTACTATATTGATGGCGGTATGCAAGTGTTACTCACGTAGGAGTTGTAACTCTTACAATAATGATGACTGTATATAAGTGTCACTCACGTAAGAGTAGTAACTCTTACTATAATGAAGGCTGTGTGCAAGTGACATTAACATAGGAGTAGTAACTCTTACAATAATGATGGCGGTATGTAAGTGTGACTCACGTAAGAATATTAACTCTTATAATAATGATTGTGGTATGTAAGTGTCACTCACGATGGATTTGTAACTCTTACAATGATGATGGCGGTATGTAAGTGTCACTCACGTAGGAATATTAAGTTTTACAATGATGATGGCGGTATGTAAGTGTCACTCACGTAGGAATATTAAATTTTACAATGATGATGGCGGTATGTAAGTGTCACTCATGGTGGATTAGTGACTCTTACAATGATGATGGCGGTATGTAAGTGTCAATCACGTAAAAATATTAATTTTTACAATGATGAGGGCGGTATGTAAGTGTCACTCACGGTGGAATATTAACTCTTACAATGATGATGGTGGTAAGTAAGTGTCACTCACGTAGGAATATTAACTTTTACAATGATGATTGTGGTATGTAAGTTTCACTCACGTAGGAATATTAACTTTTACAGTGATGATGGCGGTATGTAAGTGTGACTCACGTAGGAATATTAACTCTTACAATGATGATGGTGGTATGTAAGTGTCACTTCACGTAGGAATATTAACTCTTACAATTACGATGGCGGTATGTAAGTGTCACTCACGTAGGAATATTAACTTTATACAATGATGATGGCGGTATGTAAGCGTCACTCATAGTAAATTAGTAACTCTTACAATGATGATGGTGGTATGTATGTGTCTCTCACGTAGGAATATTAACTCTTACAATGATGATGGCGGTATGTATGTTTCACTCACGTAGGAGTAGTAACTCTTACAATAATGATGGCGGTATTCAAGTGTCACTCACGTAGGAGTAGAAACTCTTACAATAATGATGACCGTATATAAGTGTCACTGGCGTAGGAGTAGTGACCCTTACAGTCATCCACGTAGGTGAGTAAATGTTGCAATAATGTTGACGGTATACAAGTGTCACTCACGTAGGAGAGTAAATGTTATAATAATTTTGACGGTATACAAGTGTCACTCACGTAGGATAGTAACTGTTGCAATTATGTTGACGGTATACAAGTGTCACTCACGTAGGAGAATAACTGTTGCAATAATGTTGACGGTATACAAGTGTTACTCACGTAGGAGAGTAAATGCTACAATAATGTTGACGGTATACAAGTGTCTCTCACGTAGGTGAGTAAATGTTACAATAATGTTGACGGTATACAAGTGTCACTAACGTAGAAGAGTAAATGTTACAATAATGTTGACCTTATACAAGTGTCACTCACGTAGGAGTAGTAACTGTTACAATAATGTTGACGGTATACAAGTGTCACTAACGTAGAAGAGTAAATGATACAATAATGTCGACGGTATACAAGTGTCACTCACAGGTAGGAGTAGTAACTGTTACAATAATGTTGACGGCATACAAGTGTCACTCACGTAGGTGAGTAAATGTTACAATAATGTTGACGGTATACAAGTGTCATCCACGTAAGTGTAGTAACTGTTACAATAATGTTGACGGTATACAAGTGTCACTCACGTAGGTGAGTAAATGTTACAATAATGTTGACGGTTTACAAGTGTCACTTACGCAGGAGTGTAAATGTTACAATAATGTTGAAGGTATACAAGTGTCACTCACGTAGGAGTAGTAACTGTTACAATAATGTTGACGGTATGTAAGTGTAACTCACGTAGGAGAGTAAATGTTACAATAATATTGACGGTATGCAATTGCCATTCACGTATGAGAGTAAATGTTACAATAATGTTGACGTTATACAAGTGTCACTCACGTAGGAGAGTAAATGTTCCAATAATGTTAACGGTATACAAGTGTCACTCACGTTGGAGAGTAAATGTTACAATAATGTTGACGTTATACAAGTGTCACTCACGTAGGAGGGTAAATGCTCCAATAATGTTGCCGGTATACAAGTGTCACTCACGTTGGAGAGTAAATGTTACAATAGTGTTGACGGTATACAAGTGTCATCTCACGTTAGAGAGTAAATGTTACAATAATGTTGACGGTATACAAGTGTCACTCACGTAGGAGAGTAAATGTTACAATAATGTTGACGTTATACAAGTGTCACTCACGTAGGAGAGTAAATGTTACAATAATGTTGACGGTATACAAGTGTACTCTCACGTTGGAGAGTAAATGTTACAATAATGTTGACGGTATACAAGTGTCTCTCACGTTGGAGAGTAAGTGTTACAATAATGTTGACGTTATACAAGTGTCACTCACGTAGGAGAGTAAATGTTCCAATAATGTTGACGGTATACAAGTGTCACTCACGTCGGAGTAGTAACTGTTACAATAATGTTGACGGCATACAAGTGTCATTCACGTAGGAGAGTAAATGTTACAATAATGTTGACGGTATACAAGTGTCACTCAAGTAGGTGAGTAAATGATACAATAATGTCGACGGTATACAAGTGTCATTCACGTAAGAGAGTAAATGTTACAATAATGTTGACGGTATACAAGTGTCACGCAAGTAGGTGAGTAAATGATACAATAATGTCGACGGTATACAAGTGTCATTCACGTAGGAGAGTAAATGTTACAATAATGTTGATGGTGTACAAGTGTCACTCACGTTGGAGTAGTAACTGTTACAATAATGTTGACGGTATGCAAGTGTCACTCACGTAGGAGAGTAAATGTTACAATAATGTTGACCGGTATACAAGTGTCACTCACGTATAAGTAGTAACTGTTACAATAATGTTGACGGTATACAAGTGTCACTCACGTAGGAGTAGTAACATTTACAATTTACAACGCTTGCTTTTTTTAAAAGAGAACGTCTTAAACCTTTGCTCATAACACAATTTGAATTAGAAAGCAATATTTTATTTAGTTGAGACAAACAAACGCCGGCAATGTCGCTGATCAGTTGAAATTTTTATCATGGAATGTTCAGGGTTTGAAATCTAAATTTGACGATTGTAATTTTTTATACTTTGTATCGGATTATGTTGGCTCTCAAGAATGTTTAGTATAGATATAGATGGGTATACATATTTTAGTTGTCACCGTACGAATTTCAACACAAGGCTAAGAGGAATAGCGACGGTGTGACTGTTTACTTAAACAAAATTAGCTTTAAAATCATATTGAGATTCTCAGCTTGAATAATAATTCTTATATTTGGTTTAAATTGAAAAAAACAAAAAAAACAATTTATACATATCGAAAATGATGTCTACTTCTGTACGTGATATATTCCACACCAGAAGAATCCACTGTATACAAAAATATTAATTCTCAGTTTACTAGTATTTGAATATGGTATTTTTTCAATACATTGGTAATGATATACGTCTCAATAGTATAATGAAACTAAAGCGATGTACAT
Source organism: Panopea generosa (assembly GCA_029582155.1). Lineage (NCBI taxonomy): Eukaryota > Metazoa > Mollusca > Bivalvia > Adapedonta > Hiatellidae > Panopea > Panopea generosa. The sequence continues at coordinate 49,166,632 of CM055910.1, read as the reverse complement.
AGTGGCATGAACGATGGCACAAAATGATTGGCTGACTTACAGTGTGTTGATGACATACACTTGATCTGTTATGTCGATATGTTGTGCGATAAGTTTTGTTGTGCAGACCCGTGCAAATAATGACCCAAATGTGAATTCCTTTGGTCATAACTTGTAACTCTTTGTAAAATGAATAATATAAATATTGTAAACGGCCGATTAAAACCGGTTCGTTGCACACACCACGGTTTATATAGAAATAGGCCAGTGTCGTGTACTGTTGGTTATCTCATAACACATTTGAACAATTTTGAGTCGTAATATCATGTTCATGTATTTTAACTGTTTAATATGACAAAGTTTTCCGATCACTTTCCGGTATCATTTTCTTTGAAATTCAACATGAATAATTCAATATGAATAATTCAATATGAATAAGATAGTATGGAAGACTGATGATGCAAATATAATTGTTAAATGATTTATTGAATAAGCTGACTCCAGGTGAATATGATATAGATAATTATATTGATTTTCTGATATTGTTTACAACATATCCCGTGTTTTGGTAAAATACATTCTACAAAATCGTGAGTTTGTTGCTAAAATACTGCATCGTTATACGCCGTGTGTGCATTACACATATATAAATTGAATATTCATTGCTTTTTCAAACAGACACAACTGTCAACAAATCATCTTAGTGAGATTTTTATTTTTGCCTTGATGGTATGTATGTTACAGGCGCCTTTTAATTGTCTTATACAAATATGTGCCGTAATAGTTGAAATAAAGACGCTTATACTTCTTAACTGTTTTCGGTTGTCTGTTAATGAAATTATTCTGCAAATTTCTACCCAATTCATTTTAGTTGCCATCCACTTAAATAGTCTCCCTTCTACTGACACACCAATATGACCTTCATGGTATTTATCGATTGAGCGTTATGCGTCTGTGTTTTATGTCTTGGCCTTTGGAATGTCCACATACATGTATTGCTGCTAAAGTTATGAATATTACAAAACATGTTATATAATATCTATATGTTCATATTAATGTTTTACAGGTATGTTGATTTAAATATTAATGTAAGTTGATGTATGTCTTTCTTTATATACAATGTACATGCTTTATTGTAATTACTTAAATCAAGTCATTTGACAAGTAAATTATGAATTCATTGTTTGTGCACATATAAACACATAATGTTACCACACATATATAGCCTGTGTTATTGATATGTTATGCGTCAGTGCTTTTTGTCGTGGCCGTTAGAATGTCCACTTACATATATTGCTAATCAAGTTATTTTTTATATAATGTTCATATAAATGTTTTACAGATAAGTCATTAGTATTGCATTCAATAATAAAATGTAAAACCAAAGATCCAGCCTTGTCCATTGAAGAACCAAAAAGATCTTGACCGGTGACATGTATGGCCAAGCGGTTTAATTTGCCATGTTTTAGGGAAAGAGGAAAACTTTATGAAACTCCAGTCCATTGTCCTCTGTAGATTGCAAAATATTTCCACAAGAGTTTATGGTCGATGATAATATTGTCCTCTGTAGATTGCAAAATTATTTCCACAAGTGTTTTCGGTCGATGATAATTTGTCCTCTGTAAATTGCAAAATTATTTCCACAAGAGTTTATGGTCGATGATAATATTGTCCTCGTTAGATTGCAAAATTATTTTCACAAGTGTTTCTGGTCGATGATAATATTGTCCTCTGTCGATTGCAAAATTATTTCCACAAGTGTTTTCGGTCGATGATAATTTTGTCCTCTGTAGATTGCAAAATTATTTCCACAAGTGTTTTCGGTCGATGATAATATAAATTGACTGGGTATTGTAATTATACGATAATTTACCTGATATGGACAGTAAATCAAACAAGTTGATAATCCA